>MU204250.1:14191516-14203481 GCA_017309775.1 Paedocypris sp. Pulau Singkep | reverse complement strand
CTCTCTCTCTCTCTCTCTCTCTCTCTCTCTCTCTCTCTCTCCTCGCTCCCTGTCTAGATTTTTGCTATTTTAAAGCCTTTTCTGTATTTCAAAGACATTTTTTATTCTCAAAATAAATAAATAAATAAATAAATCACGTGGAAAAAATTGGTTGAGGTAAAAACTCTCTCTCTCTCTCTCTCTCTCTCTCTCTCTCTCTCTGTATGTGTTCTATCCATCCATCCATCCATCCATCTTCTGGTGGTGTGGTCCTGATGTTTCTCTCTCTGTCTCCGTCAGTGAAGCGGTGGTGCGGGGCGATGGCTGTGCGTGAGCGAGTGGAGGCCGTGCTGAACGTGGGCCTGCGGATCCCCAGCATCATGCTGCTGGAGGTGTTGTACCGCTGGGACGTCGGCTCCTTCTTCCAGAAGATCCAGAGGAGCAGCCTGAACAACAACCCGCTCTTCCAGTACAAGTACCTGGCGCTCTATCTGCACTATGTCGGTGAGTGCCAGCAGCATGAATAAATAAAGAAATAAAATAAAAATAAAATTGCTGTTTTTAACATTGACGCAAAATGTCAAAATTGACAGCATTACACACTTAAATGAAACATAGAGTAAATATTTGAATTATCTCAAATCACACCACGGGAATTTAAAATATAACAACACCCCATTAAAAACACAAATTGAAAGGGAAATCTGATGCAACGTCAAATGCATTTATATTAAATAATTGGAAGCATTTTTAAATGTGGGCCATTTAAATGTGATTTTAACATATATACATTATACATAAACACATTTATATGTACACACACCATAATATTAGGTTGATAATATTTAAATACTACTATTCGGTTGATAATATTTAAATACAAAGAAATATAGTTATTGTTTTTATGTATATCAATCTTTCTTTGGGCTTTATATGAAACAGGTTTTTCCAATATATCCATTATGTTACAACATATTTAAAAATAGCCGATGCATTGATTGTATCTATCTCTTTATTTATATATATGTGTGTGTGTGTGTGTGTGTGTGTGTTTGAAATGATGTATTTAAATATATTTAACAATGTTTCACGTATGTGTGGATACATTTCAAAACACTTTATATATAGTCCTTTATTGATGACAAGGATACTGTAAATATAAAGAGAATGCTGTAGCACACCTTTATTTTTTTTCTCCGTTTTCCCTATTTTCTCATTTTTTCTTAATTGTGCACCCGATAACTCTACGTATTGGAATCAACAGGTAACTCCGCCCCTTCTATCACATTTTCCTTGACTCCTTCAGTAAACACAAACAGGGGCGTCTCAAATATTTAACACATATTAGAAACCCACGTTTAGGTGCACGAATCATATATTTTTTATATTTTTTCATTTTTATTAATTTTATTTTCATTTTTATTTTGCCGCCCTCCACGTGACATAAAAACGCGTTCGCCGTGCCTAAAGCCGCCACTAGGTACCAGTCAAAGCCGCGAGGTTTTCTTGTATTAAATAAACATCGGCAAAAATACAAGATCCGTTGATTTACGGTCCCACGGTGAGACTCCATTGCTCTGCTTGCTTGAGTAATGGCGGCTCGGGCGAGTGTGGAGTGGATTGTTGGAGTGGAGAATGGGAGAAAACGTATGACTCACTTCCCAACAATAAATCACCGGAAACTAAATATAACCTAAACTTCGCTGTGTATTTATAACGCGGTGGAGGCCGGGGGTCTTCTCTTCAGCCCACCTATTTGTGATTTAAGACCCATCGGACTCCATTCATCTGCCGATGGAGTGATTCACTGGGATCTTGCTGTGTTTTAAATCAGCTGCTTTTTAATAAATTCGTATTTTTTCCCAGCTTTTACACTGTTCTGAGATCAGAAGTGATTTTTCACTGCGTTGTTTCTGTGTTTGTTCTCGCTTAGTCTTTTCTTTCGGATCTGTTTTTACATGTTTTATTTTTCGTCTACATCCAACTTTTCATATCAAATTCATATTTTTTTTTATGAACAGCCACGACATACGCTGAAATTAAATATAGACTTTTAAAATCGTCGTTAAGATATGAGAAAGTCAGAGGTGTAAAGTAAACTAGAATTTGTTACTTTAGGTTATTTTTGTAAATGTTTTTTTTACTTGAAGTATACCGAGTATCAAAAATATAAGCAACTTTTAAATTCACTCAGTCCCAATAAATTCCCGCAATCGATAAAGTACAAATGTTTCAGTGTCTAAAGTTTTCTTACGCGTTTATCGTTTTTTTGTTTTAGAATCAATTGTATTGTAATGTTGACATTGTATCTTTACTAATTTTACAAAAATACCTAAGTTAACGATTACAATCGTCTAACAATTACAATCGTAATAATTGCCGACTTTTGCCCGACTTATTCCCGCTCCGTCATGTTTTAAAGAATGAAAGCGACGCATTGACGCACATTTTTTTTGCGTTGACGTATTTACGTAATTGATGAGTTGTTTATCCATATTGTGGAACTTTGGAGCGTTATTGGTTTCTCCGAGTGTTGAGGTGACAGACCTTCTGTAGAGACGTTGAGTATAAAGCCAAGCAGAAGTAATAACTACTACACAGTCGATGAGATGATCCATACAGCCTCTTTTATGTCTTCTTCTATATCCTGGACTCGGGCCTGTGCTGCTGAGCGTGGAGATTGTTTTCTGTCTTCTTGGTGCGAGGATGAGTTACGGTGAGAGTCTTCTGGCTGAAGACCAATAGGTTTTGATGAAGAGGTGGAGAACATCTGGCTGGTTCCACCTTCACTGTCAGTGGATGACGCACACTGTGGTTTCACGTGTTTCATCTGCTTTATCACGTTTCTTGAAAAAGAAAATGAGAAATTCTAATCAAAACGAAGCATTTCTGGATCTCTGAATAGTAATAAAAACTGACGGGAATATTAAAGAAGTGCAGCTCTGAAAAAAAAACTATATTTTCCTGTATGAAACAATGTCCCCTCAAAATGTGGAAATATTGACCTGCTGCAAAAAAGCATGAAAAAGGAGTGCTTTTTAAGTAAATAAAAAAAAAACTATAAATAGATAGATAGATAGATAGATAGATAGGTTGGTTGATTGATTGATTGATTGATTGATTGACAGACAGACAGACGGAAGGACGGATTATGAGCTGACAGACAGGTTGGACAAGTAGACATACATACAGATAGATGGATGGATGGATGGATAGACAGACAGATGATGAGCGGATAGACCGGCAAACATGCATATATACAGATGGATGGATAGATGGATAGATAGATAGACAGACAGACAGACAGCTGATGAGCGGATAGACAGGCATAGATAGATAGATAGATAGATAGATAGATAGATAGATAGATAGATAGATAGATAGATAGATAGATAGATGGATAGATAGATAGATAGGTACTTAGACAGACAGACAGACAGACAGACAGACAGACAGACAGACAGACAGAGACGTAAATAAATAGACAAAAATAAAGACAGAAATACAGGCCAATATGATAGACAAGCAGACAGACAGATACGTAGATGGATGGATGGATGGATGGATAGATGGATTGAAAGAAAAAAAAAAAAACTTTGTTTGTCCCATAAATGAGAAACGACATTAGCAGCAACCACAAAAGCAGATAAAAGAACACGCATTAATAAACAAAAACATACGTTAAAATACCAATGACATAACTATTGCACACATTTAGACGAGGCTAGGCAGCTGACGCACTGCATTCTGGGATGTGTAGTCTGTGTCATCGGTGCGTCATGTAGGAAGGTTCCGGCTGGTTGTTTGTGAACGAGGGAATGAGAGACGAGTGCTTATGTAACTACAGGCATCAGGAGGGTTTGACGATGGCGTAACGAGGCTTAATCTACCCACGGCAGAAGCTCTTAATCTCCAGCCTCATCCTATAAATGCTTTATATTTATAAAACTTTTTTTTTTAGATTTTTTTTTTTAGATTTGCATCAATAGCCCCTTTCACGCAGCAATGCCGGTAAAATGCAGGAAAAATAT
The DNA here is from genome assembly GCA_017309775.1 of Paedocypris sp. Pulau Singkep. Lineage (NCBI taxonomy): Eukaryota > Metazoa > Chordata > Actinopteri > Cypriniformes > Paedocypris > Paedocypris sp. Pulau Singkep. The sequence goes on along the minus strand of MU204250.1, from coordinate 14,199,471 downwards.
CAGACTTGACTGGTAAAGACTGTTCACACAAGCACTGCCGTTCCTGCTTTTTAACGGAAAAGAACCTTTCACACAACGCTTTCAAAATCCCGGTATTTTCGGTGACATCATCAACTGGCCACACGCTTTACACAGCTGCGCCTTTGTAAACACAAATAACGGTAATTGTTTCATAAGAGACGGCGTCAATAACTGTTCCTTTAATGTGGTGACAAATGTCTTCATCCGCCAGATTTATTATAAGTGTTGTTATTATTATTATTATTATTATTATTATTATTATTATACCTTTTGACCGGCTACACCCGCGAAATTAGCGCGCAAGAAATTTTTTTTTTTGAGAATTTTTTGAGTTTTTTTTTGAGAAGTTGTTGACCCACGCCAGAATGTTCTGATTGGCTCAGAGCAGTGGGTGACGTCAGAAGATCTTCTCCTTTCCCGGGAATCTTCCGTTTCGCTTTCACACAGAGGAGAATGCAGCCGAGATACCGGGAACGTTACCACTATCCGTGCAGGAATATTCCCGGAACGATTTTCCCGGACAGACATTAGTAGTTAAATCCAGAAAAATCTGCTAGACGTGTGTTTTGTTACAAGATTAGTTACATGTTGTTTGTAGCAATAGAGTAGAAGAAGGAAGCGTTTATACGCCTGTGATTAACCCTCCTGTTGTGTTTGGGTCAAATTGACCAGTTTTCAAAGTTTAAAAAATATTTTTAAAATACTTTTAAGTGTTTTTGGTGTTATCATCATATAAAATAAAGTATAATGATTCAGTTGACATATTTGTAACACCACGCTACATGTTTATGTTACAAATTCCCCGCTGTGGGACAATTAAAGGCTTTTTGAATTCATTTCAAAGATTCTGTTCGGGTCAAATTGACCCGTGTTGAAAATGTTAAAATAAAAGAAAATACTCAAGTATTTTTTCACTTTGAAACTTCTCACTGTTTTGGGGAACTTTTTGGTTTCTGACACTTATATACATAATAAAAGTGATAAGAAGTGTTTATACTAAGTTGACCAGTTCAAATCCTGGATCACATTCTCACCAGCCAATCAGAGTAAGGACCGCCCCCATGCGAAGCTAGTGCCAGAAGTCTAAACGAAAACAAATGAAATGAGCGGAAAAATCTGCAGGAAAAAAAAAAGCTTTCAAATGAAAACGTGAAGATGATGAACCAAGCGTACATGTGAAGGATTTAGGTTTGTCTTGTGGAAATTTACGTTCAATGTTTTGGGCACAAGTCTGATTCCATAGAATGAAGCAGATCAATCTAACAGCAAAGCAATGAATATATGATATTTTAAGCGAGTCACTACTCTGACTGTATAAAAAGAACAAAATGTAAAAAATATGACGAACAAAAAAACAAGAACAAGTGAATAAAAAGCGATTGTGAATGCTCTCTATCTGTCAGGCTACATCCTGAGTCTGGTCCTGCTGACGTTACCACGGCAACACCTGGTGCAGCTCTACCTGTACGTCCTCACCGCGCTGCTGCTGTTCGCCGGACACCAGATCTCCAGGTCAGCTGACCTCTTATCAACAACACCTCTCTGTGCCTGTAATAAACACACATGCATGAAACAAGTTGCTTTTTAAAAAGTAGATAAATAAAGAGGAGAGTTGGAAGCTGCTGGATGTGTAGCACCAGTTATGGGGGAACCAGTGTTCATTTTGGCAAAGATTTTTCATTTTGTTTTAGTCATAGTCTTTTGAGTCCCAGTTTAGTCCAATTTTTTAGTCCAATTTTTTTCGAATTAGTCCCAATTTTTTTTTGTTTTAATCTAATTTTAGCTGACTAAATACCATTTACCATACCAACATTTTCGTCGACTAAATTGCAGTATAGATTTAGTCAACAAAAAAATAGGAGCTATATATTCTAAATGTATACTAAAGTTGCTATGTCTACGAAATCTGAATATGTAGTTAACTATAAACATATAAAAAAGATACTTAGATCTTACTTGTTTGGAAAAAAACATTTGTTTCTCTTGAACTTATTTTTATGAACTTTATTTTTATCTTTTTATTTTTATTATTTTATTTTTATATTTAGTTTCCATCAATCCAAATAAATGTATTCTCATAAATAAAACCTCAACAAAGAGGAAATTAAATGCATTAAAATAAGACTAATTATAATTGCATCACGTTAATAAGTAGCAAATGGTTGGACGGTGAAAAAAGCAGTTTGATCAGCAGGTGGCGCTTCAGGTGTGTTGTGTTTCTGTCCGTTGCTCCACACGCGGCTACAGATTTTTTTAAAGACAAAATTTAGATATTTACTTACAGGTAAAGGCTTCGTGTCCTGATTGGTTCTCTTTGCATTTGCACCCGCCTTCCTCCACAAACTCGGATTATGATTGGACGTCGTCACGAAAGACATTTTTTGTTTCGTTTTTATTTGTTGACGAAAGTGTCAATAAATGTATTTATAGTTTTTGTCCCTAAGCGGCAGTTTTTATAAAGTTCGTTTTCGTCAGGGGGGGAAAGTCTCGTTGACGATGACGATGAACACTGGTTTGAATGGCTTTCACACGGCCATAACTATCACTTTAATCCCCAATTCATACGTTTATTTTACACACACTTTGATCTTACAAGACTTAGACAATCGTGTGTGTTTTCCCGCTCTAGGTTCAGATGAATACGTCCACTTGACCTCGGCTCTTGTAGGATGTTGTTTGTGTTAATTCCTTCAATGTCTAACTGAAAAGTGTTTTTTTCGCCTCGGAGACTCAATAGAGAATTTAGCAGAGACACCGTTTTTAACAAGTGTTTTTATCAGCTTTGAAGCGAAGGCCTCGACTGAGATGTTCCAGAACCTTCGCTGGTGTTGTGTGCTGACGGTGTCACTCGGCTCTTTAGTGTCCGATTAAGAAACGCTTGTAGCACATTTTCTCCGTGTGTAGAGAAAGAGCAAATTAAGCCCAGCCGAGTGTGGCAAAGCCATTAGCGTCCGCTCGTAACTCACCTCCAGCGCTCCTCGTCCTCCTCCTGCTGAGTAAAGATGAGTACAGAACTCTGCACATCAATCAGCTTCTAAAACTGCAGACTGTCTGTTTTACTGCCGGCTCAGAAGAGCTGGTGTTCGCAACGGAGAGCTGGTGGGTTCGAGTCCCATCATGAGGGGAGTCTTTGGATGTGAAGAGTCTTGATAGACAAACTTGAGTAAAAGAAAGGATGGATAACCTACTGTAAAAATTACTCCTTTACAAGTCACAAGTCTCCCACACTCACAAGACTTGAGTAAAAGTAAGGATATCTTACTGTAAAATTACTTTTTACTTTACAGTCATTTTGCAGACGCTTTTGTCCAAAGCAACTTACATTTCATTACAATTCAACAAAGCTACTGGGAAAGTTCACAAGTTTACTCATTTACAAGTTACAAGCCTCCCATACCCACAAGACTTGAGTAAAAGTATTTATAGCTTACTGTAAAAAATGATTCCAAGCCACCCACACCCACAAGACTTGAGTAAAAGTACAGATACCTTACTGTAAAAATTACTTTTTACTTTACAGTCATTTAGCAGACGCTTTTGTCCAAAGCAACTTGCATTTTATTACAATTTTTACAATTCAACAAAGTTACTGGGAAGTTTACAAGTTTACTCCTTTACAAGTTACAAGCCTCCCATAGCCACAAGACTTTACAAAACTAACATTACTGTATAAATTACTTTTTTACAAGTTTTAAGCCAGCCATACCCACAAGACTCGAGTAAAAGTACGTATTCCTTACTGTAAAAATGACTCCTTTACAAGTTACAAGCCACCCACAAGACTTTTACTCAAGTCGTAAAGTATCCAATTTGAAAAGAACTTGAGTATTTTGCTTTTTAGGCTCAGACTTTAGGCTCAAAAAACACCAAGTAATGTGAAAAACAAGAAACTCGTTGTTTATGGTTTTATTTTCTAATACAGAAATGAAATTTAACAACACAATGTTTCAAAATGTAGCATCACAATGTTTCAAAAAACTAAAATGAATTATTAAAATGTAAATGCATTGTATTAGCCTTATTTCTAACGCTCATTAGCTTTATATCAATTCAACAACATCTATTTGAAAAACAACCATTGTGCTGGATTTGTAAAAAAAAAAAAAAAAAAAGAAAGAAAAAAAGCCAGAAATAACAGATTATTAAATATAAATAGCCTTTCAGTAGAGGGAGAGTGATGGCTCGTGGCTATTTTAAACTGGCTGAAAGTTGTCTGTGCTCGGTGGAATTGTTATTTAAGTGGCCGGAGCGGAGGAGAGAATCTGAACGGGGACTTTTATTCTGTTTCAGGGACTATGTGCGCAGCGAGCTGGAGTCGGGCTTTGAGGGTCCGCTCTACCTGGAGCCGCTGTCCATCCACCGCTTCACTACTGCCCTCCTCTGTAAGCACTTACACTACTTACATTCATATGATAACGGGGTCCCATCATCGACTTACACATCCCCTCCCCACTCTAACCTTAGCTTAAACATACTTGTACAATTAAAATCTCATCGGAACCATCTTGAAAGTTGTGGGGCCCGGATCAAGGTCCCCACAAGTGACCCGAGGCCCCACTCTAGCACAAAAACTAGCTTTGAGGGCCCCACTTTGTGTTAAATGCTTGGACACGTACACACACACGGAGATCACGGATCTATCACTCGACATCATTTGAAGCCACTTTTATCTTCTCAAAAGCAATTTTTTTTAAATTACAGGGAGAGTTTGGTTCTGAAATTCAGCATCACAAAATTCGAACAAAAATTGCGATTGCGTCGCTGCTTGATTCTGGATCAAATGAGAATCACGTTTTCTTTTTTTTGCTTAGATTAACGGTCACGATTCTTTCACAATTCTGGAATTTTGTAATGTTTTTTTTTTCCAAGTTTTAACCCTGAACATCAGGTTGTCAAACAGCAATGATATAACACGTATTGCTCTTTGCTTTACATTTAAATACATTTAAGGACGTATTGTATGTAATGTAAAAGTAATAATTTAAAGAAAACATTTTTTAACTGCATAATAAACACAAATTATAAAACAACACTTTACAATAGCCGAATAAACTTGCAAATAGTTGATGGTGAAGCGTTGTGATTAGTGATGCCTGTGACACCACGCGCTCTTAGTTTGCCTTTCACCAGTTGTTTGCACAGGAAGTGGTTACAGGAAGTAAAGGCTCGGCTCTGAAAAGAGTCATCATTTACATTTTAGAGTCGTATTTCTAAAAAAAAAAAAACATAAAACAAAAGTTGTATTTCTAAGCAACGAGCAGACCTACATTTTTTTATTTTAATTTAGGTTTATGAAACGCAAATCAACACACTATGATAAGAAAAGATAAGACGCGATAAGATAGACTTTATTAATCCCACCAGGGGACATTTTTGCGTTCAGCAGCAGCAAAGAAGTTTTTAACAGAAACGAATAATAATTATAATTCAACCTAGGACTGGTCCTTTCAAATACTGTGATTATTTCTGACCGTACTGGGATGTTTTCCATGTTTTCGGAGGGATATCTAATGGAATCGAATGAATTCTTGGCGTTTTGTAAGCAAACGGAACATTGCATCATTATTTTTATTAATAATAATTATAATAACCACTACAATAATAGTGCGTTTTATTTGTAAGTTTAAAAATACAGTATTTCGATTTGTAGAAACAAAAATGTCTTCTATTATTCAGAAGTATCTGCCAACACAATAGTTTAGCAAAACTGGACTTGCACCATTGCTCATGGGTTCCAATCCCAGCAAGACTGGTGAAGAGTTGTGTAAAGTGAAATATAAACACACTGTAACACACTGATTCCTTGGCGTCTCGTCTCGTGCTCTTTCCCGATGTTTCACTTCTTCTCTCGCTCACCTCTCACTTTCTCTTCCCCGGGTGATGACGATTGACCCAGTGCTGGTGGTTTCCAGATGTTCTGCCGGGCCTAATTATCTCCTGCTACACAGATGTGTGTGTGTGTGTGTGTGTGTGTTAATATGCGTCACACACGTCTCTGCTTCGCTTGTTAACAGAACACGTGTTGTATTTTTCAAACTATAAGGCGCTTCAAAACTCCTTAGTCTTGAATTCTGCGATGGGAGCAGCGGTAAAGTCCTTGAGTTAATGGACTTTGTTACTTGAGTATTTTTTTGGCTTTGTACTATTACTTTGTACTTGTACAGAGTATCGAAAATATAAGCAACTCTCTACTTAAATACATTTGTTACTGAGTATTTGTTACTCGTTACATTGTGATTGTGCGCGACAGCATCTTGTTCTTGTGCGGACGAGGTGATATCGCCATCTGCAGGATGCTGAAGGTACTGGATGCTGTAGATCAGCTCAATCACGTGAATTGGACTCGGCGATTGCATTTTTTACACATTTTTACTGAGTCTTCTTGTTTTGTTTAGTTTTTTATACATTTTTCATACATTTTTTTCCAGTTTATAAAACACAAGCAAAACAAAACGTTCGGAAAAGAAACGTAATTTTGGAATTGTTTTGCTTCAATTGAGTTTGACGGTTTTGGTGAGACACACATGTAGTCACAGACCAGAAACTACTGGCCATTTAGACTAATCGCAAAAAAATGAACAAATGCTTAAAATTTTTGTTGTTTTTTTTATCGTTTGCAATCTGCACGTTTCCGTTTGAAACTTTTTTTTTTTTGCTTCAGATTTTTTTGTTAGTTTCATTTTTGTGTGTTTGAACTGCTGGCACTAGCTTCAGGTGAGGACGTCCTTTACTCTGATTGGCTGGTGAGAATGTGATTGGCAACCGCTTGATCAGGAAGTGTGGGAGGAGTTTAGCGAGCTACACCACATCATTCATTGCTTTTTGATATTAGTATACAATAAAAAGGTGGCAGAGTAGACATTTTTGTTTCTTCACATTAAAATATTGTATTTTAAAACTATGTATGTGCAGAGATCCCGATAGGCGATGAAATAAAATTTACAGGTATTATTATTAAAAAAATTAATGAAAATAATGATTCATTTTGTTTTAAAAACTCTAGACTAGAATTTAACATGAAAACATATCGTTAGCGGCATTCTCACCAGCCAATTAGAGCAAGGGCCGCCTCCACGTCAAGCTAGTGCGCCAAAAAAGGAAACGAGTGAAAAAATCTGCAGCGAAAAATAAACTTCCAAACAAAAACGTAAAGATTGTGTTTTTGAAAAAAAAAAAAAAAAAAAAAAAGCGTAGCTCTGGGAAGCATTTTCATTTGTGTCTAAGAAATTTACGTTTGATAATTTTGCCACTAATCAGATTCCGTAATCGCTGTAATGTTCCGACAGTCCTTCTCACAACATTTGACCGTTTCACGCATCACATGCCTTTTTAAAATCACATTTACGACTTTTCGATTTAAAACCCCAGATTGTGCCAGGCTTTCCTCATAATAATGCCGAGATCTTGTGGTGTGGTCTGGTTCCCGCAGGTCAGCTGGTGGTGTGCACGCTGTGCTCCGGCGTGATGCAGACCAAGCGCATCTGGCTGTTCTCAGCTCACCTGCTCCCCCTGGTGGCTCGGCTGTGCCTGGTCCCCCTGGAAACCATCGTCTTCGTCAACCGCTTTGCCATGATCTTCACCGGCCTGGAGGTCATCTACTTTCTGGCCTCCAACCTGCTGGTTCCGTTCAACCTGGCCAAGACGGCGTATCGCGAGCTCGCGCAGGTGGGAAATAAAACTCGCAAAAGCTTCTAAAAATATATGAAAACTTAACAAAATAAAACTTTCGAGCGCTGCATCGAAATTCCGTTAGATGGATGGATCGATTGATCGATGGATAGATAGATAGATAGAAAGGTGGATGGATGGATGGATGGATGGATAGATAGATAGACAGATACATAGATACGTAGATAGATACGTAGATAGATACGGAGATAGATAAATAGATAGATAGATAGATAGATAGATAGATAGATAGATAGATAGATAGA
>MU204250.1:14177905-14191416 GCA_017309775.1 Paedocypris sp. Pulau Singkep | reverse complement strand
ATGGAAGGAAAGACAAAAAGAAAAAAGAAAGCCTTTGTTAATCTCTCAAGGAGAAATTCTGGTGTCCGGCAGCAAACACACACACACACACACACACACACAACACACAACAAAAGCTTCTAAAAATAAATTAAAACTTAACAAAATAAATCTTTCGAGCGCGCCATCGACATTCCGTTCACGTCGTCCGTCTTCTTCTCTTTTTCTTCTTCTTCCAGGTGGTGGAGGTCTACGGGTTGCTGGCTCTCGGCATGTCCCTGTGGAACCAGCTGGTTCTGCCGGTTCTGTTCATGTGTTTCTGGCTGGTTCTGTTCGCTCTGCAGATCTACACCTACTTCAGCACGCGAGACCATCCCACGTCACGAGAACGCCTGCTCTTCCTGTTTCTGACCAGGTGAGTGGACCTCACGCATCAGAAGATCGGCTTTCCGTCGTTTAGAGCGACGGTTCTTGACCTTTTTGACCTCAGGGCCCAAATGTTCCTGATCAAAGTGTTATCACATTAACATTATAACAAACCGTTATTTTATTATAAACCAATATTAGCCATCATTTATTTCAGCCAATCCAAGTTATGATTTAGGTTGTATTTAAGAGTTAAAGTTCTGAGCATTTGTAAGGCGCTTTTCGCAGTTTTAACTGTCTCAAAGTGCTTGTGTGAACATGTAAGAGGACTGTTGTATTTTGTTTGTTTTTTTTCTTTTGTTTTTGTTTTCAGATAAGATAAGATAAGATAAGATAAGAAAGTCCTTTATTCGTCCCACAGTGGGGAAAGTTCCTTGTTACAGCAGCACAAAAACACGAACAGCATCACAAAAAAGGATATACAGCTTAGAAAAGAGTTAAATAAGGTTATAGAATATAGAATATAAAAAATATGACGAAAATTATACACACGTGGAAAACACTTAAATTAAAAAAAAAAAGGAATTGAACCCTCCTGTTCTGTTCGTTTCAGTGGAACATCAATAATGTCCGCGGGTCAATTTGGGGACTTTTATTCTGCATATAAGTGTCAGAAACCGAGAAGTTCGCCAAAACTGTGTGTGTATTATGTCTCATTGTTGCAAAGATACAAATAGTATTTAATGTTTCTGACTCTTTTTAGCTTCAATTTTGTCTGAAGGGTCAAATTGACCTTTTGTAACATAAACATAATCGGTTAATTTCTTATATGATAATTGCACCAAATAAGCAAAGCAGGAGAAGTGGAAAAAATTATTTCCACAACTTGAGTTTGACACACGTGCTTTCAAGCAACTTTTAGCGAATTTGCGTTGGTCTGGAACTAAGAAAAGCGCTATAAAAATGACCACGGGAGAACTTGGGACTTTTATTCTGCATATAAGTGTCAGAAACCGAGAAGTTCGCCAAAACCGTGTGTGTGTGTGTGTGAGAGAGAGTGTGTATTATTCTGGAACTAAGAAAAGCTCTCTAAACGAACTTGAACTTCCTCAGCATTGCAGAGTGCTGCTCCACGCCGTACTCTCTGCTGGGCCTGGTCTTCACCGTCTCCTTCGTGGCTCTGGGAGTGCTGACCATGTGCAAGTTCTACCTGCAGGGCTACCGGGCCTTCATGAACGACAACAGCATGCACAGGTAACCCGAGGGCGGTGAGGTGATGGAGGTGGTGTTCTCACGCTGGCGGCTTCCTCAGGGGCATGACGGAGGGCATCACGCTCCTGATCCTCGCCGTGCAGACCGGCCTGATCGAGCTGCAGGTCATACACAGAGCCTTCCTGCTCAGCATCATCCTCTTCATCGTCGTGGCTTCCATCCTGCAATCCATGCTGGAGATAGCCGATCCCATAGTGCTGGCGCTGGGGGCATCCAGAGACAAGTAAGGCCACGGCTTACGAAAAAAAAACTAAATATACAAAAATAACAATACAAAAGGATAGTATCTAATTAAATAAATAATAAAACAATATAAAAATAATAAATATAGATAGATGGATATATAGATGGATATGTAGATGGATATGTAGATGGATATGTAGATGGATAGGTAGATGGATAGGTAGATGGATAGGTAGATGGATAGGTAGATGGATAGATAGATAGATAGATAGATAGATAGATAGATAGATAGATAGATAGATAGATAGATAGATAGATAGATAGATAGATAGATAGATAGATGGGTAGAAAGAAAGATAGAGTTGTACATAGGTAGAGAGGTAGGTGAATGGATGGATGGATGGATGGATAGATAGATAGATGGATTGAGAGGTAGGTAGTTAGATAGATATGTAGATGGATGGATGGATGGATAGAAAGAAAGATAGAGGTGTACGTAGGTAGATAGAGAGGTGGATGGATGGATGGATGGATGGATGGATGGATGGATAGATAGATAGATACAAAAATAACAATACAAAAAGATAGTATCAAAATAAATAAATAATAAAATATAAACATAACAAATATATTATTAAAAGTATATACTGCATATATAAGGTAAATATTTACATGTAAATGTTATATTTTACGCGTATGTGTGTACGTATATATGTATGTATTTATGCATTTCTTTTTTAAAATATATATCTATATCTATATATATGTGTATTTATATATGACTCCTGTTAATTGTGACACATCAAGACACGGCTGTTTTACCCCAATTAAGCAGCACAAATTTGCGTTTTGTGATACGATTTGGGCTTGTCCCAATAAAGCAGCTGCCCACTTTAACCTGAGGCCCAATAAGGCCTGTATGCATGTACAAGTGAATATATACGTACATTCATATAACTTTATATAAATATATCGACAAGACATTGCAATAGGTGCAAATAACTGGTCAAGTTCTTTACGACTCCTTTAGCTAATGCAGAAATGGCTATTTGCCACAATTAGCAATTTTTTTAGATTGATAATTTAAATGATCTATGCCCACCTCCTAATATATACAGTGCTACCCCGATTTACGAAATGAATCGCAGTTTCGTTCGGCAAAAATTTTACATTTTAAGGCAATCCGTCTAATCTGTGCCATGACTTAAATTCACAATTCACAAAATGTACAATGTTGCAATACTTGTCATAAAACATGTCACACAACATAAAGATACAGTATATAATAATATACGGACAATCTCACATGAACTGTTACCGCCACATTGAGATTTCCGCAATCTCGCCGAGAATTTGCACAACGTCATTTCAAGATGGCGTCTCTTCGGGAGAGGAAAAAAAACCATCGCCATTCTGGGAGAAGACGGGCGTATTTTATATTTTGGATGCAAGATCTCTAAAACTAACTAGTGTTTTTTGTTTATTTGATGTGCCGAAGAAGGCTAAACAGCTGTTTTATACTCTGTTTTACATCCTCGCAAATAAAGAAAAAGTCGGACTCTTTTCGTATAGCGACAATATTTCGGAACTTGCAACGACTTTTTTCGCAGCTACGCATTTCGTAACTCAGGAATTTCGTTGTCTAGGATATTCGTAAGTCGGTGCACCACTGTGTAGTATTTTATGAATTTAAGATACTTGCATCTTCTTTTCTTGTCCGTAAGAGTGATTTGATGATTGTGGTGACCTGCAGGAGTTTGTGGAAGCACTTCCGAGCGGTGAGCCTGTGTCTGTTCCTGCTGGTGTTCCCGGCCTATATGTCCTACATGATTTGTCAGTTCTTCCACATGGACTTCTGGCTGCTCATCATCATCTCCTCCAGCATCCTGACCTCACTGCAGGTGGAGATCCCACACAGAACACACATTTACTCCGTCTCCGTCCGTCCTCCAACGATCCAAAAGAAAAAGCTTCCTCGATGGCATCTGTGAGAGCGATTCGAGGAACATGTTGGCTTTGCTTCAAACTTTATACGACAAAATGCCCACAAAGTGTGTAGGAATAAATATGGGGGTTTGATTCTGAAAGGCTAGAATCCCTGATCTCGATCGCGATTGGATGATCAGAACTGGTCCAAATTATTCGTTTAATTCATATTTAACAGTATTATCCCTGTACAATATTTAGTTTTGAAAATTAAACATTTAAAGGGTGAGGAGGTTGTTGTTGTTTTTTCCATTTACGTTTTGAAAGAATTGTAAAAAGATACATGTAAAATACATGATACTTTTTGTTTAGATCGTTATATAAAGACTATATATTCTTTGTAGTATTCTGCAATGTGGTCTTAACATAAAAAAAACCTTGAATCCCGTCATTGTTGCATGCAGCTATATTTCACACATACCGGTATGTAAAAAGTGAGAAACAAACCAAGGTCGAGTTCGCAAGGTAACAGTAATCCATATAATTTTGTGCCGCTTCAGATGGATGGAAGGATGTACGGATCGATAGATAGATGGATGGATGGATAGCTGGATAGATAGATGAACTGATAGCTGGGTAGCTAGATGGATGGATAGATAGATAGCAAGGTGGATGGATGGATGGGTGGGTGGATAGATAGATGGATGGATGGTTTGATAGATAGATAGGGAGGTGGATGGGTGGGTAGATAGATAGATGGATGGATGGATGGATAGATAGATAGATAGATAGATAGATAGATAGATAGATAGATAGATAGATAGATAGATAGATAGATAGATAGATAGATAGATAGGGAGGTGGATGAGTGGATGGCTGGATGGGTGGGTGGATAGATAGATGGACGGATAGATAGATTGATAGCTGGAAAGATAGATAGATAGATAGATAGATAGATAGATAGATAGATAGATAGATAGATAGATAGATAGATAGATAGATAGATAGATAGATAGATAGATAGATAGATAGATAGATAGGTGTATGGATAGCTGGACTATTATAATGGATGGATGGATGGATGGATGGATATACAGATTGGTTATGGATAGATGGAAAGAAAAAAAAAAGCCTTTATTATTTTCCCAAGGAGAAATTCTGGAGTCTGGCAGCAAACACACACACACACACACACACACACACACACACACACACACACACACACACAATACACAACCCCACTCAAAGAAACAAACAAGAATAGCAAACAAATCAAAAATTGCAATCACTAAAAACAAACGACTGTCACGTCCAGGTTCTGGGAACGCTGCTGATCTACGTGCTCTTCATGGTGGAGGAGTTCCGCAAGGCTCCGGTGGAGAACATGGACGACGTGATCTACTGGGTGAACGGCACCTACAGGCTCCTGGAGTTCCTGGTGGCGCTGTGCGTGGTGGCCTACGGCGTGTCGGAGACGGTGTTCGGAGAGTGGAGCGTGATGGGCTCCACCATCGTCCTCATCCACTCCTACTACAACGTGTGGCTGAGGGCCCAGCTGGGCTGGCAGAGCTTCCTCCTCCGCAGAGACGCCGTCAACAAGATCAAGAGTCTCCCCACCGCCTCGCCACGACAACTCCAGCAGCACAACGACATCTGCTCCATCTGCTACCAGGTGCGTCTCAGGGTGGATGGATGGGTTCGGGCGTGGCAGTGGTGGGTTTGGATCAGGGGTGTAAGGTACTTGAGTAAATGTACTTGGTTACTTTACTTAAGTGTGGTTTTGGCTACTTCGTACTTGCACCGAGTATCGAACATAGAAGCAACTTTTACTCTCTACTCCACTGCATTTGTGATTGAGTAGCTGTACTTTTCACTCCACTACATTTGAACGGACACTTATCGTTACTCGCTACATTGTAATTGTAGAGGCGGAATCGATTTATACCGCGGTTAATTTCTTGGGCGGACGAGGGGAATTTCAGCAGAAATCTTTAGGCTGCTGAAGGTAATGGAGGCTATTTGTGAATTAGAAACCACAAGAACGCGAATTAGGAGCGTAAAATCAAATTACGCAAATAATTATATAAAACAAATGTTATTATATGTTACGTCCTTTTTTCCCCCCAACTCTTCCATCATGGTGGCCTTCTATTAGAGGTTTTACGGTAAACGTATCAAACGTACAGGCGCTCATCATCACCCCTTCTGGTCTGGTTCTAGGACATGACATCAGCCGTCATCACGCCCTGCAGTCACCTGTTCCACGCCAGCTGCCTGAAGAAGTGGCTGTACGTGCAGGAGACCTGCCCGCTGTGCCACAACCAGCTGAAAGACCCGCCTCCGCCCTGCCTTCCCGCCCAGGAGGAAGCTCCGCCTCCGGAGTCAGACGCCATGCCCGCCCCATCCTCCGGGATCACCGGAACGCCGTCAGGAGAGGAGAGCGAGACCACGCCCTGCTCGTCAGCCCACTAATCCTGTCTCACATCACACCCACCTGAAGGGGAGGGGCTAGAGCAGGGGTGGGCAAACTATATGCGGCCCGTTAAATGTTTTAATCCGGCCCGCCGAACGTGTACAAATTTAATGAAAGTCAGATTTTTTTTAATGTAAATACGATTAATCTGTTTTTAAGGTTTATTTTATTTTCTTTATGAACACATTTTAAAAAGCGGAACCATAAACAAAAAAAAAATTGCACTAGTATTTTTTCAACATTCATTTTTACACTGCCAGTCTATGGGATCAGATGGCAAACATTTCAACCGTAAATTTCTAAGAAACAAACGATAAACAAACAAAACACTTCACGATTGTTACATTTTTTTCGCTTTGAATCTTCACGTTTAGGTTTGAAACTTTTTTTCCGTTACTAGAGTTTTCTTCTGTAAGGAGTAAGACGCTCGGTCCGGCCCCTTTGTCAAATGTTAGAACCCAATGTGGCCCGCCAATCGAAAAGTTTGCCCACCCCTGGGCAAGAGAGCCCACCCTCTCTGATGACCCCGCCTCCTGGTTCTCCACCCAATCACCAGCTTCCCTCGTTCTTTTTTTTTACAAACAAGTCTGCAGCAATTTTGAATGTGATCACGTGATCCGTGGATATAGTGCTGTAACACACACACACACACACACACACACACACACACCGCACGCTCAGTATTTCATAGCGCTAGTTCGCCAGTTTCTATTCTAGACGTTTTCCCGAGAGAACACGTATATAGATATACACACTGCATTTGCACTAATGTACCCTGAAGCAATGCTCCAAAGTCTGTCTCGTCCGATACCAAATATTTTGGTGTGTATGCGTTAGATCTATATATTTGAGGTACAACTCTATACACGTGTACATGTAAAGGTTTATTATGCAATCGAGGCGGCGCCGTGAAGTGTGCGCGTGGCGCTGGTGAACGCTGCGCCCCCTGGTGGCCGCGGCCGGAAGTGCGCGCGCTCACGGATTCAAAGCACCGGGACTGTTGCGTCCGACGAGGTTTGAGTAGTTGTTGTTTTTTTCTTCTTCTTCAGGCATTTGCTGCATTTGTGAGCATGAATGCATTAGGAAATGTATGAGCACACTGTGCGAATGCCACTTTTTTCCCCATCTTTTTTGTGTCGTCACAGCGACGATCGATTAACGGGATTTTTTTTTTTTAATCTGAGAGAAGGGAAACGTTTTATCAGGAATGCCGTATTTGAAGATGGCGATGACTATTTTTCTATTTCAGGAAAGTAGGATTCTGGACTGTGCGTTGCTTTTTTTTTACGGCCGCAGTGTGGAATGGTGTTCTATGAAGGCTAAGTTTCGTTTGAATTGCTGCTGAATTCAGTCAAACCTGCTTGAAGCCGGAACGCGAACCCGTGAATGTCCGAATAAATCCAAAACTAACGTACCGAGCCTCGGCTTAGTTTCTTCCCCAGTGCGTTTCCGGGTCTCGTCCAAATAACGGATCCTCAGCAGTGACGTCATCTCTCCAACCCACGTGTGAATGCCGCGAGTTTCTGTTCAAAACACGTCTAATCTTATCTGATAGGGATCATTCTCCAAATCATTTATTAATGAGGTGTAAGTGCAAAACATATACTTTTAAGGCCGAGCTCCGTTAAGGTGCGCGTGCGTTTCCTGTGCGAGTTAGTGGAGGAAATATCAACGAATCAAAGAGCGACGACCTTTGACCCGTCCCATCCTTTTGATCAGAGTTGGCCTTGAACTCTGACCTCGATATGAAAACGCAGGAATGCACGTAAGCGTCAGCAGCGAAGCTCTTGATCAGTGTGGAAGTGCCAGATATTCCCCAGACGTCTTTTTTCTCCCGTTTAACGGAACCAGAATATAAATGGTGTTTATATACACCACACACACACACACTTCCTTTTAGTGTGTGCGCGCTCGTGGGGTTTAGAGGATTGAAAAACATTGTACACTTTTTTTATTATTATTTCACATACATTTGTTTTCATGTGCGCTATATTTTGTCCACTAGATGGCAGTATTGTGCCGTATAAAAGTCTAGAACGCCTGGTGCCTTTTAACCAAATTCTCAAAATGCTGGTTGTTACAAAATACGATTAATCGATTAATATAACAAAAATGTAGCAAAGTATCTAAATAATTCGTAAAGTATATAAAATAGCAATTCTACCTAAGTCTGCTGAGCTACAGCGAGTTTAAATACAAAGATTTAATTCGAGCAGATGTCAATTTTTACTCCCTGAAGTTGCATAAAATGCATAATAAATGTTTAATTAACACCCGAAACGCGATATTAAAGGCGCTTTGTGTTTTTCGTGCAGTAGAATTTATTGCACGTTTTGTAAATATAGTTGTTAATATTGAGGTTCTGTAGTACAATAAAAAATCAGTTTATTGGATAAATTAATTAAATTAATGAAATTAACTGTTATTAAATACTTAAGTTAGTTGGAAATATGTCTTTAATCGGCAGCAATCTCTATCTGGTTAATTCAATGGAAAGAGCAGTTCCTGAGTGCGCATCTTCCTTTCTTGCGCGTGCACGTATGTAAAGATTTAAACACAGACATCACGGACTGGAAGCACTTTTATGCGAAAAAGTGGTGTTCAGGTTCATAATTGTGACGTCAAATCTTAAAAATTTTTAAAATATTGGTATTAATTATTATAGTTAGTTTTAGTTACACTTCTGCGCGTGTGATGCCACAACTTCGACATATCATATTTTGCAATGAATGTCTCACTTTGACACTTTTATTTTTAATTTACATTTTAATTTAAAAATGATTTTAAAGACTCTTAATTACATTTTTTAAATCACAAAATTAGCCAAAAAACGTTGTTCCTTTTTCACTTTCACAAAAGTGTGATCCCACTCACTCAATGTAATAACGTAGTATTACATTTCTTTTACGTACTTTAAAAAACACCAGTACAAAATGTATTTGATAAAAAAAAAATACAGTATTTTTTATAGGTTATAATTGGCCGACACACTCACACACACACACACACACACACACACACACACACACACACACACACACACACACACACACACACACACACACTCTCTCTCTCTCTCTCTCTCTCTCTCTCTCTCTCTCTCTCTCCCCCCTCTCTCTCCCTCTCTCCGCCAACAGGTCGGTAAGTACAAGGTAATTGAGCACAAGTTGCAGTTTCCCCGATCTGTAAAAGTAACGGGATTCCGGCGCGCGCAGCATCGGCACGAGGACGCGCGCGCTCCCGCAGGCGGTGGCGCGCGCCTGACATTTAACGCTCGCGTAACTTCTTTCTGGTTTTCTCTCCAAACACGCTAAGTGGGCAGGGCGGGCTGTGATAGCTAATTAGGTGACGGGCTCCGTGGTTGGATGGGCAGCTAATGGCAGTTCGGCTTTCCTTGTGTTCGAGGGGCGGCCCCGCGCGCGCAGGCACTCCTTCCTCCTCCTCCTCCTCCTCCCTTCAGGGTGAGTTTGCTTGTGTTTGGTTCCCAGAGACAGTCAAGTCGGATTCCTTAGGGAAAGGACACAAATCAGTCCCGTTTGAACAAGTGGAGCAGCGAGGGAAGCGTCTCCACACGGGTCCACCCATCCCCGGCTGATGCGATTTGATCATCTGTGCGGAGAACGACAAGGAAAGAGGGGAAAAAAGGAGGAGGAAAAAATTACGAAAAGTGTTTGTGGAGGATGACATTTCGGCTCAACTGATCACACTCTTTTTTTCTTTTTTTTTTTACACGCCGTCTTCTTCTTCTTCTTTTTTTTTGTCGGGACCCCCGGTGTCAGTTTTTCGGAGGGTCTTTGGTGTTTCTCCCGCGTCCCGGTCCTGGATGTTGACAGCTCCGCGTTAATAGAGACAAGCGCGGTGACACCTGCTCGCCCGGCTCTTCTTCTTCTTCATCATCTTCTTCATCATCTTCGGTTTAACGGGAGCGATCAGAAGAAGCGCGCGCTGACGGACGCTGACACCAGCCCGTTTTCATGTTCGGGATTCAGGACAGCATTCAAAGGAGCGGGAGTAGCATGAAAGAGGAGCCCATCGGCGCCGGGATGAACGCTGTCCGGACGTGGATGCAGGGAGCCGGGGTGCTGGACGCCAACACGGCCGCTCAGAGGTGCGGTGCTCGGCTCGGACGCGCGGACCGGGGAAATAGCCTAAAAGAGCTTACTATTTACCAGCGTTTATAATTATACACAATTGTAAAATGTATTAATAATAATGAGTTCCATGTAAGCCACTTTTATTACATTTAATGCCATTTGGTGGACGCGTAGGAAACGTGTAAGAAATTAATTATTTGTCGGGCATTTATGTATTAAAAGAAATGGAAAAAAAACCCCAGTAGACTGTTAGTTGTAATACAATAGAGTGTTATAATTTATTATGGATAATAAATTATAATACATATTTATACATTTTTTAACAATTTGGTTTATTCGACTTTTAGTTTACGAATTAAAAGCTGACAGGCTTGTTATTTAGGCGATTGGTAATGTTGTCAATAACACATTTACATTTAATTTATATTGATGAGTGGTTTTTGGTACACGTAGTTTATCTGTTTTTGTTTCATGCAAGTGGTTGTGTAGTTAAGCACGTGTTTATCTGTGAATTTCTGAACATGCGTTTATTAGGAATAACGGTTTCTATTGATGACGGGATTCATTCTCGCTGTGTGATGTTGGTTTTTGATGTGTTTTAGTGGAGTGGGTCTCGCTCGGGCACACTTTGAGAAACAGCCTCCCTCGAACCTCCGCAAGTCCAACTTCTTCCACTTCGTTCTCGCACTGTACGACAGACAAGGACAGCCTGTGGAAATCGAGCGCACCTCGTTTGTTGGATTTGTTGAAAAGGAAAAGGCAAGAGAAACGCTTTAGCATTGCATGGGCTGACAAATCAAACTCACTGATTAACATGGGGTTTTAAAAATATTTTAGACTCATTATTTATTAATTAAAAATCAATTTAGTCTGACAGCATTCGCAGGCTAAACACACATTTCTATTATATCTACTCAACTAAACTCTTTTATTTAAATTGCATGCGTTATTTAGTTTTTTTTTCTATTGTAAATGTTTCTATTTACTTTCTTTATAGAAAATGCACAATGTGTAATTTTTGTTATACAATTACGTGTTTGTATTAACAAACAACGTGGCTTATAAAAGCTCTTAATTTTTAAAGGCATCAACAGTTGACGAATGAACAGACCCTTGATAATAATTTGTATAACGTGTGTATTGCTTGACATGGAAGCCTCGGTGTTATTTCTGATCATCTACAATCAGACAATTTTGATCCAAAAATTTTCAGCTAATTTATAAAGGCTTCATTTCTTGTTCTAAACCCGTAGCGGCTGTTTATTTATTTGTCTATTTTTTGCGCATTTCCCCCCCTTTTTCGCGCATGGCCTCGTGCTCCGCGAGGGAATATTTTGGGTCAAGCTCGACCGAAAGTCTAACGTGGTTGCGTTTTTTCGCTAAATTTACATGTATTTATTTGTATTTTATTTTTGCAGGAAACTACCGGGGAAAAGACAAACAACGGGATCCATTACAGACTGCAGCTTCTCTACAGTAACGGTGAGACGGATCTGCTCATCTGAAGTTTGCATAAATTCACCGGGGACTTTCTTTCAATAGCCTTCAACATTCTAAATAAAACAGCGAGACAGAAAGAGAACGAGGAGTGACAGGAACATCAATAATTTACCACGACGAGATCAAAGTCTTTCTGCACATTTGATGCAAATTCAATGTAATATAATTAACGGGACATGATTTATTTTTTTATTAAGCTGTGCATTTATTTTTATTATTATTATTACTATTATTGTTATTATCAATAATTTGTTTTTTGTCACGTATTTGTTGCTGTTCGTGTGTTCCAGTAGTATTGATGTAGAAGAGATGAAATCTAAATTCAGCAAAAATCCGAGCAGTTAGAACTACAAACATTATTGTAACGCGACACGAGCTCCATTAGTGCGTGTTTCCGGCATGTGTTTTTCCCGAAATGTGCTCTTCATTTTTGATGAAAACTAATGGCGGCTTTTTTTCGGAAACGAAAGAATATTTATTTAGTCTCTTTTTGGTCTGGTGCGCTGCGGAATTATCAAAAAATCCAATTCAACTCCCGAGGGGGGAATTGCTTGTGTGTATTTTGAATGCTATTATTTGTAGATAGTTTTATAAAATGTGTGTGTGTGTGTGTGTGTGTGTGTGTGTGTGTGTGTGTGTGTGTGTGTGTGTGTGTGTGTGTGTGTGTGTGTGTGTGTGTGATTGTATGTATCAAGCAGTTTTATTACGCATATTTGTATTTGACGGACATGAATGGCAAACATAAATCTATACATGTCCGATGTGTTTCATGTATTTTGTGTGTGTGTGTGTGTGTGTGTGTGCTCATGTCTTTTGTGGTCTCATCTCCACAGGCATCAGAACAGAACAGGACTTTTATGTTCGCCTGATCGACTCCATGACCAAGCAGGTAAGGTTTGAAAGTGTTCTCGCGAGTGATCCTCGTGCACCCCGGCGTGTGTGTGTGTGTGTGTGTGTGTGTGTGTGTGGGTCCCACACTGTCATGCCTCAGGGGCCCGAGGATCGGCTCCTGTCTAAATATGACACGCTCGCGCTGGGACATCATTTAAGACGACTGAGCGTGTGAATGCGTCTGTGCGCATGTGCGTGACGGTGATCGCTATAAAGAGGGAATGAAAACACGCCGTTATATTCAAAAGGCCGCGTCACGTCGGAATCCCCCTGTGACCGCGGCCGCGCGCTTTCATTGCCAGGCTCGTGCACGTGTGCGACGGTTGCTTTATGTGTCGTGCCGTTACACGTTTTAAAGGAGTTAATTTAGTTAGGACGTTATGATTCCTGAGAGACATGCGAGAGGGGGGTGTGGTGAGAGAGAGAGAGAGAGAGAGAGAGAGAGAGAGAGAGAGAGAGAGAGAGAGAGAGAGAGAGAGAGAGAGAGATTGATAACAGATACACTGGGGTTCAACCTATGAAGAAAGGAGGGGAGAGGTGACAGACAGAAAAAAAGAGAAATAATCACAGGGAGAGGGAGAAGTAGACTTATAGACAGGGAAGAGAGACAGAGAGAGGGAGAGAAAAAAAGAGAGAGATATACAATCCTATATAGGAGAGAGAGACAGGTAGAAAAAGGGGGAAGAGAGAGAGAGAGGTATAGACAGGGACAGAGAGAAAGAGAGTGAGAAAAGGGATAGAGGCACAGAGAAGGATAGAAAAAGAGGCATATAATCCCATGTGTGTGTGTGTGTGTGAGAGAGAGAGAGAGAGAGAGAGAGAGAGAG
>MU204250.1:14143414-14177805 GCA_017309775.1 Paedocypris sp. Pulau Singkep | reverse complement strand
GAGAGAGAGAGAGATCAGATAACGAGAGGTATTTAGAAAAAAGGAGAGGGGTGACAGACAGAAATAAAGAGAAATAAACACGGGGAGAAAAGAGAGTGAAAAATTGAATAGAGAGAGAGGGAGAGAAAAAAGAGAGAGATACAATCCTATATGGAGGGGGGGGGGTAACAGATAAAGAGGGGTTCAACCTAGGAAAAAAAAGGAGGAGAGGGTTGACAGACAGGAAGAAAAATAAAAACACAGCGAGATAGAGATGTAGACTTATAGAAAGGGGAAGAGAGAAAAAGTTACAAAAGGAATAGGCTGAGAGAGGGAGAGAAAAAAAGAGTGAGATACAATTCGATAAGGGAGAAATGGGTAGAGAGAGAGTGAGAGTGAGAGAAGGGTTTAAACCTAGAAAGAAAGAGAAGGAAACACACACACAGAGAGAGAGAGAGAGAGAGAGAGAGAGAGAGAGAGAGAGAGATGTACTTATTGACAGGGTAAGAGAGAAAGATAGTGAGAAAAGATAAGAGAGAGCAAAAAAAGAGAGTGATACAATCTGAATTAGGAGAGAGACGGGTAGAAAAAGGTAGAGAGAGGGAGAGAGAGTGAGTGAGTGAGAGAGAGAGAGAGAGAGAGTGAGTGAGAGAGAGTGAGTGAGTGAGAGAGAGAGAGAGAGGAACGTTGAATCTCTTCCTCTCCCCCTGAAACAGTAACATCCTCCTCCCCTTCTCTCGCTTTCCCACATTCTCTCTTTCCCACTCATCCGCTCACTTCCTCTCTCAGGATCTCGCTCTCCAGGCCTTGTTTTCAAGACGCTTCAGGGAAAATATCCCCAAGAACAAAAAAAAGTAGAAAAACGCATTTGAAAACAAAGTGGAAAAACAGACCGAATCATTTTACAGTCAGATCAAGTGCTGCCATTTTTAGGTTTGTGTGTGTGTGTGTGTGTGCGCGCGCGCGCGCGTGTGTGTGTGTGAGAGAGAGAGTCATGTGACTGACATGTTTGTGTTTTAACACACACTTACAATATTGTTCTTGTTGAGTGTGTGTGCGTGTGTGTAGAAAATAGTATTTTATAGAAAAACATCAAATAATGTTAAGTACAACATCATATGTAAAAGAAAAAATGTTTACCCTACGTTTTTAAAACTTTTTTACAATATTACTAATAACTTACCGTACTTGAATTTTTAGTTAATCTTTGTTTGTTGGTTGCTTACTTTCTTTCTTTCTTCCGTTCTTTCTCTCTTGCTTTCTTTCTTGCTTTCTTTCCTTCTTTCTTTCTTTCTTTCTTTCTTACCTTCTTTCTTTCTTTTTTTCTTTACTTCTTTCTTTCTTTCTTTCTTTCTTTCTGTCTTTCTTTCTTTTTTTCTGTCTGTCTCTCTCCCTGTATCTCTAATACACTATTTTCTACTCCCCCCCCCCCCTCTTTCTCCCTCTCTCCTCACTCGTCTTCTTTCTCCCTGTCAATTGCTCTCTTGTCATCACCACATTTATACTACATATATATCGATACGTTACATACATATATATATACGTATATATATATACATTATGTCTAAACGCAAACGTAACATATCACGGCAGATCATATTGTCTATACGTCTATTGTTCTAGCAGCATGTGGTTTTATTTGTGTGTGATTCTGTACATGGGAGCGACTCGGTGTGCTATTCTGGCCGTGCGCGCGGGGCAGATTTATGTGTGTGTGTGTGTGTGTGTGTGTGTGAAAGGCAGGAGTGTTGTGCTGTTCCTGACACCTCTGAGGTAAACACAGCGGCCTGGGTTAAGCCTTTCACTGCACCTTTCAATAAAAAGCCGTTTATCTCCCCCGGGTTCTCCCCCACGTGCACATACATTACCCCCTGATTTACTGGCTATTTCGGTGGCAAACAGCCATACCTGTTAATGATGCGATGGCACCCAGCGAGCGAGGAAAAGCGGCAGAGTGTGTAAAAATGAATTTGACAGCTGAGTCAACACACCAACTTAATATATATCTCTCCCTCTTTAAAGCCTAAAAACCCCCCAACAACAACAAGCCTCCTTTATTTACCACTATAAATCACGCGAGGCCGAGATAATGTAGCGTTGCTATGCAGATAAATATGTTAAATACTCGCCTCTTGTTCGGCTCAATCGGGACTTTTTCAGATTTCCATACAATACCAGTGAGGACGGAGCGGCGCTCGGCCTTTTGTCCGGCTCCGGCTGCTTTATCTCCCTTTCACTTCTCAATTGGAGAAAGTGTTTTAATGTCGGCTAGAGGTTTTGCGCGAGCTATTACGCTTTTACGTGTTTAAAGGAGTTAATTAGTTAATTACTTGTCCGTTTAGTCAGAACGAATCGAAAAAGCCACACGAGAGTTAGACAGAGAATGTGTGACAGAGAGAGAGAGAGACTGACTGTGTGTGTGTGTTTGAGAGTGAATAAGACAGACAGATAGACAGATAGATAGATAGATGGACAGACAGACAGACAGACAGACATGTAGATAGATAGATAGATAGATAGATAGATAGATAGATAGATAGATAGATAGATAGATAGATAGATAGATAGATAGATAGATAGATAGATAGATAGATAGATAGACAAAAAGAGTAAAAATAGAGAGAGAAACAGTGTGCTATGAGAGAGATGGGAGAAAGACGGAGATGGATAGAAGAGCAAGAAAGACAGAAAAATTAAATAAAAGATGAGTAGACTGAGTGAAAAAGAGAGATACGGAGAGAGATATAGGGAGAGTGATAGAGAGAGAGAGAGAGAATGGCAGAGATAGATAGATAAAAAGAGAGACAGAGTGAAAGACAGAGAGAGATGGCTAGATAAAGAGAGAGAGCTACATAGAAAGAGAGAGAGAGATAGAAAGGGACAGAGAGAGAGAGCTAGGTAGTAAAAGACAGAGAGAGAGAGAGAGTCAGAGGGGAAAGGAGAGAGAGAGAGAGAGAGAGGGTGAGTGAGAAAGAGAGAGAGAGGGAAATAGTGAGAAAGAGAGAGAGAAAGAGAGAGACGAGAGGGTGAGTGAGAAAGAGAGAGAGTGAGAAAGAGAGAGACGAGAGGATGAGTGAGAAAGAGAGAGAGAAAGAGAGAGAGAGACACGGCTTAGGTCATTAGAGTGTCCGCCGCTCTTTAAATGCCTCTCAGAAAACCGGTCCAAAACCACTCGGCGGTGAAGCGTCGGCCTACATATGGTGAGGAGTGTTCACAATGTGTTTAAGATTCTCCATTAAAGCCCCATAACTCTGAGAGAGCGAGAGCGTCTCCAGCATCAGCGCGTGGCTTTGGCAGGGTGGAGCGAGAGACCATCAGCAGCTTTACACACACAAACACCTCACCGTCTCAACAAGCTGCTACACACCATCACGCTATCCAGGTGCTCTCCATAAGAGAAGGAGAGATGGAGAGAGGGAATGAGTGAGATAGACAGGATAGGAGACGGTAAAGAGAGGGCAATCGAGCAAATGAGAGAGCGATATAGGTATAGGGTCAAAAAGAGGGAGAGAATGACATGGAAAAATAGATGAAGAAAGTCTGAGACAGAGAGAGCGAGGAATATAAAACAAGTAAAATAAACAAAGAGAGAGAGAGAGAGAGAGAGAGAGAGAGACATAAAGGAAGAGTTAGAGTAAGATAGTCAGACAGACAGAGATACAGTAGATATATAGAGGGATAGATAGAGGCAGACAGATAGATAGATAGATAGATAGATAGATAGATAGATAGATAGATAGATAGATAGATAGATAGATAGATAGATAGATAGATAGATAGACAGAATAAGAGGAAGGTAAAGAGAGAGATAGAAAGTGAGAGATTGAGTGAAAGAGTGAGAAAGAGAAATTGAGTAATATACAAAGAAAAAGAGAGTTCATGCGAGAGAATGAGTGAAAGACAGGAAGGGAAGTTCATACGTTGGAACTCAAGAAAATTCGAGAGAGAGAGAGAGAGAGAGAGAGAGAAAGAGAGAGAGAGAAAAGAGAGAGAGATCGATTTGCTCTAGAACAATAATGTAATAGCCGCACATGAAAACCGACATGCAGCAATATGTCGTCGCCGTCTCACGGTCTCTGAGCAAATTCTGGGCACACACACACACACACACACACACACGCACACACACACACACACACACACACACTCGGTTTGCCTGTGGGAATGAATGGCTGGCGTGTGTGCGGAGGAGAGATGGAGCGGGTGTCAAGCTGACAGGCCGTATCTGTGATCAACTCATGAGCCTGTGACAGATCTGATGAAGACAATGCAGAGGAAGACTCTCTCTCTCTCTCTCTCGCTCGCTCGCTCTTCATCCCTCCACCCGACCGTTTGCCGAGCACAGAACAAAAGCGACTGGCATCGGCGGTGGTTAGCGCGCACACACGCGCGGCTGACAGACTAGCGTGATGCTAACAAAGCGGGAGATGTGTTTTCATGTATTTACAGTGCATTGTTTACATGCCTCAGATGCGCTTGTCAGTTCAAGGCGGCACTGCGGGCTCTCAGGCGAGATTTGAGGAGCAGTTTGTGCGCCATAAAATATGCATTAAAGGCATCGTCGGGGTCTAACGAAAGCTCCACGCAGACCTGAGCTCACCAGGGTTTCGTCGGGCCTCCTGCTGGAGAAGATTGCTCCGGAATCTTTCACCTGTCACTCTGGTGGGTTTTTGAGAGCTTGGGTTCCTACAAACGTTCTTGGTGGGAGATGGGAAGGTGTGTGCGGGTTATAATTGGGCTAAATGAGTTGGGTTTAGGGGTCGTGTTCTCCTCAGCTAAGCTCATCACATGCTAGAGTGTCATGGTTCTCCTCGTTATTCAACCAGGAGCGTTTGGGACACTTTGGCAAACAGGACTTGGTCAGGCCATGGAAAGGGTTAATTCTGCTGGTTTGTAAAAATGTATACATGCAAGATTCCCAAGATCCCTCGATGATGTCCATACCTTTGATCCATAGTTTCTGAATTTTTTTCAGTCTAAACCTATAAATCCCGTTGATTCCTCTTCATCTTTGAATCTATGGATTCAGATGGTTAGTCTCTACATCCGAACCCAGAGATCCTGATTTTTAGTCCCTACATCTGAATACGATTGATCCTGATTACCAATCTCAACTGCTGAACCACTAGATCCCACTATATCCCAATTTGTAACGCTCTACCTCTAAACCTATAGATACCAATGATTAGTCTCTACGTTGGAACTCCAATTACCTGATGAATACTCGTTAGCTCTGAACATCTAGGTCCAGATAATTGGCTTGGAATCCATAGATCCAGACAATTTATCTCTTGCCTCTGAAACTATAGATCCTACTGGTTAGTCTTGACCTCTGTAACCCTTAATCCTGAGGATTATTCTCCTAATCATTGGAACCCTGGAGCCCCTAGAGCCTTTTCTTCAGAACCATTAGAATGGTTAGTCTCTGTCTTGGAACCCCTAGATCCCGTTGGTTAGTTTCTTTCTTGTACACCCCTGGATCCCAATGGTTTGCCTCTATCATGGAACTCCTAGAGTTTCCAAATTCCTGCGGATCATTTTCTACTGAACACATAGATCCCAATGATTAGTTTCTTCCTTGGAACCCCTATATCGTGACAATCCCTCTCTACCTCTAAACCTATGGATCCTGATGATTAGTATTTTCTTCTGAACCCGTAGACCTGCATAGTCTCTACCTTGGAACCCTTAGATATCGATGGTTGGTTTCATCTTTTGAGTCCCTAGTACCTGACTATGATTCTCTAACTCACCATCTCCTGATCTCAATTATTAGTCTCTACCTCTGCACCCCTTGATCCCAGTGATCCCGGTGTCTGTAAACTTGAGATACATTGCCTCATGTAAAAATCTCTCCAGTTTTGAAAGGTTATCTTGGAGACTAGACTTTATCTGAAGTAGCGAGACATTTATACGCTCGGTGATGGTCAAAGCAAGTTGCGCAAGACGAGTGGAGCGTCGCGTTTGCTTCTCTGGAGAAGTTGACAAACGGTTTTCCGACTTTTCCCAGGCACTTGCATACAGCTCGCTGCATGGAGTTATTCTGGGTCTGTTTGCCGGACTCTGCGTGATAAATAGCCTTTCTTCTTCGTGAAATGAATGTGCTGTGGCGTAGAGGACGAGCGGTTGTGGCCGGAGCCGCTGGTCGAAGCTCCAGGCCCGGACAGTGATGCATGCTTCCACGCTTTTAGAGGACCTTGACCCTCATCGCCTCAACAAGGAACCAGACAAACAAAGCGAAAAGTGACGGAATCATTGGAACAAGCGCGTTTTTCCCGTCAATCGGGTGTAGAACGTGATCAAAACTGTGAGGAACACGGCGGAGTAGAAGAGTGAGTGATTCATCACGGCAAATGTGTTTAACTGTGTGTGCACGTGTGACAGAGAGCCGTCTGTTAGCAGACCGAGGTGTGTGTGTGTGTGTGTGGAGTCACTGATTCACTGTGGGGGACATCTTGTGTGGAACTGGCGGATGGAAACAAAGCTGAGGTTTTTTGGATGGAGTGTTCGCCGGGCCAGATGGTTCGCCGCGCTCCGGTCTGGCATCGCAACCGCACAAACACACACATGCTAATGCGCAAACACGCGCGTGTGCACCGGGTCACAGATGTGGGCGAGTGGAAGCGCGCTGGCGTGGTTTCTAACACTAGCCCGGGACGTTGTGTAACTGCGAGTCTCTCCTCGCTTCACATCCTCTTGTGTTTGTGAGGTGACACGAGCGTTTAGCTGAAGAATACGGTTTGCTGTCGCCGTTATTGGGCAATATCAGCGTGCTTGAGGAGGGTGGGCACTGTGGCAAGGGTGGTCCACTATGACATAGTGAAGCAGAAATCTGCTCTGTCGTCCTCGCCTAGCGCGTTTGGATCACCACATCTGCTCTGAATTAAACTCCAGAGGAGCTGAAGATGGATTTGATGGGGGGAAGCGTCCGCCGAGCATCCCTCACTTTACTGAGTCCATGTGACGAGTTGTTTCTACAGTGACAGTGATGCAAGAATCCAGATCACAAAGCCACATTAGACAAATGGCCGCTCTGTCACTGTTTCATGGATTTCGTAGAAAAGCTGTTGTTTGGTTGTGAAATGTTTGGTTATTGTGTAAAAATGTCTCTGGTTTGGTTTCTCTCGCTTGTACAACCATCTCTGGTAAAACAGAAAAATGAGCACTGTTTTTCTAGAGTTGAGAAAAAAACTAAATAACTACACATTAGAAAATGTAACATTTTGCATTATTAGTACCGTATAATAAGTGTGTGTTTGTCTCGCTCTGTGATTGGTCGGCCACCAATCCAGAGTGTGTAACCCGCATCAGGACCAGAGTTGGTAAAATTGGCTCCTCGTGACCTAGAAATTGAATAAGCGGTAAAAAATGGATGGAAGTTGAGATCTTTGAATTAGCCGACAGAGATTGCATTTATAATCCACCCTTTTTTGGGAGTGCAGTGCTCAACTCTGATGATTTCTTTCTTTTCTTACCACAAGAAAAAGACGTGCTCCTTTCGTATAGCAAAAATATTTTCGCGGACATTTTCGTACAACATTTTCTCTGCAACGCATTTTGTTACTCAAGATTTTAAGATGAGAGTACAGACTTGTTTTATTACCAATATTTTGTCTTTTATACAAAAAAATATGTCTGAATTTATGAAGACAGGGCACGAAAAAGATGGATTGCATGCGATAAAATGTAACAAAAAAACTAAATTTTGGCTGAACAAAACGGGAGTCGGGGTACCACTGTATATATTTTATCTGCAATATTGTCGGAATTAAATTTCCTGAATGGTCTCCATGCAGTGCCTAGCCGCGTCCACTGTCGGATGGGTCAAGTTTCGTGCTAGCGCGAATGTGGTGTAACGATGTGATGTCCAAACCCACTGGTTTTGTTCCACTGTTATGATGCAATTTTTTATACAATTTAAAATCCCAGAGAGAGTGTCAGGGACGAGTGTGTGTGTGTGTGTGTGTGTGTGTGTGTGAGTGTGTTCAGTTTGCACTAACTGTGTTTTTTTTCTCTTCTCCACCAGCCAATTATCTACGAGGGTCAAGACAAAAACCCAGAAATGTGCCGAGTGTTGCTGACACACGAGATCATGTGCAGGTAAAACACACACACACACACACACACACACATATACATATACATACACACACCCCATGTGGTCAAAAACACATTCCCTCCATCACTATTTCACAATCCCGCTGTTGAACCCGGTGCCTACCCCGCTCTTCCCACTGACTGCAGCTTTACTTTGGCATTGCGATGATCTTGGCAGTATGTGGGACCTCAGGATCGAGCGCTGGTCTGACAGGGCTGAGCTTTCTTCACACACAGCTATGACTCAAAGTAAGAGCCGTGTTGTAAAACGAGTCCTGGGGGGGATAAAGAGGAACATTATTTAAGAAAAAAAAAGTTCATATCGTCATTCTATAACTCATTAGACGTGTCTCCAAACCAGCATAAACTGTTTACTCGCGTTGAAGAGGGATCTGCATGTATATCAAGGCTGCCTGAAGTAGACTTACGACGGACTGTTACACAAGACACTCCCAGATCGTTTTTCACCCGTCCAAATGGGATCCTGATAAAGTTACTCCAGCCTGTTTCCTATCAAAGTTAGAACTGTCTTTTTCCCAGAGTCTGGCTCGGCTTTAGAAATCAATGCTTGGCTTTGTCCGAGCCGAAAGCTTTTTCTCTTTCAGAACGTCAGACATGTGTTTGCCGTTATTTTATTTAGTGTTGATGCAAACGCTCGCGAACGCCTTCTCGTCAAAGTTGCAGGCGAGAATGTTGCCTTCAAGAGCAAGTCTTCCTTTATCTCCATCCCTTTCTGGATCCCTATCCAGGTCATCCACTTCCTGCCGTGAAGGAGGGAGAATGAAAGAGAGGAATCTAAAGCCACGCACCTTTAATTAAAATCAAAAGATGAATTCCGTGCGCTTGAAACTGGGTTGTGGAGATGGGTGCCATCTATTTCTGGTTGAAGTGGAAACCGTTCGAACGGTTTTCTACTAAAAATACACCACTCATGCTCGGTTAATTAGGACAAGGAAAAACTCATTACTCAATAAGAATCCTCTTGTTATTTCACAGCTAATGAATGCACCAAGCTCTGAGTTTTGACAATGAAGTATGTGCGGTCTAGTCGAAGCCCTCTGCTCAATCTCGCCCCTCCACCGTCCTCGAACCACCAACCTTCTGCTCAAACTTCCCACGTAGCGGCAGAATGAAAGGTAGGCAGCACTTAGTAGCAAAGGTGTCTACGAAGCATCTCGCCACTTTGAGATCAAACGGACCTCACCTGCGGGTCTCTTACTGCAGACGTCCCAAACCCAACGGAAATAAAGCACTTCCATTGTCGATGAGCAAACAAGCCATCGCCTTCCTCCTCTTCCCCCTTCCGCACGTCGGCTGTTCCGCAGCAGAGAGAGGCACGATTACCAGTCCGCAATTAGTCTTCTCTCCATTAATCAGGGCTGTTAATTGCTGTACGCCGTGCCATTAGCCATATGGTGCCACATGGGCCTGCAAGCGTGATACAGATACGCATTTCCCTCCAATAACTCATTCGCGGGCAAGACTGGAAACGGTTGCTTTCTGAGCCGTGATGGACTCGAGGCTGTTGTTTTAAGCTGGTGCACTCAAATTGATCAAGGGTGGGTTGGTTTGTGTATGGCCACAACAAGTATGGCCAGACTGGAGAGTGGGTGGTCAGGGCTGAAGCGCTGCCTTGTTTGGCTGTGTTGGAGCGGGCCGAGGGCACTGAAGGAGCCAGGCTTAGTGCCGCTCAGCTTTAATGGCATCAGCGAAGGCCACATCCTGCTAATTACCTACAGCAATTTGGATTTAATTTCTTCAAATGCTGCAGCAGGAGGAAACGCTTGAGATTAAAGATTACGGTTCCCCGTGCAAGTCCACTGGGACGGAGCGGAACAAGCAGGAAAAGGCAGGAAAAAAAAATCCCCCGAACAAAGGCAGGGCGTGCGTGAGATAATTAGCATAATGCTGATGGGGGGCACAGCGGTGCACGGGTGGTGGTAGGGGGCATGTTGCGCTCTCCCAAGAGTCCTCGCTGTTGATTGGCTAACCAAAGTGTCACAGCCGTCTATGCCCCACCTCTTGTGTCCCAGAATGCTTTGCTTGTCTGATCCATCGGGACTCCTGGTTGACCCACTTCTGAGAGAACATTGCGAAAGGCTCGAAACGAGAGCAGGAAAAAGGTGAAACCGCAGGAAAAGAGGCAGAGAGCGTCCCCAGTTAGTAAGCACATTGTGTGAACACTCACCACTCCCTCCATCCTCCGCTCTCTTCAGGAGCTGGGATGAGGACAATCGGGCTCTCATTGTGTGTGAATGAGGGTTCAAGTCTCGGAAGCCAGATCGGGTCAAACTTGATACGCGCTATCACACTCATCAGGTCCGAGGGAGCCCACTTACATGCAGATCAGCTCGGCACCTATCACACGACATCTCAATCTCTATTCTCCCCCAGTGAAGCCTCTCTGCCATCTGTGTGGCGAAACCTGAACCCGGCGCGACCACCTGCTGTTTACCACCGAAGAACCTTGAATACACCACCTTGTCTAGTTTGTCTTTCACACAGACTCTATCCTAACTCTTGATTAACACCCAGTTGACCAGTTTAATCCTTAAAGTGTCCCCTCTGACCTCAACAGTACACGGCCGAGCTGGTTTAAAGTTCCTCCACACAGCCGATCCTGAGATATGAAGAATGGCGTGACCTCTTTGTCTTATCTCATTTCTCTTTAGCCGCTGCTGTGACAAGAAAAGCTGCGGCAATCGTAACGAGACGCCATCGGACCCAGTGATCATCGACAGGTAGGAACCGACCAATGGCCTTCCGTGTGTGTGTGTGTGTGTGTGTGATTACAAATCATCTGAGCATCACATGCTCGGACAAGTAAGTCCAATGAACGTCGGGTACGTGGATGATAATTGGGATATTTGTTTCAAACGTCTGCGAACACACTGAAGTGATGCTTTTACGCCGCAGTGTAAAACGTTGCAAATCAAAGGCGGCGTTTCAAAGAAGCCGTCTTGGGTGGAAATATAGGCCAATTACAAAAAGCCTCCGCCGGAGAAGACGTTTGTTTATAGTAATTTGTAGTTTCGGGGTGGGTTGGCGCGTTCTGAGAACCTGCCATGGTGTTTCAGAATGCGTTGTGAGTCCGAGACTGTAGAAGACGTGTAGGATAGAGGCGCAGCCGAGCGTGTTTCCTGCAGCTAGCATGTTGCCCCATCATGAAGGGCAAGGCTTCATCTGAAATGTTAATTCTCAACAGTGTGTGGGGTTAATGCGTCAGTGGCTTGTATCTGATGGGCACAGCTGTAGGTTCATCGCAACTTTTGCCAGGAGAAGCGATGTGTGTGCATGTTTGTGAGAGGAAGACGGTTCTACCTGGCTGCTGCGTCTATGCGACTGGATCATTTCTGCTTGGGTGGTTTCAAACGCTTCACAGCACTCGGAGACAGCTGCAGCCCTTCCATGCCATGTGGCCTCACCTCCGCCCAACAGACGCGCACACTCTCGTACCAACAAACTGCCCATCACTAACTGCTTTTTTCGATACTAAAACCAAAGTTATTTTTTCCAAACTACCTCAAGTTGTAAAGGTTTGTGGTTGTGGGATCTCGGGTTCCCTCGTGGATGGAGATCATCAGCTGGGCTCCATCACCGCAGGTCCCCGTGGGCTCAGGTGCAGGAGCACGTTTAATTCAAGGCGAATGGAAGAGCGGAATTAGCAGCACACTCTTTGTAAGTCACCAATGGTTTCCAAACTGAAAAATAGGTCATTCGGGAAAAACAACAAATTTCGGACTGATGATTTCTTGGCGCATCACCCAAGGTTCCCAACAAACAAGACGCGGATGGAGCGGAATCAATTACGACAGCCTGCA
The DNA here is from genome assembly GCA_017309775.1 of Paedocypris sp. Pulau Singkep. Taxonomy (NCBI): domain Eukaryota; kingdom Metazoa; phylum Chordata; class Actinopteri; order Cypriniformes; genus Paedocypris; species Paedocypris sp. Pulau Singkep. Next base: position 14,165,908 of record MU204250.1, on the reverse strand, counting down.
ACCCACCAAACTCCTCCAGAATATGATTTTGAACTCTTTCCTTCCCTTGAAGTTCTTTAGCGGGATAAATAAGAGCTCATTAGAGTGGTCTTGTTTCAAAGAGCTGATTAGGTTCTACAGCAGTAATTAGCAAGGCTTCCTCTGGACCAGTAATGAAAGTGATTTCCTAATTAGCTTTTTCTCGTAAGACGCGCAAATGGCCACGGAACCAGAGGAATGTCGGGGAAGTGGAGCCACCTAACAATGGCTTATCGCATTGTTAGAAGAGCAAATCCCACTCGCCGCGCTACCAGATCAGCGCTAGGCTAATGCTCGCGGGACTCGCGCGGGTTTGAAACGCACAGTCCGCGTAGATCCTCCACAGTTTTTCACAGGCTTATGTAGTTTAGCTGGCCGGCCGTATCTAATCGTATTTCATGTGCAAATGAATGTGTGTCATGATTGACTCGGCGTCTTCTCTTTTCTTCTCCTCTCTTACCTTCAGAGCCATGTTAATGCCCCAGTAAGATGATTTCAAATACTTTAATCTGCTCTCATTGACACCGACACAAAAGGCCACTGACATCTAATAGCAGCCCTTCAGCTTCTCCCTTTCACTGCCTCCCGTTTCATCTCTTTCACATCCTTCAGAAGCTCCTTCTCTTTCTCTCTCGCTCTTTCTCCTCACTCCTCTTATCAATGTGCGTGTCGGACGTAATTGAAGCTCAATAAGCCGTACAGTAATGGGGAAAGGTGTCGTTCTATCTCCCTGGGAACGTTGCAGTTGATGCCTCCATCAGCTCGGATAGTCTTTAACACACATGGTGGTTCTGGCGAGCAGAAGGTCGAGAGTTCCTGCGCTTGCCGTGGGAGTTCTGCGGTTCCGTGAGCCCTGACCCTGCTGGAGAGCTTGATTTGTGATGTAATCTTCAACATCTGGATATCCACTTCTCGGAGGAATAACACAGCGTAGGATGGAAAGCATCACAGAGAGCGAGCTGATGTGCCCGGTCTCTGAATGTTTAATGGAGGTCCTTGGCTTCAACCGTAACTGCTGGACAGATTTGACCTTCTGGAAGTCGACGTTTGCCGCTGATAAAAGCGCACAACAGGAAGTAATGTTTCACTCACAGCTTTCGCAGGAACGTTTTCGCTCATGCTCTGTCAGGCCGTCGCTCACACAGGATGTAGCGTTCGCAAATACATCAGCTTCGGGATAGAATTCATGAGAACGCTCGGCTTACAAGAGAAACGTCTAGTTGAAGATGTTACCAAAAGTACTTTTAAATGGCAAGAGCAAGGGCTGTACAGTTTTACCAGACACTTTCATAAAAAGCTGTTATTACTGGTATTAATGATCTGGAGATATGAAGCGCTGATAAATAAAATACAGATCCCAGAATGCCGTGCTTCAGCTGCCTCGCTGTAGTTAAACTAGAGTTGTACAATTACAATTAGTGATTTGGTTTGAATTATCTACTTAGAAGCAACACTTGAATTTAGTTTTTCTTGATTTTCTTTGTAGCTCTATGCAGCATTTCCAGGATTGGACATTTTGAGATATATACATATATTTTAAATACTGTATAAAAAACATCTTATGCTTAAAAAATGTATACCCTGTTCGACCTTAGATTTAATAAGTGGTTTGACTTTTAGACCTTGTGTAGTAGACTGGTCGGCTTAAGCTTTACTGCAGTCGAGCTGGTGTTCGCAACGCCAAGGTTGTGGGTTCGATTCCAAGGGAAAATATAAAAATTGTTCATTGCTATCCTGTAAGTTCTTCGCATCTGGGAAATGCATCAAACATTCGATCTGTGCTGTCTGCAAAAACACAGACAGATCGCACCAAACGTGTTCGATGACTTTGGCCTTTTTGACAAACCACCGTTGACTTATTCGCTCGGTGGGTGATATCACGCGGCAGTTGCAGGAAATGCCCAGTTTTCCGTAAAACCAAACCTGGTGAAAGAGTGAAGACGCGGCGTATCACCACTAAGCCTCCGACGCCGTGAAACGCTCCGACCCGATTGGATTGGTGGGAACGAGGCTGTTCTGTTCCTGCCGTATGTTTGCATTAGTGGATTAGCGGACTCTATTTCACACAGCCTTTCTCTGAATCGCTGGCCAGAGAGTGATCCGCACTGGCTGGGGGCTTCCATTGTTCCTGTAATCCTGTCCGGTCTGTAGACCCATTGTGTGGCAATTAAAGAGCGAGAGACTGTGGAGAGCCCAGCGTGAGTGTGTCTGCGGCGCAGCGAAGCTTCCACACTCATATACGGTTAATCTGACTCATCGGGACCGGGTCATGTGATTGCGATTGGACCGGCTGGATCGATTAAGACGAGATGTACGTTACTTAAGAACTGTTGCTTACCAACATTGGAAAATACATTGACAAAGTTTTCGATGATCAGCATTTTAATGTTTTTTTTTATGAACTCTTCGAATTGTCAATGACTCTTCGAATAGCTGTCGGCAGCAGTGATGGAGCTTCTGATGCAGCATGTGTGTGTCTACACATCAAAAAATATTCTTTTTTTGTCGTAGCGTTAGAGCTCGTTGACAACAAAGGCAAATTCTTCGCAATTTTTCGACCTGAGAAAATTTCAAAACTTCTGTTACTTTTCTCTCACATTTTTGGTCCTATTAAGAGGAATTTTGGTCCATATAAGCAAATATTGTCAGCTTTTAGGATTCAGTCTATCATCTGGTCCCATTATCCACAATCAGCTGAGTTTAAACCTGATCTCCCGAGTTGAAAAGCCGATGTGAGCGAGTACGTCTGACTCTGTCACGGCCAATGAGAGGCGAGAAAGTCTCTTCCCCGAGAAGTGTGTGTGTGTGTGTGTGTGTTTCCCAGAGCGCGTGTCAATCGAGGTGTAGAAACGTGGCCTACTTGAGCCCGAAGGGTGCAGGAATAATAAAAGGCCAAGCTGTGCTGTTTGGAGTTAATACAGAGTTAAATATATGCAGCTCGCTGTCAACAATCCCATCATCCGCCTGGATGCTCCTGAAAGAAGCCACCGCACCGCTCTCCATTCGCCCGTGCCTGTGTGTGTGTGTGTGTGTGTGTGTGTGTGTGGTCTCACCTCTCGGCTCCTGACAACTTTACCGCTCTCACATTCACTTTCTCGTTCTGTATGTCACCAGCTATGAGCTTTACAATGAGACTAGGCCGAAAGTATTTTCTTAAGTGTGCACGTGTGTGTATGAACTGTAGTGTGTGTGTGTGTGTGTATGGACGTGTGTGTGTTGAGTGAACTGTCTGTAGTGTGTGTGTGTGTGTGCAGGCATTTGGGTTAAATCCAGGCCCTGCGTGCTAGGTTTATATGCTAAAGTGGGGCCCTAATTTTTCAGATTTTTGCATTTGATTTTAACATATAGTAGTTTTATTTGTGTTTAAACATGCATTTTAAAAAAAAGGAATTTAAAGTGATTTAACATTTGAACCAACGAGGGCCGCCGTGTACTTGTGGTATTTTTAAAGTTTCTTTTTTCATGAAAAAAAATCTATACTATATGTTTTTGTAAAATGCCTGACACCTTTTTAAAATAGGCTTTGACTTTTTTGCCGCATTTACTATACGCACAACACACCAAAGTGACAAAGAGACTCTTCCGATTTAGATCAAAATTGCAATTTTACTGGTCAAAGTGCGAAACCAGTTAAACCAAAACGCGACGATTGCGACACTAAAATATAATGTGCATAATTTCCTGTCGCGTTTTTTTTTTTTAAATAAATTTCCACACATTTGATTTTTGGCACTAGTCTGGTTTAATTCTTGAGCGGTCTGGTCACATTTCATCATCGGACCGTGTTGGCCCGTGTTGGCCCGCGGGCCGGGGGTTGGGGACCGTGGCTTTAGGGGACATGTGGGGACTTTTGTCTGGGTCTTTGTCAAATCCGAGAACAAAGTTTGATTCTCCTCCAAGAACAACAGCAGAAGGTCCGGCTCTCACACAGATCGGCGGTGTGTGTGTGTGTGTGTTCATGAGCGGGCTGATGTTGATGCGTGCCACTTCCTCGCGAGTGTGTGTGTGTGTTGATTGAGGAATGTCAGACAGGAAGTTCTCCTCCCGGGGAAAGTGATGTCACCGCCGCACTTCCTGTCCCGCTCCGCAGCAGCAGATGTTCCTCCAGTAGATCAGCTGAGCGGCTCCTGTAGTTAGTAGCTGTTGTTTGGTCGCGCTCTGTGATTCCCCAGTTAAGTGCATGCTGGGAAATCACCGGCTCTCTGACTCCGCACCACTGGAAGCTCCGAGGCTGGGACACCACAGTAATCCTGTTAGATCTGTCAACACACACACACACACACACACACACAAATGCATGAAATAACACACACACACAAATATACAGACTCACAACAACACAAACATGTAGACGCACACATTAGACTGTCACACCTACACATATTAACACACACACTCAAGCATGAAAAAAACACATATTCACGTAGACAGGCACACACACACACCGAAATACACAAAATAATACGCACACACAGATATACAGACACACAACTACACAAACATATAGATACACACAAAGACATTCACACACCTACAAATATTAACACACACACTCGACCATAAACAAAAACACATATTCACGCAGATATGCACACACACACACACACACAAATACACAAAATAATATGCACACACATCTACACACGACGAGTGTCACACACCTACACATTAACACATACACTCAAACTTAAACAAAAAGCACAAATACACAAAATAATACACACCACACACACACACAAAAATGCAGACACACAACTACACAAACATACAGACATACACATACTTGCAAATAAACACACGCACTGATACACAAACACACATTAATTTAACAGGGATACGAATAAGCACAAATACACACAAACCTGCACACACACACACACACACACACACACACACACACTTTTACATCATACATCATAGTGTATTTACATCATAGTGTATTTACATCATAGTGTATCACACCAAACTCTAACCCATCTCCTTTAATCTTAACAAAAACTCAGTTATAACCTTTTATTATATATAATAAAAAAGATCTTGAAAGTTGTGGGGCCCTAGACAAAGACCCCACAAGCAACGGGGCCCCAATTTGCGCTAAAAACCAGCTTTCTGAGCTCAATTTAGTGCTAAATGCAGAAACACACACACATACATTTATTTATTCCACTTTATTTCCTCTTCTGTGCTGGAGTTCTTCAGTGTGTGTGTGTGTGTGTGTGTGTGTGTGTGTGTGTGTGTGTTTCCACGGTTCTCTCGCTATACGGTGCAGCACAGCCCAAACGAGATCTATATTTAGAGGTGTGTGTGTGTGTGTGTGTGTGTGTGTGTGTGTGTGTGTGTGGCAGAGGGAACCCCCGTGTCTGAAGTCCATTGTTGTGGTTTGTTGTGTTTGGGATGCACTTCCTGTGGTGAGAGGTCAGCGGCGCGCAGCCTCGCCCGCCTGCTGAATAATTCATGCCATTGACTTTGTGTCAGCTTTCACAGACGCGCCCAGGGATGTTTTATTCATTTATCTCATTTAGGGTCCCTGCCTGCACCTGTTCCACCATTAAGCTCCCGCTCATTTGCATTAGATGCTAATTTACTTTACTGGCAGACCTGGCTTCCCCAGATTTCATTAGGTTACCTTTGGATATTTAAAAAAAAAAAAAAAAATTATATATATCGTATATATATATATATATATATATATATACACACACTTTTTTATATTTAATTATATACATATATGGCGTACACACACACACACACAGTATACTCACAAGTGTGTTCGATAGATTTTCTTTGATTTCTAAAGTTCATGCAGAGAAGTTAGTGTTAGAATGTGTGTGTGTGTGTGTGTGTTTGTGTGTGTGTGTGTGTTTGCATTTGGGAAATGAGATATACCGATAAAAACACATATTTTAAATTGTCCTTCATTTTATAGTCATGACTTTTAAGTTTATTAACAGAAGTTTGTGTGTGTGTGTGTGTGTGTGTGTGTGTGTATTGAGATAGCAACAGATAGAGTTGGAAATTCAGTTTATGAATTTCATGAAAGTTATGAAAGTTTATGAACAGAATGTGTATAGGTTTGTGTGTGTGTGTGCGTGTGTGTTGACATACCAGCAGACAAACAGACAGATTTAGTTTGAAATGTATGAACATACGTGTGTGTGTGTGTGTGTGTGTGTGTGTGTGTGTGTGTTTAGAAGGTGTCGGAGGGAACAGAGTTGCCCTGGAGCAAGTTAAGCATAGATGTGTTTTTTTTTCTTTTTTACAAGTGAAAATCTTTCGCTCCTACTTTACATGAAGATCACTTTCCTTAAAACACACACACACACACACACACACACACACACACACTCTCTGTCAACAATCCGTCTCTCTCTTCCTCTGGATCTATTTTTATCTGATCTAGTAGATCAATAGTTTACGCCGCTTTAATTGAGGGAAGCGAGAGAGAATGTAGTTTTACAGATGTGTAATCTGCACTTAATGGCGTATCAGAAGAGTGGAAAATATGGTGGAGCGAGTGATGCTGACCGGATGTGTTGATGCTTTAATACGACGGTGCACAGGGTGAGACTGACCTCTGACCCTCACACTGTGAGGGGGTGGAGCTGCTTCTAGACCAATCAGGGGAGAGACGACTTTCTCTCAGCCTCCAGAACCACCATCGTAAAGCGACTGGGTAAAGTTAGAATGTTGAGTGGACAAACAGGTCAAAGGTCAAAAAACGTATTACATCAACATTTTTGACCTTGTTGATCAGAAATGAAACCATTTTCTAAGAGTTGTTCAAGAAAGTTGATCATCATGATGTAAATGAAAAAAAAAACTATCTATTTTTTATTTTCCTTTTTTGTCGTATTGACATGTTGCCCTTTGCCCACTCAAGGTCTCACAAATGTATACTAAAAATGTAAATTTTTATATAAAAACACAAAACACACCAGTTATTTGAGTTATGGAGTTCGAGACACTTTGACCATTTCTGTGCCTGGTTTCCCGATGTTTGTGTGGGTTTTCTCCGGGTCTCCGCTTTAAGTGTGAAAGCATGTTGTGTGTCCTGCCCTGTGATTGGTTCGTGTGTCCCGCCCTCAGACCCTGATTGGCTCCAGACTCCAGTGACCCAGAAATGGAAAAGTGGATGGACATTGTATCTACTCGATCTGTTTTTACGCGGTTTAGCGATTAAGCGTCGTTGTCAGGATTTCGGCATCGCGAGGGTCGGCGAGGTCGCGGCGAAGGTCTTCCCCTAAAGCCAATCATTATCTTCCTTCATCGATACGCTGTACATCAATCGATCCCCGTCTCACAGCGATGTTGTGTTTGCTGGCTGATTGGCAGGGGATTGTGGGAAGTGTAGTGCGTGGAGCAGAAGGTGATTATGCAGGCCTAAGGTGCTGATGGCTTCAGCGGGCAGGCCTGGAGCTTCCTCCCTGTTGTGTTCCTGATGTTTCTTTCTTTCCCTCGCTCTCTTCCGTCCCGGGTCGGGCAAAACTGCCTCCGGGGATTGTGGGTAACGGTGATTGACAGGCGACGCAGGCAGAGGTCGAAGCTGCTTTAAAAACGTCAATGGGCTTTCATCTAGCGCCGACTCTCTTTGTACATTCGTATGCGGCGAATCAGCCAACGAGCGCCATAAATCCGGGGAGTTTCTTCTCAACCTGCTCCGTGCTGCTGGAAACACATTTATTCCTGGGATTTGGCGCGGCTGGAGCGCATCACCCGCATCACCCGGCGCTGTTTTTCCCGGCCCTCGTTTTTCTCGAGGCACGTAATCGGATTGGCTCTTTTGGTGTTTCTGAGTCGGGTCTCGGGAAGGTTCTCCTGACCCTCTCTGTCTTAATTATGAATATATGTCTTACCTGCTGCCCTACACGTGTCGCGCGCTCTCCGTGTGTACGTGTTTGCATTATTAATGCGCGCCCCAGACGCCAGATGCTAATTTTTCCCGGTGCTTTTACCTGGGAAAACTTCCTGGATTTTCTTTGGTGAAGAGTTGTCAGGGCTTATATCTGCACTGTGGAATTCATGTCAGGCAGAAATGGAGAGAGAGAGAGAGAGAGAGAGAGAGAGAGAGAGAGAGAGAGAGGGAGAGAAATAAAGAAAGAAAAACAATAGAGATAAAGGGAGAGAAACAGAGAGATGCAATGTGTGTATGTTGTATCTGAGAGAGTGAGAAAGTGAGAGGAGAGAGAGAAAAAGAGAGAGCAAGGGAGAGAGGGAGAGCGAGGGAGAGCGTGCTAGAGTAAGAAATAGAGCAAGAGACAGAGAGAGAAAGTGTGTGTGTGTGTGAGAGAGAGAGAGAGAGAGAGAGAGAGTAAGAAACAGAGAGCAAGAGACAACAAGAGAGAGAAAAAGTGTGTGTATGAGAGTGAGAGAGCGAGAGAAAGACAGCAAGAGAGAGATTGATAGAGTGAGAGAGAGAGAGCGAGAGAGAGAGAGAGAGAGAGAGAGAGAGACAAAGTGGGAGAGAGAGACAGTGAGAGAGAGAGAGAGAGAGAGAGAGCGAGGGAGAGAGAGAGAGAGTGAGCGAGAGAGAGAGAGAGAGCGAGAGAGAGAGCGATGGCCTCTGGCAGGGTAAATGGATGGCTCAGGTTACAGCTCTGTGAGTGCTGGATGGAGAGAGTTGTGCTCTGAAGGGTATTCTGAATCACAAGGGGGTCAGAAGATGAAAAATAGATGGACATGTTAGTTCAGCTCAGGGTGAATTCAGAGCTGGTTCCTCACCTTCCCTGAGAGCTCACCTGACCTCCTGTCCGGCTCCGTCCTTTATATTCCCGCCGCACTCACATCACAACGGCCCCGGACTTATTATCTCACCGGCTTCTCTCGGAAAGAACAATCCACAACGGAGTGAAAGAGCGTTTCGATGAATATGAGAAGCCACCTTCTTGTTCTTCACCAGGAAGTTCTGTCCGTTCTCGTTCTTCTCGTGTGAATCCGACTCCTTGTCTGAGCGCGATCGTGTTTCTGCCTTTTGTTCCGGCGCTTGAGAAGAGGTTGTGGAGCCTCACCGACCCAAATGAATCGTGTCCCAGTTTTCCAAGGGTCATCTGACGGGAACGCTTCATGCCGGAGCGTTTAGACACGGGAGTTAAGCAGTCAGGAGGAACATCACTGTCTGTGAATCCCACCAGTCGCTTATTTGGACCATCAAGGTTCAAGACTTGAAGGTTTTGGAGTCATCCAAACAAATGCCAAATCAATAAAAAAATCACGAATAATGAATAAATCGTAATTCTCGTCGCTTTCTCGATGTGTCTGCTGTAGATGTCCACGAGGAAGGGAAAAACGCAGATCAAAATTTGTGATATTTTATGGTGTCAATTTGAGGAACCATTTCTCAATTCTCAAACGATTGAGAAAACGAGAATTCACATTTATTTTAAGAGAATTACGAGAACAAATGTATTTTTTTTTCAAGAGAATTAAAAGGAGAAAAGAAAAAGTTTGTCTTGTGTAAGTTTCTATCTATAGCCTGTGTAGACATCTACAGTAGACTATTATAAACAAATTGCTTCACTTGCTCTTCTTTTTTGTAAGCTGCTTTGGATAAAAGCCAAAAGACTGTAAAATAAAGTAAAGTAAAAGTATTTGTTCAATTGGTTTGAATCTCAACACGTGGACTACTGAGAACAGTAGATAAAGAGTGAATGTTAAGAGGAAAGTGCTTCATTAAGAAGAACGAGAATCAGCAGCTCCGAATGGTCAGACGAGCCTTGGAAGAGCCAATGAGAAGCTTGCATGTGTTGCTCGCAGTTATTAAACTCTTTTTGACCTTTGAAATAAAGCATTTACACGACATGTCACGTTGTACCCATATGTCCGATTAACCAGAATCGTCTGTAAAATCACACTACACCTGGATTTCCAAGTTAAAAGTCCTCCAGGGTTGGAACCAGCGATCCACACGTGTGTTCCAGGCTCTGGATACGTCCCAGTGAGCGGCACAGGAAGTGCAGCTCAGCCTCCCACTGTGGTCCGCATTGTTGTTGTAGCGCTCCCCTCCACCCGCAGCCCTGACGGCACGGCACCGCCACCCAAAGACAACAAACATGTCCGGCCCGGTCCAGTCTGAACACACTGCAGTCCACCGTCAGGACGCTCCGATTGTTTTAACCTACTTAGAGGACGCAGGGTTTACAGCAACCGCTCTGTAATGCCCATCGACAACACGTTAGAGACTGATGGAGGAATAAATAGAGAGAGAGACAGTCAGGCAGGCACACAGACAGACGGATAGAAAGACAGACATGTGTCCTGTTTGATGATACTTACATTTACCCCGGTATTTTTTTCTATTTCATGTTTAACCTCATGTTTGTGATGCAGTAAAAACATTTTGTATGAGACAGAAGAATGGACAGACAGACTGGCAGAGAAGCAGAAAGACATGGATGGATGGATGGATGGAGGGATGGGTGGATGGATGGATGGATGGATAGATAGACAGACAGATAGATAGATAGATAGATAGATAGATAGATAGATAGATAGATAGATAGATAGATAGATAGACAGACAGATAGATAGATAGATAGATAGATAGATAGATAGATAGATAGATAGATAGATAGATAGATAGACAAAAAGATAGATAGATAGCAAACAGAGATGGATGGATGGATGGATGGATGGATGGATGGATGGATGGGCAGACAGGTTGATACATGAATACGTACAGACAGAGGGATGAATGGACAGACAGACAGGTTGCTCGATGCAGACAGACAGTTTGAGTCATTAGTGTGTTCAAACAGACGCTGGCGATTTTGAAAACAACGATTTGATGCTTCAGTCCCGACAGACGAATGGAAGCGGCGTGATGTCACCCGACACGTCTGTCTGAGAGGTTAAGGGTGGCGATGGCGTTCCTGCTGCGGATGCGGAACATTCCGGCTCCTCCTCTTTGTTTTGCTCGGAGAGGCGAAAGGCAACGATGCAATTTTCTAATTCAGTCAAATAAAGCTCTCCTTCTGTCAGCTGTCAGATGCTGGGCTTACAGGGGTCAGAGGTCGCGGCGCTGCTCTTAGGAGAGCGCTCATCGATTAGCCGTCAGGCCGCTGCCGCCGCGTCTGTTGCGAGTGGGAGTGATGGAGGGATGCTGCTGGGCTCTATTTCCATAATTGCTCGCCGCCTTAAGTGCTGGTACCTCAGAACGGCGGAGGCAAGAGAACAGATGCAGATATTATAAGCAGAATAAAGTCATCGGATATCGGCGTGCGCGGTATTGATTTGCTGATCGAGCGGGAGTCGTTCATTCTCGATGTCCGAGACGTCAAACTCGTGCAGGATGTTTCTATCGAATCAGTTGCCATGGAAACGAATACAACAAGATATCGGAAAAACCTCTAGTAGAACTCCACCTCTAGTAGAACTCCACCTCTAATAGAACACCTCTAGTAGAACTCCACCTCTAATAGAACTCCACCTCTAGTAGAACTCCACCTCTAGTAGAACACCACCTCTAGTAGAACTCCACCTCTAATAGAACTCCACCTCTAGTAGAACTCCACCTCTAGTAAAACTCCACCTCTAATAGAACTCCACCTCTAGTAGAACTCCACCTCTAATAGAACTCCACCTCTAGTAGAACTCCACCTCTAGTAGAACTCCACCTCTAATAGAACTCCACCTCTAGTAGAACTCCACCTCTAGTAAAACTCCACCTCTAGTAGAACTCCACCTCTAATCGAACGCCCCTTTTTGTTGAACTTTCTGTTTAACACCTGCAATGGCTTCCCAAGCGTTTTGCTTCTGCTAAGGCTGGTACTGAGCCTAAACGAGGGTTCACTGTATTTCAGTGTCTCACCTCGCGGATTTTTTGAATGACAAACGTTTTGCTGTGACTTGATTTCGCTGATTCCTCAAGCAATTGTGACCTAGTGGTTGAGGAGTTGAACTTGTGAGTGAAGGTTTGTGGGTTGGAATTCGAACGTTGACCTTGGAGCCGGTGCTTCTAAAGGTCACTTTTTCAAGGTCACAATGATATTTTTCCGTCTTTACTTTTCGTTCTCTCGCCGCTTTGTGCGTTTAATTGTGTTTCTGCTCGTAATTGAAGTGCGTTCAGCCAGTCCCACACAATAAGCGTCTGATTCTGGACACACGCTCACACGCTCTGGTGTGTTTAATGCTGAAGGAAGCGGCGACTCAGCAGAGCCGATCACGCCGACAGCTCATCTGTTTACCATTTGGGCCCAGCCAGGATGAGAGGTCAGAGGTCAGCGGCGTGCTCTGAAAGGCACGCTGGACAGGTCAGGTGACGTGCGGGCAGTGGCAGATCTACATTGAATTGCCCCCCCCCCCCCCCCAAAAAAAAAGAAAAAACATTTCAGTGACAACAAATTTTTAATTGAACAAAACTCACAACAGATGAATACAAAACTATATACAATTGTAACTTCAATAAATAACTAATGATAAATATATACATATATATATATTGCACAAATTTGTATACAAAAATAAAGTGACACGAGCAGAGACCAAGTATATTATTAAATTAAATGAATAGCACACAAATTAAATAAAGAAAAATCCTAAATATTTTAAATCACACTGCAGAAAAAACACAAACTAAAAATTTTCATCAAATTTTATACAAAGAAGGAAAGAATGTGTGAAAAACATAAAAGTATAAGAAAGATGCAAGATGGAGATAGAAAAAAATGTAAGAATCTATAAGAAGGTGAAAAATACACAGAAAGGAGCGGTCCGATATTCACATTTTATTCACTTAAATGACCATTTTGTGAAAATCGATTTGGTTTTGAAAAGCTTCTCTCAGCTACACAGTGGCGGGGTCTGTCACGACACCATCACTCCCATCACTTCCACTCTTAAGCCGTGAAGGAGCCCTGATAGCTGCGGACACGGCTTTTATCGACCCGCCGCTCGTGCGTATTAATAAGGTCTCAGATCTGCTTATCTGCACTTCCTCCCACATGACAGACCAGCGCGTCTGGTGCTCAGACAATGCCCGAGTGTGTGTGTGTGTGTGATGAGCAGAGGTGTAAGGTACTTGAGTAAATACTTGAGTAAAAGACAGTTAAAACTGTGAAAAGCGCCTTACAAATACTCATTATTACTATTCTTCCTCTTATTATTATTATTATTATTATTATTATTATATAAATGTACTTTTTTACTTTACTTAAGTATGTTTTGTGCTACTTCGTACTCATTCAAAAATACTTCATACAAAAATACATAACACAACTTTTACTCTCTACTCCACTGCATTTCTGGTTAAGTAACTGTACTTTTCACTCCACTACATTTGAATTGACACTTACTGTTACTCGTTACATCTTTATTGTACGTGACAAACCATAATCGTTTTTTATCTCGGTTAATATCTTGGGCGAACGAGGTGATTTTGCCATCTGTAGTCTGCTGAAGATACTGGAAGCTCATTGTGAATTAGAAACCACATGAGGCGTGAACCTCATGAATAGAAGTTTTTTTCACATTTTTGGGTTTTTTTTTTTGCCTAAACTACTTTTTTTGCCTAAGCTACTTTGACTCAAGTCTTTTTCATAGTGGTGACTCTTTGCTTGTAACTTATAGTTTGATTGAGACAGACTTTTTGTTTGTATTTATTTAAACATTTTTGGAACATGGAGGCATTCATTTTTGTTTCTGTATCAGAAAATCAAACCTCATGAATAGAGTTTTTTCCCCCCACATTTCCTTGTTTTTCTTAGCCTACTGTAAATTCAGTATAAGCAAAATACTCAAGTATTTTTAAAAATTCGATACTTTGCTACTTTGACTCGAGTCTTTTTCACAGTGGTGACTCTTCACTTGTATTAGAGTAACTTATACAGTACGTATCGGTACTTTTACTCAAGTACGGTTGTCTGGTACTCTCTACACCTCTGCGCGCGTGTGTGTGTGTGTGTGTGTGTCTCAGAGGGGTCCGGCCTCTGATTGGTGCTGATTTAGGGCCGCGCCCGCTGCTGTTAATGGTCTCACGCTGCTCTAGCGAGGTGGCTCCGGGGCCAGTGGCGTATTTAACGGCCCCTGACTGCTCATTACGGGACGTCCCGGATCACCCAGGTTTTTTTTTTTTTGGGAGGGGAACCGATTAGACTGCAGATTTATGTGTGTACGGTCACGTTCGCTTTTATTGACGCTGTGGCTCGCTGACCTCCACATTACTACATCATCAAATTACAAATTCCATTACAATGAAATGTTTACAGCGGCTCGGCCTGATCCCGGTGTGAGGAGATGACTATTTGCCCAGCGCTGGGCCGTGCATGTGCATGAATGCCCAGATCAGGCGTGAATATCCCACAAAGACAATCCCGCTCTTACAGGGTTTACGTGAGAGAAGCTGCGGTGTGATTTATTCCCTCCTTCGGTTTGGTTTCAAATCTCGATAAGTAGTGTGAAATGTGTGAGTGTGTGTGTGTGCTGCCGTGCCTCTTTGTGTGTACATATATGGATGTGTGTAGTTTGTGTCTGTGTGTATACATATTTGTGTATGTGTATACATATCTGATTTTGTGTGTGTGTGTGTGTGTGTGTGTGTATGTTCCCGTATGTATGAGTGTTCTTTTTGTTGGTGTGTGTGTGTGTGTGTGTGTGTGTGTGTACATATATGAATGTATGTGGTGTTTGTGTCTGTGTATTTGTATTTACATCTGTATATTGTACCTGATTGTGTGTGTGTGTGTGTGTGTGTGTGTGTGTGTGTGTATTTGTTTGTGTGTGCCTGTGTGTGAAAATTACAAAGTCTGCTATTCGTAGATTTTAGTGAGTCTACAGGAATGTGTGTTTTTTGTGCATTTCTCTTAGTGAATGTATGTGTGTATACCGAAGTGTATGTGTGTGTCGTTTATGTGTGTGTGTGTGTGTGTGTGTGTGTGCGTGCTCGCGTGCGTGTTTGTGTATACATTTACGAATGTATGTGGTGTTTGTGTCTATGTGTATACATATTGTACCTGATTTTGTGTGTGTGTGTGTGTGTATTTGCTTGCTTGTGTGTGCATGTGTGTATACATAAGAAAGTCTGCTGTGCGTATGTGTGTGGATTTACAAGAATAGGTGTTTTTTTTGTGCATTTAGCGTTGTGAAAGTATGTGTGTATACATAAGTTTGTGTGTGTGTCACTATATGCATGTGTGTGTCGTTTATGTATGTTATTTTTGTGTTTGGGTGCTCGCGTGCGTCTTTGTGTATACATAAATGAATGCATGTGGTGTTTTGTCTATGTGTATATGTTTTGTACCTGGTTGTGTGTGTGTGTGTGTGTGTGTGTGTGTGTGTGTGTGTGTGTGTGTTTGTATCAAGTCTGGTGTGTGTGCATGTGTGTGAGTCTACATGAATGTGTGTTTACCATTGTGAATGTATGTGTATATATAAATGTGAGTGTCTTCATGTGTGTGTGTGTGTGTGTGTGTGTGTGTGTGTTGTGTGTGTGTGTGTGTGTGTGTGTGTCTGTACATGAGAGCCTGTTTGCACATACCCGTGTTAATATGTGTTGCAGACGACACTGTACAAACAATATTACAGAGTTTCGTGAATATTAATCGAGAGAAATAAGAGCAAATCAAAACCTCCTCACAACAGCTTTACAGAGACAACAAAACGTCACGTCAAGATCGCCACACGACAAAAGTGAGAAGCAGCAGATCCACCCGGAAAAGCTAGCGAGCTGATGAGTGAAACCGTTGGTGATATTCAGGTCAAAGTCGTGAATTGTCAGGGAGTCGTGCGTTAAAAATGCGCGCAGGATGTTAACGTGACGGTGTTGAGCCGCGTGTAAATCAGAGCCGCCGTGTTTTCACGTTTTACGCGCCTGTGTTTGTGAATAGTAGGGAGTTAATTAGTTCAAAACACTCCAAGAAAGTTGCGGAGATTTATGTGGCCATCACGGGGCATTAGACGCGGTTTGGCGGGCTTAGGGAGAAAGCAGCGGAGGAAATGCGGGCGCACGGAGCTCCGGCGGGGTACATACATTCATAAAGGTTTGTGTGTGTGATATATGGCGCCTGGATCCTCACGGACAAATGCGGGATAGTTTTTGTGACCTGAATTCACAGGAGGAATATCCTACATTTGATGGCAGTGGTGGTTTTATTTAAACCCTCCTGTTGCTTAACGGGAGTGATGCGGCGGTGACGTCACTGACGTACAGCGTGGAATGGTATTTTACATGTCCTCCGGGGTTTTATTTGTGTATGTAATTTGTTTACAGATTCTGTACTTTCAAACGCTCTGGTGTGGAGGTTCCAAAATGTCCTAAATTGATTGACTTTGAATTTGGAATTAAAATGGGCCAGAGAGAAAGTGAGCAGAGAGAGAGGGGAATTGGTGAAATAAAGTTATTGAGGAACTAAGGAGTTGAAAGGAAATAGATAAAGCCAAAGATATAAAGAAGTAATGAATGTGAGAAAAATGAGAGATGCCTATGAAACATGGAGAGAGAGAGAGAGAGAGATTGGTGAAAGACGGAAAAAGGGTGAGGAGGAATACAAAAATGGTGGAGAGAGTCAATAAAAAATGATAGAAAGAAGGAAGGAAATAATGTGTGAAAGAAGGGGGATATATGAGAGAAAGACAGAAATGGTAAGAGAGACAGAGCACGAGAGAGAGAGAGAGAGAGAGAAAAGAGTGAAAGAGATTGAGAAATTGGTACCTGTGAAAGACGGAAAAAGTGTGAGGGAGGAATAAAAAAAGGGTGGAGAGAATAAAGAAAGAAAGAAAGAAGGAAATAATTTGCGAAAGAAGAGGAAGATATATATATGAAATATTGTTAGAATGAGATTAGTATGAAAGACGGAAAAAGGGTGAGGGGTAAAATACAAGATGGGGGAGAGAACAAAGAAGGAAAGAATGTGTGAATGACACAAAAGTATAAGAAAGAAAGAAAAAGAAAGAGGGAGATGGACATAGAAAACAATGTAAGAATCTGTAAGAAAGTGAAAAACAAACAGAGAAGGGAGGTAAAGAGGAGGGGAAAGACTGAAAAGAGGAATAGAAAGACTGAAGGAAAGAAGGAAAGAAAGAAGAAGAAGAGAGAAAGAGAGTGTAAACTCGACTTAATTGCTAAGGCTATTGAGGGAAACGCTGGAGTCGCCGTTGAGTCTTGAATTGAATTTGTTTTCCAAATGAAGTGTGAAACGGGGCCTCGGCTCTTTGTTTTGTCCCGACACTCGTGATTTGTTTGGACACACTCGCCTCGCCGTCGTCTGTTAAGTGCCGCGCTCAAGCTGCGCGTGAAGATTAGCCTCACGCTAAACACGCCGTAATTGAGTGGAGACGCAAACAGAGAGAGAGAGAGAGAGAGAGAGAGAGTCTGTCGCCTCGTCTCCCTCCGTCATGTGTCACTCCTCTACCACCCTGGTCCCAAACTCCCGGTCCGTGGGCCAGCACCGGTCCGTGGATGAAATGGTACTGGACCTCGGAACTATGGAATCAGATTAGTGCCAAAAAATATCAAACGTGAAGAAATGTAGAGAAAATAAAATGGAACGAAAGTGATTCACATTTTCTTTTTTTTTTTTTCGTTTGCAATCTTCACATTTTCATTTTGACCAGTAAGGCTGCAATTTCCTTCGAAATCGAAAGCATCTCTTCTTCAACATCTCTTTTATTATTAATTTTATTTTTGTTTGTAATGTTCAGTAAAGTACGTTTTTTTTCTTTATATTGACCTCAAATTCTAATTGTATTTGTCACATACACAATTATTTTGCAACAACGTGAAGTGAAATGTAATTTACAATCTTCCGACATATAAGCATAGTGAGGGGGGGACAGTACAAATACAATAAGATAAGAGATAAAAGCAATAAAATGCATTAAAAATAGAGAGGATAAAAAATGAATAAAAGAAAAAATTACAATAAAGGAAGAAAAATACAAGATAAAACGTGACTAAAATATAAATGAATAAAAATGTAAAAATTCAGTAAAGAGAGAAACATACAGTGAAAAAAATAAATACACAAAAAAAGTGAGGATCACATGAGGTGTAAAAACATTTCTGAATACATGTTTAAATACAAATAAACACTATTATATGCTAAAACACTAAATCAAAAACCAAAATCTGAAAAATGACCGACCCTTAGGGCCGTGGCAAAGTTATCGGTCCGCGCCGACAAAAAGGTGGTGGACCACTGCTCCACCAGACCGACCCATGGTAAAGAGATTAAACCCCCATAAAGCGTCCCGTCCCGCTCCGGCCTTCAACTTCAGAGCCTCTCACGCACGCAAAAACAACACCAGGCCTGTCGTCTCTGTCTTCACCCACAGGAAGACCCCTAAGCCCGGCCCGAGAGATGCTGTGTTGACAGAAAGATGCAGAAGTGTGTGTGTGTGTGTGGGACTGCAGGAAGGGGAGCGTCGCTCTGCCGTGACCTTTAAACCAGGTCTCACATCTGGCTTCAAACCCCCCTGCTTTGGAACTCATCCCCCCTACCAGGGACAGGAAACTGCTTTTCCCTCATCCTTCCAAAAACAGGCCAGACGGACCACCCCGTCAACGTCTCGCCCCCCTCCACTCAAAAACAGCCGTGAGATGATGGTGCATTCATCATTAGGGGTGTAATGGGGCAGGGTTCCTACGGGGGCTTGGAATCCTTCAGAATGCTTGAATTTCCACAATGCGTTTTCGAGGCCTTGAAGTGCTTGTAAAGGCCTGAGAGTTGAATTATACAGAGGAATCCGGTTAAGTGCACGTAGGAGATGAGCTGGAGCGTGTGGAACTACTACAACTGCAGACTGTATTTGAGTCATCAAAACGAAGCCTTTTGACAGTTTTTCGCTCACGTTTTCTGTCAAAGTGGATGTTATTTTGCCGAGCTGCTTTTTGTTTTTTTTACAATGCTTGAGATTTGCCAAGGATGATCGGCAAAATGTTTTGCGAAAGCCTAAACTCTCACCTACCTGAGTCCTTTTCTGTCCACTGTACTATAATGCATTTAAAATAAAAATTAATGCATTAACGCCGTGGTTCCCAACTTTTTTGTCGTTGCAAATTGGTCGATGTTTGATCATTTTACGCGGCACGGGAAGGGTAATTTTTCAGATTTTAGTATATACTTTAGTATTTAACATATAATAGTATTTAAACATGCATTCAAAATAATAAACAGTTCTACCAAAAGACAAATATAAAATAATTTCACATAACTATTAAACTCACTGGAACCAATCAAGACAGCCGTGTTATGGTGTACAGCCTTTTCCATAGTGTTTCTCGCCGCACACCACAACTTCCAGTTGAAACACGAGTTAACGCGTTAACTTTGACACCCCTACTTTAAATATAAATCAAACCGGTTACGGTGCTGGAAAAACTTGACCTTGAAAGTGCTTGAATTTTATCATCACCAAGTGTAGGAGGCCTGAATGGGGGGGATTAGGGAGAGCGCCCCCACTGGACGGTCCCCCGTGTTGCTCCGGATGATGTATGTACAGGTCCGGCTGTTTCCACGGGAACCAATCCATCACGCCGCCATCAGCCGTCAACAAACTCGACCTCCGCTCAGCGCGGGCACCCAGCCAGCGGAGAGAGAAATAAGAGCAGACCTCACAACTTCACAATGGCTGTTATCGGGGCTTGAGATCTGGCGCACGAGGCCGGGCGACAAAACGGGCCTGATTGACACGTCTGAGGCGCAGGTGGGCGGAGCCACGACATCATCGCCCCGTTTATCGCTCGGCGGTAAAGTGACCCCCTCGCCACAGTGCATGCTGGGATTTGTCATTGGTGAAAAATAGTAGCGCTGATAGGATGGCACGCGGTCAATTCGGATCGTATTTCTCGGTTACAAATGTGTGAATCGGCCGCTCAACGTGTTTCTGGTGTTTATTTGATAAATGAATGAAAGGCATCAATCTTTTTACATTCTCACACATGCGCTTTGTGACAATCGTAACTGTGAAAAGCGCCCTACGTTTGCACTGAACTGGAACTTATTTTTATCGTAGAGTTGAATCTGTGAGTTGCGTGTTGATTTTGGATTTCAACACTTGTTAAATTGGCATTTTTGTTTTTTTGAGGGGCCGAATGGATTAATATTTGATTTTTTTCCCTTTGGGACTAACTACATTTTACTATACACGAGAGAGATAATGAGTAAAGAGAGAAAGAGAAGGGGGCAGAAAGAAATGGAGTGATATTGCAACAAGCAAAAGAGAGAGAGAGAGAGAGAGAGAGAGAGAGAGAGAGAGAGAGAGAGAGAGAGAGAGACAAACAGAGAGAGAGAGAGAGAGAGAGAGTTGGACTGATATATTGAGAGACCGTGTTGGGTGTAACGCATTACTGTAATTAAAATACTTTTTCACTGAATAAGTAATGCAACAGATTACTCTTCATTTTTAGGCAATTTAATTGCAGTTACTTACAATGTACCTTTCTGAATTAAAGTAAACTCGCTGAAAATCATTATTTAATTTTATTATTTTATCTTTTTGTGGTAAAAGTTAAGTTTTAGAGTATCTACTGAAGCACTGAAACGGCAATTCAAAGAAGTAATTAGTTAAATTACTTTTTCAGTGACTAAGTTACTTTTCAGGCACAGTAATCAAAATTATAAATACCAAATTGTAAAGTAATTAGTTACTTTTTTAAGTAACTTCCCATAAACTGTTGAGAGATTATAAGTAGAGAGAGACAGACGAGATTAAGGAAGAATGATAGTGACATGCAGACAGAAAGAGAGCGAGGGAAAGAGAGAGAGACATGCTGACAGAAAGAAAATAGAGAGAAGAACAGACACTAAAAGACGAGAGAGAAAGAGGGTAAAGAATATCAGAAAGAGAGATAAACACTGAAAACGAGTAAGAGTATGGGAGAGAAAAGGCGAGAGAGAAAAAAAGCGAGATAGAGAGAGAGAGAGAAGAGAGAGAGAGAACTAAAGGAGGGGATGACACAGAGACACCCAGCAGCCTGTCGTACGCCTCATTACGTGGCAAACAAGAGCTGGTGTGTGAGGAGGAGAGCGCGGCAGAGCTCCTGTCCTCCCCTCATCCATCTCTTTATTGGTCCCTGCCGTCATCCATCGCTCCGCGTTGACCTCCGCCGCTCTCCTGTAATCTATAGCACACGTCTCTGACGGACCCCCGGCTCGTCTTTCAGCAGACCCACTCAATCTCTCTCTCTCTTTCCATCTATCTGTCTATCTCTGTCTCAATCTCTTTCTCTTTCCATCTCTCTCTCTCTATCTATCTTTAGTTCTATAACTGTCTCGTTTTATCTATCTATCTATCTATCTATCTATCTATCTATCTATCTATCTATCTATCTATCTATCTATCTATCTATCTATCTAAAGTTCTATTACTGTCTCGTTTTATCTATCTATCTATCTATCTATCTATCTATCTATCTATCTATCTATCTATCTATCTATCTATCTATCTATATCTATCTATCTATCTATCTATCTATCTATCTATCTATCTATCTATCTATCTATCTATCTATCTATCTATCTATCTATCTATCTAAAGTTCTATTATTGTCTCGTTTTATCTATCTATCTATCTATCTATCTATCTATCTATCTATCTATCTATCTATCTATCTATCTATCTATCTATCTATCTATCTATCTATCTATCATCCTTCATCATCAGCTTCTTCTCTAACCCTCTATTGTGCTGGTCTTCCCCTCCGCTGCTTTACAGTATTCACCGCGCTACACACACACACACACACACACACACACACTCCCCTGATGCCCGGCTGCTGATGACAGGGTGTGTGACTCGCCGCTGTTGCTTTTTATAATCTGTTCCGGAAATGTCGACAATCAGCGGCGAGTAACGAGCGAGTTCTTGCTCTCGGTGCTGACAATAGTAGGAAGACACGTGTTGTGCACTGGTGAGAAGGGTGTAGGCCACGCACACACACACACATGTTGTTTTTCGTACATATTCCCGCGTGGTCGTGGATGATGTCGTGATGATGTCATCCTGGCTTATTGATGATGTCATCGTAGATGTGGTAATGATGTTGCCGTTAAAGTGTCGCCTGGCTGGTCATGAACGATGTCGTGAATGATGCGTGCCGTGATGTCATCGCGGAGGATGAGGTGTGTTGTTTTGCATGATGCTGTGACTGATGATGTCATGATTTGGTGAGGTTTAAATCTTAGCCGAGTTTTAAATCTTGTTTAGTAGCTTAAGCTATGTTATTGTTTTTTTTTTATCGCCCTGTGTATATCAAATTGTTCTTCACTGTTTATCCCAGCTGCAGTTTATTTATTTCATTTGATTTACTGTAGTTTGCGTTATTACACAATATACTCTCTCTCTCTCTCTCTCTCTCCAGTATTTCTAAATATATATTCACAAACATCCATCCATCCATCAATCAACCTAATTTTGATTCTATCTGTTTATCAATTTATCTATCTATCTATCTATCTATCTATCTATCTATCTATCTATCTATCTATCTATCTATCTATCTATCTATCTATCTATCTATCTATCTATCTATCAATCTATCTATTCCTA
>MU204250.1:14108414-14138414 GCA_017309775.1 Paedocypris sp. Pulau Singkep | reverse complement strand
AATTTATTACCCGAAACTTTGTAGTTAATATATTAATAAACAACATAATGCCCATGTAACGAAAATGATCTAATAAATTAAAACAATAAATTATCTGTTGTATAAAAACTTTTTACATGACAACTTCCCACTAATATTGCTCACCAAAAGATAGATATTACAGTTGTATATATATATATATATATATATATATATATATATATATATATATATATATATATATATATATATATTGTTGAAGCTGGATTTTAGAGCTGAAGAGCTGATATTTATAACACTATTTTGTATTATTAATTTATTTATTTATTAGAAAATACATAATAATAATAGTAATTATAAATAAGAGTCTAGGACTACTGTTTTGTTAAGTTTTTACAGATTTAAAATATTTTATTACTGAAGTTAGTTTTGCCCCATAAAAGCACCATTGCAAATCAAATGATGGTCACCCTAAGCATGATGGTCCCACCAATGCGTGTGTGCGGTTTACGTACTAATTTATTTATTTTTAACCAGCTTATTGTTGTGCCCACATGATAATTGAATGTGCGCTCGGGCAGCATCCGTGCCGGCGTTCCAGCTCGCGCTTTAATTAGTTTAGCTTTGTGTCTGCCGACTCGGCCATCAGTCGCCAATCAATAGCGTTCCGCAGAACAGCAGGGCTCTATTGGAAACAGATACGTAAGCTTTGTAGATAGCACTGCTCATGTGTCTGATGCTGAGAGCAACATGCGTAATCGCGTCGATGGATGAGGCCTGCGAGTCGTTTGTCATACGCTTGAGGAATCGAGGCGTTCGGTTATTGCGCGCGTCTATAAAAGCAGTTTGTCGCGGAACTCAGCGAGAATTTTACTCCAGAGTTCCTCAGCTTTATGAGTTCTCTCCTCCGCTAATCGCATTCATTTCACTATCGCCCGCCTTGCTCTTAACGAACTTAAGCCGAGGCCTAAATATCGACAAATCGGATTTTCACCCGCGGCGTTTGTGCAAACGTGTTGAAAGAAGTTCGGTCGGGCGCAATTCTGGCTGTTATTGAATAAAAATGTACCACGCAAACGAAAACAATTATGCGCTTTAATCATGTAATCGCAGGAATGATTTCCGGGCGCCCGGCCATTCATCATATTTACACGATTTAATCATTCCCAGTGTTTGTGCGGTGTGTCGCTGTTAAAAGCGAGAGAGCAGGTCACAGCGAAGCCTGTCACCATTAGTTAAGTGTGTGTAATGGTGGGGTATTGCGCACTAAATGGCAGTGGTAATATTTAGATCCTCTGCTCATTACCTCTGGATCTGCCTCCTGTGACCCGCAGCAGCAGGCCTGCGTTCCCCCTAATGAGGGCCAGAAATTACCGCTTCAAGAAATGAAACACAATTTATTTAGAGGAAGACGCAGAACACGATGGAATTACCACAAATGACTCTGAAAAATGGTCTCAATAACACAGACTTCTGTTGATTAGGTCGGAGAGCTTGGGAAAGTTGGACTTGGGAAAGATAGTTTTCTAGTTTTGGTTGAGATCAGATCAGATCGATGGCTATATTTTTGCAGGGATTCTAGGGGTTTTGACAAAGACTGTAAACGACACTAAATGCACTGAACTTGGTCCTTTGTTAAGCAAAAGTCTTTTGATGTCCCACCGGACAATACCAAGGAAAATTCCTTGACTAGGATTATTTTTGGATTCCCAAGGTTCAAAACTCAAGCTTCATTATTATTTTTCAATGTGATTAATAAACTCCCAACCTTCCTAACTTCCTAAATACCAAATCAACCGAACTACTTATTAAGCTATCTACCTGCCTAGCTACCTACTACCAACTTAACTACATGTTATAGCTAACTGTCCACCAATTGAAAACCCAAACTACATACCATTCTACCAAACTACCATCTGACACTACATACCAACCCACCTACCTATCTATTAACCTACCTAACTACCTGCCTTCCTACTTACCCACCAATCAACCTACCTACCTAACTACCTGCCTTCCTAACTACCAACCAACCAACCAACCTACCTAAGTACCTGCCTTTCTATCTACCAACCAACCAACCTACCTACTTAACTACCAACCAACTAACCAACCAACCAACCTACCTACCTACCTAACTAACTGCTTTCATACCTACTAACCAATCCACTTACCTGCCTTTCTATCTACCAACCAACCTACCTACCTACCTGCCTTCCTACGTACTAACCAACCTACCTGCCTTCCTACTTTACCATGTCAAGCTACGACTCAACGCCAAAAACTTTCATATAAAGCCACTTCAGCAACAAGAGCTTGTAAACTCAAAGACTTTTGGTTTGAACAACAGTTGCTTTGCAGCCCCTCGAGGGAACCAAACAGAGTTGCTTCAGGTTGTTTGCTAGGAGTTTGACTGCTAAGTTCAAAATGTCCAGACCAAAGCAGAAGAAGGTTTCAGCCGAACTATGGATGCCACTCTTAATGTTAAAAAAAGCCTCGTCATAGTTTTGACCATGACTGGTATATGCTCATTGGTTCCCCGGCAGTCAGGATTGGTCACTTTTTAAAAAATCTTGAAAGATGCCGAGAAACTGGTAGTTTCTTCCCTCACAGTTCAAACAATCCGTCTTCTTTCTTTTTTAACAGCCCCACTCCAACAGCCAAACATAAATACATGCACACTTCATCCCAGCACAAGTGCCACTTGAGATTTCTGTAGAGGAGTCGACTTCTGAAACCTGAAGGCAGGAGGAAAAAGACGGGAAAGGAACGTGATCCAGAGCAACTCAGCCCTCTGTGTTTGCATAGAGAATTTCAACAGAGTGGCAAAGTCGTCCGTAGAAAAATGGAAGCATCACTTAAGAGAAAAATCAGCCGAGGGAATAAGGTCTTGTCGTCTCTTGGCGAACAGTGGCACTCCTGTTCCATTGTGTGCATGTTGCGAGGATCCAAGTTAAGCCATGACTTCTCCGCACCCCGATGTTCCCCACACCCTAATGTCAGAAATGAGCAAAGCCTCGGAGATTCATTAGAAAATTGGATGGAATCAAGAGCGTCTGAGGGCTGAAAACATCCCCCTAATAAGATGACTGGTAACATAAAAGCAGCTCTCAGCCAAGGTCCTTTATTTTCAGAAACCAGCCGAGCCTTTGAAGGGGGCTTAAGAACAGAGCGAAGGAAGAGATGAAGAGAGCACCAGAGAGCAGAAGCAGGAGGAATATCCTTAGAGATCGGCTCCCGTCCCAGGAGGGACCGGTCGGAGGCGGAGCTCCAGAGCCTCCGCAAGCCCGGGCGTGTTTACATCCCGCGCATGCCGCTGTCACGCTAGATGGCACACGTGTATCTCGCACAAGATGTGTTTAATACCTGTGTGCGCAGGTACAGATGATTAACCTTCTACTTGCTCTTTTGCCTGTCTGGGCCGTGGCTCGTGGTGCAAGCCCGTCTCTGCGGAGGCCTCTCGCCTCATTCATATTTGATGGACGTGCTCAAAGCTAATCTGATAAAGTGCACTTCAGCCTCGGTGTCTTCTGATGAACTTCTAAGTGGGAAGTGGGGAAGTGTGCGGCTTTGTGTGGTTAGGATGAGTGTGTGTGTGTGTGTGTGTGTGTGTGTGTTATGGTGTATGTTCTAGGCTGAGAGGGAGAGTTTGGGAGGCGTATGGGGGGTGTAGAGGATGGATTGGGGCTAAATCGATGTTGATTTATAATTTACTATAGCAAGAACCTATCACTGTGTGTGAAGCCTGTATCCAGCCTCATCTATATTGCATTAGGACAGAAGCTCCCACTCGCTACTGGACAACAGACCTTGTAGTTTGGGGGGGTGACGGTGGGTCCACACGGTTCAGCCTTTCCGAGAGACACACTCGCGAGTCTCAGCATTAACTTGGTCCTTACAATTTTCAGGAAAATGGTGCATTATTATTATTATTAGGGCATATTAGGGGAATTTTGAAGGAAAGGTTATGGTTAGGTGAGGGTGAATCCCACGCTGATTGCTAAAAAGAATGATCATACGTCCTTGTTCAGAACAAAAAAAAATTCTGTTTCTTTTAAAATATTGAGAACATTTTGGTAAAAACAAAGAAAAATGTAAATGTCACCTTTTTTAAGCAAACCAGTGTAATTTTTGGGGTCAATTTAAGAAACAATTCCGACTAAAAGATTAAGAAGAAATAGAATCCGCAGCTCCAAGTTCCTTGGGAGAGCCAATAAGAAGCTTGCATGTGTTACTTGCATTTTTAACTCTTTTTAAAATGTAAAATAAAGCATAAACAGTTTTTTACATCTACGTTTTTTACGTTATAACAAGGATAATTTAAAGCGATATATTTTAATCATGTTCAAATAATGTAAATAACATGACCATGTGAGGCTGTTCCTTCCTGACTGTTGAAGCTCCTAATGGAGAAGATTATCTAATGAGTGGAATCTCTTTGTGGGGAGATATACGAAATTGTCGTTCTTCTGCCAATTAAGTCTTTAGTTTTCAAACCATTAATAATTGAGAAAAATGGGTTTTTTTTCTCAAATTGAAAAGCATAATCCACTAAGAATTGTTACATTAATACTGAATATATATTTATATATATATTTTTTACGTTATTTTATCAAGTATGTTCTACTTAAAAAGTAAGCTCTGAGAAACCACCTAAATACAATTTGTATAAAATTCGTTTTTTTTTAACGTAAATAGCACGTCACATTTTTCACAGTGCACTGCGGACATCATAATACATACAGTACTACCCCTGTATGTGCAGGCATTGCCGCCTTCCGGCAGATTTGTCAGGAATATAATATTCAAACCCTGCCCGTTCAACAAAGGGATCTTTGAAAGAGACTCTGGGTGCCTCTGTTTCATGTGTAGTATTGATGAGGGAGGAGCCAGAGCTTGTCAGAGCCGCGGTTTCTGGGCGAACAGCAGGCATATGGAGAGGTCAGACAGGGCACGGCAAGGCCTCTCTCCCTCTCTCTCTTCTGGCCAGCTCACTACACCCCACTGAAAGAAAATCAATCCCATCATACCGCAGACACACACCCTCCTCCTCCTCTTCTCCACCGGGGCTTGTGTTCTTCTCCACGTACACACACAAAACCTTTATGAGATGTGTTACTTGGCGGCTCTTTATTAAATCTCCAGTCCGCACCTTATCTCGTGCTTTTATCCCCGAGGGCGACGTGGAGAGCATGGCCGATGTATTCATGTCATGGCGCTTCAAACCAATCGAATGGTTCATTACCAGTTGATTAGGACGTTTTTGTCGTCCTGTAATATAAACATAGAGTCGGCTGTTTTGTTTTTTTTTGTTTTTTTGACGCGTACACAGGTTGATTTTTACACCAGGCTTCAAAACGCACGCACGCTTGCTCTCTGCTGTGACTCTCAGGTCCCTGAGGTTATAGATGTTGTCATGGCGACTTGCAACCGGCCTTAAAAAAAACGATGTAATTAGCGTTGGAACGGTTGATTGGTTTGCGGCAGTAATTAACACAGGTGAGGTTAATTAGATCCCATGAAACCAGTCTCTCTGCAGCACACACACTGGGGAAAACACACACACACACGTTTACACGCCTTTACTTTATTACTTCTGAAAGTTGGGGAGGACATTAATATGCATATGGAGGTCCCATGCGAGAAAAGATGCAAACAGAAACTTCGCTTCATTAATGGAAGCAGGACAAACCTGAGCGAGATGCTTTTTTATCAATAAGCCCCGGCTATTGCTGCGGATGCCATCAGTCCATCTGTCCCCGCTTCTCAAACGAGGCATCACAGACTCATTTGTTCCACATGTCTGAGTGGCAAAGCTGATCCGGGTGCCATTACTGTGTATAAATATATAATCCGGTGACTGACACTCCCTGAGTCTTAGAAAGTGGAAGGGAGGACCGTGTGCCATTTTGAAATTATAATATCAGTTCCCCAGTGCATGAGCAAATGGAACCAGGTGGAGAAATGAAATCAATCTAGTTGCTGTCTGTTCTTCCTTCCCGGTTTTTTTTCTTTTTTATATCCAGGTGAAAAAAGTTTGACGATCGACAAATGTGCGTGCAGGTCCGACCTTTTATTTCCATTTACACACAAAGCTTGACACACAGGTATTCGTAAAGACGGCGGGAATAGACTGGAGTAGACTGAGATCCGGACCTCTAGAGCTATTTCAGATCAGTTGTGCACAATTAGCATAACGTGCTAATTATATAGACCGGGTGTAGTGTAAATGCATTGCGTCAGGATTTCTCCCTCGAGCTGTAATCCATACCGAAGCACCATGTCTTTGATCAACAGTCTTGAGCGGGACACTCTTCTGCCGCTGTCAGGATGACAGCAGCTCTCCTCTTTATCTCCAAACGTGTTTGTTGGAATATATTGACACCTTTTTATTCTGGCCTCAGCATAAAGCATTTGGGTAATCGCTGCCTGCTTCGAGCAAAATGTATGAATTAGTAAATAAACAATGCGGAATCAGATGCATCGGATGCCTCAAGGGGGCGAACTTCACAGGGCCCCTGCTTCTGATAAGCACAAGATTTGTTTTTCATCTTCAAGCCGGCGATACAACTGACTTGAAGCACACATCACCAGGAATTAAGACGTCTTCTTTGTTGCTTGCTTTAGCAGAAGAACTCGCCCACTTCAAACCTTGTAGACGTCGGTATGCAAAGCAGTTTTTGTTGCGGATGCTGTTTTTTTTTCACACACCGGTCAGAGCGAGCGCGTTGTTATGGGGGATGGATCGCCGTAGGCAGAGCTAAATGGCCTAGTGCGTGTCCCTGGGGTGTGTTGTCTTCCCATTCACCCCTAAACCTCGGTACCTGCCCCCCTGAGGCGCTTCTGGCACAACACCTGCCTCCAGGTGCTCACACGGAGAAGCAATCAGGGTTCGGCCTGCAGCAGCTGTGGGAACAATAGCACCGGGTGGTTCACGCGAATGTGTTTCCCAAAACAAAAACACGGAGGCAAGAACTAATTACCACAAACAAATGTGAGGGAAAAACTCATTTGGTCCTGGAATCCCAAAGATCCCTTTGGATGAGCTTGTTTTAATTGTATTCTCATAAAGAATGTCTGGACCAAAAATCTGTGCTTGTTATTTTCTGGGTTGGTGGGGTTTTTTTGTGTTCACTAATGGCAAAGAATGAGTGAGCAAATGACAGCAAGTAAGTGCGCAGAAATCTTCCTGCTGTTAAGATTGCTCAGGACTTGGCCTGGACCAGATTCTAAACGTGGTCGTTGCTGTATGTGAGTGCGAGTGTGAATTTGTGCATCTGTGTGGCTTTCTGTGATTGGCCCTTCACCAATCCAGGTCCCGCCTTTAGGCAAAAAGGGGCTGGGGAGGTCACCAGCTTCCCGTGACTTGGAAATGAAAAAGTGATTGCAAAATGCAAAACTGTTGCTTGTGAAAGTGCCTTTACACCAAAGAAACCTGTTTTGAAAATAACCTAGTGAACTAGCAGACCATCCTGGAGTAGAAACTACCTTAAAACCCAAAATTGAGAGTATATCAGTAATATATAGCGGTCTAGTCAGGGATTGAGTAACCATAATGGAACTTCAGGCTTGATTAAATAACATGATTTCACACTTGCCTGTATTAAAGCCTAATGCATTGGCTAGTGGTTGTGTCGCATCTGAAAAACCGCATGTGGTAAATTGACGTCTTCACACACACTTTGGCAGTATTTCAGTCTCGAGACTCTTTGTCATGTTCCTCGTTTGAAGTGACAAAAAGAGAAGAATCGCAACATATGGACGCACCAGTTCCATGGCAGCCTTGCAAAGCTCCGCTCCTCTTAGAAAATAAAGGAACGGAAACGTGGACTAATTTCTTCTCCATGCAAACAAGAAAGGAGTTATATAATCAGCTCCAGGACTTTAGTGGTGGGCGTCTGCTTGCTGTTTTTAATTGATGTCAAGTAACGTTTGAAGTGTAGAGAGGACTGCTGATCTGAGGAAGTGAACAGAACCTTCTCTGCCTTTCTATGATGCCAATCTTGCCCAGACTGCCGCGCCCAGAGCTAACTCTCTGCCTGACGCCAGAATCCCTCTGCCCAGAACCGAGATAAGTTCTGCTCGTGTGCACTCACTCCCCCGTCCAGCAGACGCGTCTTCTCACAACTTGGGGCTTGAGAACAAGACTAACACGTCAATGAAACAACTAAGCATGTTCCTTCAGGGTTTCCAACAGAGCTTGAAACCAAGTGAAGCTATTAGCTTGAAGCTAATGAAGCGAGCAGATCAGGACTGAGGCGGAACTGGTGGTCTAAACGACAGTAATCACAGCAAATGGTCTGTCATTTAGTCAGTTAGTTGAGCATGAGGGACATGGAGCACTACCTAGATACTTATCAACTAGTGGGAGGAAAGTTTAGAGGTGAGGAGTGTGACCATGCGCTTTGAAGAGACTTGAATTGTAACTTGACGTGGTACAATGTTTTTTGATTACCGCCAGACTCCACACCAAGCCTGAAATGAAGCTGCAGCGCACACTATACAGAGTCGGGGACAGAGTCTATATGTTTGCTTTTTATTCCCCTTCAAATGAGACACTGGTGAGGTGCCAGCCAAACAGGAATATAAATAGACTTTGCAGCAGGACCTTGATTTCATACATTCTGATGTGTTGCTTGTTGCTGGTTTATGGAGGGCCAGGCCCGCTATTGCAAATGAAAGCCGGGTAAGCGGAGGCTGAAGGAATCAGCAGCCGAGTGGAAATGAACCCCGGCCCCATTTTTCAGCAGCATGAGGATCTCTATTACAGTTGCTGAATGCGTAATCGCCACACGATTGGCAGAGCCACCGCAACCGTGCATTAAACACGGTGACACCATGAAATACATCCCAGTTTGGGGACTTTGATGAGCAAATAGTCTACCTTTTTCAAAGAGCTTGGCTAAAACGCGGATTGACTTTGCGCAATCCTTATATTGATTTGGGAGATCTTTGCATTGCATTGGCTTTTGTTGTTGATAATGACAAACTCTTTGCTCAGCACCAATATCCCAACCAAGCCACTTGCCATCGATGTATTTTTTCCATCTTATCAAGTGTCTTTCATAATGAAGTGAATCTTAAACGGGGTGCATGAACTAGGCAGTTTTGTAACCGATACCTCTAGTACCCTTGAGTGAATAAATGATCACAGACACTGAGTTGAGTTTAGTGGCGTCTGTTGATCCCGTCTTTGTGTGGCTGATTGCTACTCTACTATCACTGTAACCTTAATCGCTTAATCTCTGTCTACAGTTGCCGTCAACATATACAAAGAGGCCAGACTCCTTTGTCCGCCAAGCCATTGTGTGCGCCTGTGTCACCAGTCTTGACATCTCTGTGTGATGCTTTTCAGCCATAACTTTCTGGAATAGGTGACTTATTCAGGTGGTGGAATAGGAATAGCCTTATTAAGTCAATTCAAGGCTGGTCTTCCGCCCCCCTGTTCTGGACCCGAACCGCACAGCAACTGTCCCGCAAGCACAGAACGGTTCCGAAGATTGGCTGAGAGGAGAGACAAGCCTAGCGAGGAAGAAAGGGCGGGTGGAAGGACAGACTTTGACAGCGTCTGGACTCTGACATTTCTCTGCTTGGATAACCATCGCACCCTCTGTCCCTCCAGCCATGAAGGGAGGGGGGTAATGTCAGTTGTCAATCAAGTTAGTCCCCATGCAGCTCCGGTTCCTGTGCTGCTGAGCATGGCCTGTCTGAGAGAGACACACAAAGAGACCACCTTTCACCCCTGACTCCCCCCTTAGTCCAACCTCTTGACCCCTTGGCAGACCCAAGCCGAGCCAGAGGAGCTGAAGCATCGGTTTTGGAGATTTTTTGGGAGGGAAGGAAAGTACAGGTAGTTTACTAAATGTCTTGACTTTCTTCCTTCGTGATAGCGTGGCCTTTCTTTTCTACTGTTGTGACATTTAAACACTTGTTCTTTTGTGCCTTTGAAGAGTCTGTCTGTAGAACGACTTGAAGCCTTTCATTATGAAGTCAGTCGTATTTCTTAGTTCATTCTGCCTCTCAATTCGAGATGCTGGGTCGGTGTTTTAAAGGTCTACATACATTCATTTTAATACATGTAGAATTATGTTGATAAAAACATCATTTTAAAGCTGCTTTTTTAGGCAAGTCTTTTTCTGCATCCATTCATTTAAAATCACCCAGATACAGAAGAGTAAACTTTTTTTTTACATAGTGGGACATTAGCTAAATAATCATTTAGATAACTGCAATTACTTGTGGCATTTATTTATGTAGTTAGTTTTTTTGTTGTTTTTTGTTTAGTTGCTGGCGACAAATATTTCCTTGCACTATAACTGTGCAATTTTTCATACTCTTAAATGATTTCATGCTCTTCTATTAGTATTTACTGTATTAGTATTTACTACTTCACCAGCAATATATTTTTAATTATATTTTTTTATTTGTGTTTTTTTAACAGGGCTGCTGTAAAACCGTTACTGCCTGTCTGTCTCTATGTCTTTCTGTCTGTATATCATTTTGTAAAGCATGTAAATAGACTTGGCTCTGAGCGTTTGGGTTTCGGATGAAAGGAATGAATAAATATCCTCACCTTGAGTTTTTCATTAGTCCCTTGATCGTAAGAACCGAAAGAGGAAACCAATAGCAGCTTCAGCGCAGATGTTGTGGTCTCTGTGCCTTTTCACATTAGATTACACCCATTCATTCAGTCCGAAATGGCTTTATCTGTCTCCTCATTAAATGCTTCTCGGAGATGGAGTGGCTGAGAATCAGCAGCCTGAAAATCCTCCCCGCTGGAGGAAGATGTGTTTTATTGAAGTTGCACAAGGGCGAGGTGGGAAGGGCAGACCTTTGGACATGTCAGAGCCGGAGTGACAGATGGAGACAAAGAGAGGACAAGAATAAAGATAGAACGACGAGGTGGAGGAAAGGCGTCCCGCTGTGTCCTTCTGTCCGGGTCCTAGTGAGCCGTGCCCGAACCGCGGGACCTTAATCTGATGGGCTGTGCTCGGATGTGGGGCGGCCATTACTTACCCTTCTTGTCAAAGCTGCAAGACCCCGAGTGGCTGAAAGGGGCAGAATATGGGTGGCGGGGTCAACGGGCGGTGCCACGGTCTACCAGGGGACTTTAATGGGTGGCACACTCTTCACGGAGAAGCCCGACTGGGCCCGGGAGAGGAAAGTGCTCTGCTTTTGTTTTGACCCTAGGCATGTCGGAGCTGTTTCCAATTACTCCCTTGGATGGAGTGGTGTGTGTTTCTACGTGTTATATGGGATCATAATTGACTATAACTGCACCCTCTTAACTTTAACCAGGTGTGCCCGGCCAAACCGGTGAAAGTAGTTTGCTCTCACAGGCGGCGTCTGTGTGGAGCGAGTCCTGCCGGGGCGAGATGCGAACCCCTGATTCGGCCCTGGAGGGATGGCGGGGAGATTGGCCGTGACTTATTGCCAGATCGTACTGTTACGGAGCCGAACGAGAGCACATGTGCGATCGGGAGCCGTGTTTGTGGGCGCTGTGGTGCTTTACGAGCTGTGTTAAGTTGTTGTTGTATATTTGTGTTAGTCATGCTCTCCCGAGGCGTAGCAGGCGTAACCACAAGCCGGCACGTGAGGTCTGTTGGTGCGGGCGGGGCTGGCACCTACCTGCTCGAAGGGAACGCTAAAATAGCCCCGTTTAACCGGGAGAGAGCAAGCCGGGCACACAACAAAACGCAGAACCTTACACCAAAGAGGGACGAGAGTGGGGATTGATGGCTCATTGAAGTGCCACTCAACGCGGTTATGTCAATCCAGTGTAGGGTTTCAGAGTTCACCTCAGGCTAAAGCCCAGCTAAGTGCGCGCGGCCCGGGTCGGCCTGCAACCCAACACGTCCGTCCCATCAACCTCACCAGTCTTACTTAACACTACACAAAAACGCACCGCACAGAGGGGCAAAACAAAGGGAAAGCGGGAAAACAATAAGCCCCACGTGAAACCGGAGGAGACGGCGATGCGTCCGCGTATTGGGTTACGCCGTCGGGCCGAATGCATGAGGTGGTCGGAACAGAGGAGCGGGCTCGGATCTGAGTGTCACTGTGTGGGACGCTGTGTAGGTGGCTGAGGGGGGAACAAAAGAACGGGAGGGGAGAATGAGGGCATTGTGGTGGAGAGGGGAAGAACGAGTCTGCCATCGCTGACGACTCTTTAAAGTAAACTTTTCTCATCAGTCAGGCCAGTCCCACTATCGTTTTCATCAAATGCATTAAAGTAGCGTCGTAATGAAGTCATAGTCTTCATAATGGTGTGAGTCATTTATGTGTGTGTGTGTGTGTGTGTTTATATATTGATATATAGATATTGTATTTGTTATTTTCTCAGGACTTGTGCGCTTTGAGACAGTTAAAACTGTGAAAAGCGCCTTACAAATACTCATTATTATTATTACTTTTTTGGACTCCTATATACTAAACATATGGTAATTATATTATTTTGTGCTTTTTAATATACATATGTTTTATTCTTCTATGTATGTAAATATTGGCTATTTGTCATACAATTTGTTGTATTTGTTATAGCCAAAAAATGTCTATTTGTTAAAAAATATATATATATTTTTATTAAGTAGTTGTTTTTAAAAAAAATGTTTACATTTAAAATGACTAAATGTTACAAAATGATTATACTATAATAAAACAAATAAACAAACAAACATCAAATCATGTATTCTTTTAATGATTGATTGTAAATAAAAGCTAAATTTAGTCTCTCTCTCCCTCACATATGTGTGTGTGTGTGTGTGTGTGTGTTTATAATTTGCTAGTTGATAAATGTATATACCACTAAAATGTATTTTCAGTCATAAATAGAAAGCAAATATTCTGTATCACTGTTAGAATAATATTAAGTGAACACACATTCAACATACATCATGTGATGGAACATTTTTTTTTCAATGGAACTCTTCACAATCCCACCTTTTTGGGGCTTGTTTGTTTTCCTCCCCGTGTCTCGTGATTCCGCCGTTTGTGATATTAAATGATCCGGAGCTGGTGTTTGTTCTGAGGGGGTTGGGGTGCGTTTATTTATTTTCCACTGGACGGTGCGTGTTTTACGACTGGACGCCAGCCAGCGAAGGCGCGCGGGTGCGGGTGTGCCAGCATTGAAATGCACGCTCCGTTTCCTCGCTAATTAAAGCAGCAACTTCAGAAATGCCATAATAACCATTAATTAGGGGGCTGCTATTTTCAACATAATTCGCTAATTAGTGGGAAACGCCGCTGTGGATGTGACTAATTATTGGCGCTGAAGACACTTGTGTCTAGAGTGAAAATCATACTATTATGGGGTGGCACTATCAGAGGCTTCTCGGGGCCCATACGAGGTCTTGATGGCTCTCGGACACTTTTTTTTCCAAACTACCGTATTTACGTGAATATAAGCACCACTTTTTCGCTGCTCAAAAACTAGGGAGTTGCTTATAATCGCCAATTTCAAATATGCGTGTACATATACGCCCACATTATTGTCGTATTTCAAGTCAGGAACATTCAGAAATAAACGGAAACATGTTGTCTTTATGCCGTGGCACGTGTGTTCGTCTATATAATGTTAAACAATGGTCCATAAGCAGATGTGATACAGTATAAGCTTTTATTGGTTCAATAACAGAAATTAAGAGACAAAATAACACTGGAAGTAGTACGATTAAAATGTTTTATATTACAACAATCAGAGAATACAAACCACAACCTTAGGTTAGCTTAGCGCAACCGACTACAACCGAGTCCAATGTGTAATTGCAGAAAAGAGTCGAAACGGTAGAAAATTAAGAACACGGGCAAGAAGTAAAATAAAAATTAAAAAAACAGACACAATCAAAACGCTTGGTCTGATAATAAACAGTGAATAATAATCCTTTCTCTTCACACGGCGTCAGATAAACAGAGAGCTTGAAACAGGCCTGAGCTTGTAACAATTGCTCGTGCGGAGTCTGACTGGAGAGCAAAGGATCTTGGGAAATGAAGTTCTGACCACTAGAATCGACTTTTTGTCAAGTAAAGCGATATCAAAATGAAACGAGTCACAAGTTAGGTTTGTTGAGTAAAGAACAAACTGT
Source organism: Paedocypris sp. Pulau Singkep (assembly GCA_017309775.1). Classification (NCBI taxonomy): domain Eukaryota; kingdom Metazoa; phylum Chordata; class Actinopteri; order Cypriniformes; genus Paedocypris; species Paedocypris sp. Pulau Singkep. Next base: position 14,124,354 of record MU204250.1, on the reverse strand, counting down.
ATTTTAAGATAATATTAACGTAATTGATCCAGAAACGTTAATAAAAAATAGAATATATATCTATAACTTTGTGCCTGAAAAATCTGGGTGGTTCTTAAATTCACGTAAATACGGTGTGTGAACTTTACTGATCCCAGTGTGAAATTGCTGCAATTTAGTAAAATAACCCACTGTAACCAGTCACTTCCTGCACAGTGTCCTATATTAACCCATCGTTGTGTAAAGACCCCGCATTGCCCCCGCCTGTGTGCAAACAGCGTTTTTCCCCGCACGTCTAGTGTTTTCCACGAGGCGGTGTGTTTTTCACAGGGAAATCCATCGGCCTGTTCCTGCTTCTCGCAAATCCAGCGCAGGCTTTTGAATAATTCATGGCTGAGATCTTTATGGTTGTAACTGAATCTCTGGCTGGTTGTTAGTTTGTTGCTATTGATCGCGTTTAAATGAAATTCCTTTGATTGCCTGAGGGAAAAATTCTTTAATATTCTCCACAATTAGGAGCAGTTGAGTCACCTATAGATGCTCCATCCGGCCCGTGGAAAATCTCTCCCATTGATTTTAATGATCAGCGCATTCGTGGCCTTCACCGATTCCATAGGATCTCGTCTCCTACACGATCACGATGAAGTCACGTGACCGATGTGAAGCGTTTGTCTAGAGCGCTGGTGTTTGAGGAAGTGGGAAGTTTGGTTTGGCTGGGTTAGTGTGTGTTGCGGGGTGATGGTGGTCCGGGGTCGGATCCGATGGACCCTGATGCTTGTTGTTTCTAACGCTTTCTTTTTCTCTTTCTGTTTCTTTTCATGTCGCCGCTGCTGCTTCTTCTCACGCTCTTCTGGAACAGGTAACACTCTCAGTTTGTTCTTGACTTGTGTGTGTGTGTGTGTGTGTGTGTGTGTGTGTGTGTGTGTGTTCACTCGATTACATGGTCATTTTAACCATTACCTTTTCAAACATGCTTTAAAACATATTTACCACAAGCCTTTAATGGTTGCTGACTTTTTCAAATACACATTTACATAAATCCCCTCCCCCTCATTTCCTCTCTCTCTCTCTCTCTCTCTCTCTCTCTCTATCTCTCTCTCTCTCTGTTGCTCTCTCTCACTCACTCATGTTTGCTCTCGTTCTCCCTCTCTCTTATGTTCCTCTGTCTTTTATATTCTCCTTCTCTTTTTCTTGATATTAGCACATTCTTTCCCTCCCTTTGACCCACTTTACCATTCTTTGTCCCTCTTGTTAACCTTCTCTCTTTTATTTCGATGATCCATTCTCTCTCTATTTGTCTTTATTTCACCTTTTCACTCCCATTTTCCCGCTCTTCTACTTTTCGTTCATCTTTTCTCTCTTTCTTTCTCTCTTACTTAATTTCCCTCTATCTCTTTTTTCCCTTTCTCCTTCTTTCTTTCTTGTTATTCGCACATGCTTTCCCTCCCTGTATCTCACTTCATCATTTGTTGTACTTCAATGATTCATTCTCTCTCCAATTGTCTTTCTTTCACATTATCACTATCATTTTCCCGCTCTCCTACCTTTCACTCGTCTTTTTTTATCCTTCTCTTTCTTTTTCCCTCTCTCACTTAATTCCTCTTACTCTCTTTTTATCTCTCTTTCTCTCTCTTGCTCCATCTCTCTCATCTTCCAGAGAGACCTTTACTCGTTTTGACTAATTACTTCTAAATTCTTCATCAGCGTGTGGCCTTAACCTTGCTGTTGTTTCCAAACACCACAACTGCTCTAATTAAGTGTTTCCTTTCCCTGTAACACACACACACACACACACACACACACACTTTCTCATCTCCGCTCTGCTGAGGACAGTGAAAGCTTTCTGTGGATATATGATGTTTAAATCTTTGGCTCCTGCTTCTTCATCCTGAGGAACATGTTTAGCAAAGGTCTTGTGCAACAGACTCTATCCAGAAGCTTCCGTTTTTTTTTACTCAGACATATTTACATTCAGATTTACATTCTACCTGCTCTTGGGCCGCGATATGAGCACATAGAGAAGAGCGTGTCACTCGGCGTGAAGGCTTCGGTGATAAACAGATCTTCAGATCCATCCTTTAAAATCCAGGAGCCCCGCTGCGGAGCAACCTGACCTCATAAGTTTATTAATTACTTTATTTATTAATTATTCATCACGGTTTCTCGTGTCTGGCCGAGTGCCGCGCTGAAACCAGACCCATATTCTTTCCTTCAGCCGCTGCGCGAAAATCCGAACAGTCCGCCGAACTTGATAAGTGTGCCATCATCTCGTTAATCAAATTACTTATGAACCGAAATTGACAGTTTTCATTAATTATAAAGGATTATTCTAATTGCGATTCAAATTTATTCATTTAGAACAGACGGCATTCAGTAATATTTCAGTGAATTTGCATATTAAATGGAGAGGGTGGTTGATTAAGTATGGTAATGTATGCGCGAAGCCTTATTTTGTTTCTGCCGGGCCATATGCGGCATGGTGGCTGGGGCAGGTGAAGTCTCGAGAACGTGTTTAATTTGTTTGACAAACACGGAGGGGACACAACACGTCCTCTGACACCCGGGGTTGCGCTCACCTCGCTGACCCTCACCTCGTGCCCACCTTTACCACAGAAAACCACTTAGAGCGGTCAAACCCAAGCCAGGCCGCTCCGCTTGAGAGCCGCCGGATTGTTTGGTCAGCGTAAATCTGGCCTGTGCAACTCGGACGAGGGAATCACCTTGTAAACTTTTCGGCGAATGTCACCATTGCGATTTTTTTTAAAAAGCTCGTTTTTTTATTGCCTTGTACAGAAAACAGGAAGTGTGTATTTCCTGCTTTGTTGCGTCATTTTTGAGTTCTGCAGATTGATTCAGATTGTACCAATTATAAATAATGTTAAAATGTGTTTAAAAAAAACCCATACATTTATAGAAATATCCTCATTTTGGTGAGTGATGCAGCATGCAGTGTTGTAGGATGGTAATGCTAGTTAGCAAACTGCTAACTTTTAAAAAAAGTCTTTAAAAGTGTCTTGTGTGTTAATTATTAAGACGCCTATATGTATCCATACTTTTAGTGATGTGTTCAGATCTTAAAATGCTAAAAAAGGCGTTCAAATCAGCACTCAAATATTATGCTAACGCTAGTTAGCGGAATGCTAACGCTAATTAGTGAAAAGCTGACCCTAATCAGCTTATGTCTTAAGACGCACCTTATTCCAATTTTCCACTCCCTTCCTCTCTAAAATGAAATGAAATGCCTATTTTTTATTATTTCGTTCCAGTCTGTTGTTTTACATTTTAAATGGCTTTTGAATACGCGGCAAGAAACTACGTAATTTATCCTCTAACCCCGTGCAAAGGGCATTGCTTTGGTATCATTTAATACGAAGCGTATGGCAAGTGAAAAAAGAGAATAAAACGGGGACATCTATCAACACCACGTGTAGAGACGCCGTGCCCCCGCGTACACGAGCCCCTTCATCATCTTAAATATAGCTTGCGCGCTATCTTTTGAATTCATTTGCGAATGCTATATTTTAAAGCAACCGTGCTTATGCATCATCTCGGAACGGAGGGAAATTTATTCGCCTTTTGCGGTCCAGTGCGTATAGATTAGTGAAATTTTCACCCTGGTACGGCGAGAAGGTGCGATCTAATGGCAACAAAGTGGCATTGGAACTGTAAGTGGTTAACCGTTTCCTCACCCTGGCGCTTGGTGTCGCGCCACTTAAGCGGGAAGAACAGCGCGCAGCTGCCGGTGCGTTTAATTAGCGAGGGTGCTGATTTTGTTTGTGCGCGGCCTTAATGATGCTGAAACGGATCCTGTGCTTAAAAGGCAGAGTATTGACTGTCGTAGAGTGGCCTTGTGACAGGGTCGTTCTTCATTACTCATGGCCGCAGGGGGCTTTAGTTAGGGTGAAGTTGAGTATTAGGTAGTAATGGGGTTCTGGGCCTTGGATGGGTGCCAGTGCTTAGCTCCAGGTTGGCGTCCAGTTGGACCAGACTAGGCGCTATTGCCGTAGCCCAGCTCCTTTCAGATTGATGAGGGCTGCTTTAGAAAGGAAATGTTTCGATCAGCCATGCCTGCCAAGAGTGTCCATCACTCAGACAGGCGTTTATTTACTACATTTGTATAATGCAATAGAAACACGCATCCGTAGCTAGTTCTCGGACCAGTATAAATCTCGCAAACGCCGCCAACTCGCGGCGTTTTAAAATCCATTCATGAAAAGGGAGTCGTTTTTCAAGGCCGGAACCTTTCTGAAATCAAATCTGTTACTTTGTGTAACATCCCGTCGGGTTTTCAGGAAGAAGGGCCTGGAAGTGTTGGAAAAATAGACCGACGATTGAGGGAAAGTCATATGGAAAATCCAGGTGGTGCAAGAGTGCAGAACAAAACAGTCAGACAAGGATCAAAAGATAAGTGAAATAAAATAAACCTGGCCATAGTCAAAAATGTAAAAAGTCTACAACAAAGGAAAGAATAAGCAGAACACTATTAAAACATCTAAACCTGAGAAGATAAATGGAGGGATTTAAATATTTGCGTAAATATAAGACAAAAAATGAATAATGCTAATAGGCTCAAAATCAACAAGATCATCCCATCAATCATTTTCCAAACTGGTTATTCATTTATGGGTCATGGGGAACTGCAGCCAATCCCCGGAACTCTGGGCCTGGAAGCTGGACACACCCCCTGGATTGGTAGCCAACCAATCACAGAGCAGGACAGTCTGGCACCTATGGGCAATTTTCCAGATGCTTTTTTTCAGTAGAACATTTATGGACTGTGGCAGGAAACCTATGCAAGTAGAGAAAGTACATGCAAACCACACAAAAGACCCCGTTTATGTCGCAGAAGAAAGAATAATAAAAGAGTAGAACCAACAAATAGTAAAAAATAAAAGTAGAAATTTTTTAGGCACATAGGACAAAATTGCTGCAAGAATATCCGCAACATGCTCCTTTGAACCATATTAATAGATAAGGAATTCCTCAGACAGCAGAGTCCGAAACTGGCACTTTCTCCGTCAGCGAATCTCCGTCAGACAGCCCCTCCATTTTGTCCTGAGAAATATTTAAAGAAAATAGAGCGGAATTACCTGACACAGGACTGGATTAGACAGAGAGCACGGATTGATAAATTTTTCAGTGCAATGAGATGTTGTGGCTGAATAAAACATTGCTTTTTAAATAGACATGGGCGAACATGGAAGGTGTTTCCTGCCAGTCTGCCGGTGAAGCCTCTGACAGCGACAAGCTTCTGGAACACTCGGCCGTTCAGTTCGCCTCTTCCGCCTTAGCACTTTCGCAGCAGACTCCATGTCAGTCCCCCCGTTTTCCCCGATGCAGAATGGCAGTCTGTTTGAGCCGGTCTGACAAGTGTGTCACTGTCCTTTCCGACAAACTACACGAGTGGCGACCCGGCTTCAGCATGTGCCCGACATGGACCCGGACCCTCACAGTCTGTCAGTGACCCCACTGTTCCTCCGAGCTCATACAGATGGCCCTTGCTCAGATAGCATCTGCCGTCTCCCATTCATCACAAGTGGCCGCTGTGTCGAGCTGCAGGGTCCCGTCAGCACGCCAAACCCGTACCCCACCCGTACCCCACCTCCGTGTGTGGGAGTCAGGTACCATGGTTGGAGAACAAGGGGTAGACCCCAATTCGCCTCTGTCCAGGGTGGAAGCTAAGCCGGCGGTGGGTTATTAATGGGCTCCGGCCCCCTAGGCGTCTGCCTGTATAGCTCCTGGCACGGGACACCGCATCATAAATCTCCTTAAATAATACGGCGCGGCAGCTAGGGGAAAGGGGTCAGTGCGGAAACAAGGCAGTCAGGCTGAGATGAAGTGTCAGTGATGCATGGCCTGTGCCCCCGAGTGCAGGTACCGACGGGGAACAGGCTTGGCACCGAGACAAAGAGCGAGATACACCCGGCCGCTTGTGAAGAGGAAGTGTGAAGAAGCTTCCCTAATGAGATGCAGATCCTGCAAGTGCCCGCATCGGAGCTGCAGCGGCAGACAGAGAAGCTGTAGGTTGCAGTTAGTGGAGTGGCAGCTGAAAGCCGAACATGTGGTTTGAATTAACACCCTCCCCGGGGTTCAGGCCGACAGCGGGGGGAGTCAGGATCTGAGACTACCTTGTGATGATAGACACATCCGTCTGATTATTGTTCTTTTCTTGACACACATCACTTTCACATGCGCCGCGGAGTTCCCACGCTTTTTCTCCCGGTGCTTGTGACGCTTTCGTCGACTCTGAGTCTTCAGCCCCTCTGGGCCGAGCTACCGAATGTAAAAACATTCCGTGAAATATTATAACCCGTCTTCAGGAACCAACCAGAGCTCACGCCGGCAGTGTTACGACTCCACCAAACTGCCCCAGATCTTTCAGATCTGCGAGCAAAAATACCTTTCGTGGTTTCGTCAGGCTTTCGTCAGACTTTTAGAACACTCGGGTTGATATTTGTCACTTTTTCTTTGTCTTACTCTACTTTGCTAAGTGCTTTACATATCAATATTGACAGATGTTCGAGAACGTGTTTAACTACATTCAACACTACAACCTTCATAGTCATGTCTTTAGAAGACGCCATGTTTTCCCAGGGTTTCGAATCCTCTAGCTTTGGTAATCTGTTGACCAACAATCATTCAGCCAGAATTGGAATTTTATTGGAATTCTTCTAAACCACTTCTTCCATTTCTGGGTCATGGAGAGCCCGAGACTCTGAGGCTGAATGCAGGACACACCCCTTGGATTGGCAGCTGACCAATCACAGAACTGGACACATTCACTCACTAGACAACGTTGAAATGGAGAATTATTGTGGATTATAAAAGGACATGCCAACTCCACACCAGACCTTGTATGTGGGTCTCTACCAGGTCCTCCTCTGCCGTGAGGCGACAGCACCTCAACGTGCCCAATAAAAGCGGATCAAACAAGAGCAATGCCATGTAAACGGCATCGATTTGACGTCCGCCATCTGCTTGCTTTGAGACGTCTCCCACGCTTCCCGTATCACTACCACCTTCCGTCCTTCACCTCTCAGGAAGCGCCAGCACGAGCCGCCAGCATGAAGACGTCGGTTGTGTCGCTCGCGTAATAAAAGCAGAGACAAATGGAGCTCCCTCGCTTCCAGAGCACCATGTTACACACTTCATGAACCAAATTAGCGTGTCGGCGCAACACGGCGACGTGACGCTTCTGCCGGAGAGATGATCTGCATAGTCGAGCCCATTTCTCAGACAGATAAATCTGACGGCAGAGCCACGACTTCCTCCTGAAGTAAATAGTGTAAATAATGAAGAGGGCTGCCAGCGCGGCTTGAGGAATGACTTCATCCCCAGCTATTTATACAGTCTGTCAGATAGGAACAGGAAAAAAAAAAAAAGACCCGGGCTGGCGGAGAGGAAAAAAAAGAAAGAATGGAACCTGTGTCTGATTGGTTAAAGAAACAGACGGTATAATGCCTCGTGGGTAATGGAGATGGAGCACCACTCCAGGGCTGCGTATGTGTGGTTGGAAGCTTTTAATTGAGAGGTGAGGAAGATGAATCCCACAGGTTGACATCATTCTTCAAGGTCCATTAGAGCGGATCAGATAAAGTTTGTAGTGCGATGTACCTGCCGTGACGGGACGAGCTCGTAAAGATCTGCGGCTAAACGCCATGAGATGGGGTCGTTGTTCATGCCTACGTGGGGAATTTGTTGTTTGCTGTCCAGGTTTAAAATTTACAGGATTCAGTGTGTGAGTAAGTGTGTGTGGATGCATTTGGATCAAAGTGGGGCTTTATGGTCACTTTGTGGGGACATTACACACAGCTAAAGGTCCCCACAATGCTGAGAGTCTGTGTGAGGGTCAGTTGTATTTGTGTTTTAGTTAAGGTTAGAGTACGTGTGTGTGTGTGTGTGTGTGTGTGTGTGTGTGTGTCTTCATCAACAAGAGTTTCTGATGTTTTATCATTTCCAACAAGTATGACATTAACAATTTAAAAAATGTAAATACCTGTAAAAATTATGTGTAAGTCTTTTAGCAAACCATTGGAAAAAAAATCTCTTTTGTAATTCTGTTTTATTATCACTGGTTATAATTATTTTTCGATACATTACGTTTACAACACAGTAACAAATCATTACAATAGTGATATTTAGCACATTATTCAAATCAAATCTAATTTCATGCTTTTTAACAATAACGCTTCTTTTCACAATAAAACGAAATACAAGGAAAAACAGTACAATAACATTAAATGCGATATGAGTAAAATATGAATACAATATGAACATAATAAAGATAAAGAATGCAAACAAAGAACAATAAAAATACAAGAAAAAACAATAAAATAAACCAACCAATTAAATGAGATAGAAATACTTGTAGAAATAGAAGTACTTGTAGAAGTACAATGCAAGTACAGTGCGATAATTACCAATATTATTACTAATAATGACTAATTGGTGTTACATTTGTCAAGTTTATTTTAACTGGTTTTAGTGTTATTTGGAGATGCATAAAACTTCAAAACCTTTATGATCCAAGTCATTTCCCGCCATTTGTAGACGAGGCCAATCTTCCCTAAACGAATCTGCAATCTCAAGACTCATTAGCTGCTATTTAGGAAGCCATTTGTGTTCACGTAACTCACATCGTCCGTCTGAACTTCCTCCTCGGTGGGTTTTATTTCCGTCTAAAAAACCCTGATTGTCCCAGTGAGGACGCCATAGTGCCGGCAATTACACGCGGCTTTATCACATCAAGTTGCTACAGGGATTATACGATGGTTTATCACTGCTTTGATATTTGTGTTTCGCCAGTTGCGATTGTGTTTAATTGTCCCAAACTGACACGCAAACCCCATCTTCATTTAGCGGCAGCGAGACGCCGCGATTATTAAAACGCCAGGCGTCCGCGTAATTATTTGGCTAAATCTGCGCTGGAAGGCGGACTAGGGCCGAGCGCACTCGTTTGCCGCAGACTAATTTAATAACTCTCCAGCCGTATATGAAGGTGGAATGTTTTCCCGTGTAACCCAATTGAAAACCAGACCAATTTGCTGTACTAATATTGTCAGCACTAGCGGCTAATGATGCTAACTCCAAACAGCCCCGAACCAGTAATTAACCGAGATGCTAATGAAAAGGTGACGGCACCTCCAGCTCGGCTTCCGCAGACACGATCTTACACTGGGAAAAAAAGAAAAACCTTCTCCTCTTATCTCGCTGCCCATAATCCTCCCTCTCTAATTGGCCGGTGCAATCAGGTACGGTGTGAATGGTAATTTGGCTGTTCCACTCTGCTGGTCACCTGTCAGCTGTCAAAGCAATTACAGCACCTCCTAGTGTTAAATGTTTAAACTGCTCCAATCAATATGCCGCAGCTTTGTAGCGCTTCCGTCTGACTGCTCGCCGCCGTCTAATATAATGTAAATAGTAAATTATCATGGGGCGCTGCGTCTTGTCGTCTACGCTGCAGCGCTAACAGCGTTTCTCATCCACTCTGTCATTTTTCTCTTTCTCTGGCTCGGACGTTTTTATTGGGGTTTTTATTTTTTTTCTTGCCAAAGTGGAGAAAGTCGACCGATTCAGTACGTTGAGTGGAAACAGACGCTGTTGGTCAAACGCCGCTCGATTGCGAGATTTTAACTGGAGCACAAGTGCCGTTTTTTTTTTTTTTGGTACAATGTCGCAGTGTTTGACTGAAAAGCTTTGATGCCGTTGCAACAGGATTGTCAAAAGTCGCTTTGTCAAAGTCAGATTTTTAGTTTAAGTATATTTTAAGTGTATTTGCCGTTTTTTTATTACACTTTTACTGAAACTTTTATTCTGTTTACTCATTATTATCTTTTTGTAGCACTCTGAGATTTGCTTGCAAATGTAAAGTGCTTTATAAATAAAATGTATTATTATTAATATTATTACTATTATTATTAATAAGAATAATAAAATCAAAAAAAAAAAAAAACAGGAAACATACTGCACAAATCGATTACTAATCACCATCACACAAATAATTCACATAGAATAGAAAAAATATAACATAAATCGAATTATAATTTCGATATACAACTTCTAACAAAATATACATAGCTGCAAGTAGCAGTGATGGGGTTCGAGTCGAGGGTTGTAGTAGTAGTGTGTCTACTTGAGTCATTATTATAGCTATTCAATACTTAAACACACCTAAACAATCCAAGCAGAATATAGACCACAAATGGTCAATATGAAAGTAACAGCAACATTTTACTGCATTACTGTATTGATCATACAGTAAATAATAAACTGCTGTATATAATTATGAATGCTGTAATAATAATCTAACTACTGTATATGTTATTGTTTCCAGAATATTAATCTTTAGTGAATTAACTGGTCTGTTTGTATATATGTAATTAGAGGTTCAAGAAGTTGTGGATGGACGGATGGATGGATATATGGATCGATATATGGATATTGATATAAGGATTAATATATGGATGAATATATACGTATAATGATGGATTGATATATGGATGATAATTGGATGGATATGTGGTTGTATGGATGGATTGGTATATGGATTTATGGATGGATGGATTTAGATATATGGATGAATGGATGGTTTGTTTGTTTGATTATGTTTATGTTGATTTGTTATAGATAATAAATAGATGGATTCATGGATTGTTGGATGGATGAATTGGTAAATGTATGGATGGATGGGTGGATATGTGGCTGAATGGATGAGTATTTGGATGGATAGATGATATCCAGAAAAAACAAGCCAAAAAGTCACGGTATTATGCAAACTTTGAGAAAATTCTTCAAAAGACAGATTCCCTCAGTCGAGCAGAACTTTTCTATTCTTTAAAGACCCTTTCTATGAAACGGTGTTCGGTGACTGTGAGAAACTTCCAGAACTTTTCCTTGTTAATACAATATTTGGTTTCTGCCCGAGTCACTTCGAGCTTATAGCTTGGGTGGCAGAGGTGTCAAGTAACGAGGTAATACTACTTTGTTACTTTACTTAAGTAGAAATTTGGCCGACTTTTACTTTACTAGAGTACTTTTTTCTTTCCGTTTACTTTTTCTACTTTTTCTACTCGCAAATATCTGTACTTTCTTTCCTTTTTATAATAGCCCCTTTCACACATACAGACATTCCCGGCAAAATATTCTGCAAAATACTGTACACATAATATTGAACGGTTTCGAAGTGAAATTCAAAAAGCGGAAATAACGGAAAACGTTATTTCACGTTAAAAGCGTTAATAAAAATTGACGCGAGTAAACAGGTTTATTTGGTCGAATGAGTTAACGCGTTAACTTTGACAGCCCTAATATTGTTTTAACTCTAGTATCTACATGGCTACTTAAGTTGACTTAACTTTTGACAGCACTGGTGTGCGGCGTGGCGGGTCAGTTCATCACGTGAGTGCGGCGTGGAAAGGTCCCGGCGTCCTCTGCGAATGAGCGAATGAGACAGGTAACGGCGAGCAGAAGTGCCAGCTGTCAATACCCTCTTCCCTCTGACGCCATGAATTATTTGTAAGACTCGGCAATGACAAAAGGATGCGTCCCCGCGTGATTCCTCCAGACAAGTGAGACGGGACGCCCCCCCCCCCCCCGTTTCCCCGACCTCATCACTTCTGCATCAAGGTGCGGTAAACAAGTGTCGTCCCGTCCTGGGTCAGCCGCACTCTTTCATCTACCCCCCCACCCCCTCATAAAACGACACAGTGGAACGAATACGTCTCCGCGTTTACCATGCAATATATGAATCCTAATGCGCTTCTGGTTTACCGTTTCAACTCTGTTTGCATTATTAATGTGCGCGCACTTTTTTATCGCGTGCGTTTTTTCGAGATGCGTGACGTCACACTCCGACTCTGCTGTAAAACGCGGGTCTTCACACAATAGGCTGACGCTCTGATGCCCCCCCCCCACACACACACACACACACACACATAGGGCCGCGCGATCCCTCCGACCCCCCAACCACACACACACACATCCTTCCTTCCTCCATCCCTGCCACATCTGCTGTCTCTCGCCAAAGGAAAAAAATCAATCTCTCCATCATGAATTATTGAGGTGTTTGCCTACAGCCTCTGAAATATACAGAAGGGTGGTCTCTCTCTCTCTCTCTCTCTCTCTCTCTCTCTCTCTCTCTCTCTCTCTCTCTCTCTCTCTCTCTCTCTCTCTCTCTCTCTCTCTCTCTCTCTCTCTCTCTCTCTCTCTCTCTCTCTCTCTCTCTCTCTCTCTCACACACTCTCTGTCACTCTCTCTCTCTCTCACACTCTTTCTGTCACTCTCTCTCTCTCTGTCACTCTCTCTCACTCTCTATTTCTTTCACTCTTTTTCACTATCTTTCTCTCTCTTTCGCTCTCTCTCTCTCTCTTTCTCTCTCTCTCTCTCTTCCTGTCTTGCTCTGTTTCTTTCCCTCTTTTTTGCTTTGTCTCTCTCTCTCTCTTTATCTCTCTTGCTCTGTCTCTCTCTCACTATTTCTCCATTTCTTCCTCTTTCTGTGTCTCTCTTGCTCTTTCTCTCACTTTCTCATACACTCTCTCTCTCTCTCTCTCTCTTGCTCTGTCTCTCTCTTTCTTTCTCTGTCTCTCTTTTTTCGCTCTCTCTCTCTTACTCTGTCTGTTTCTCACTCTTTCTTTTCTCTCTCTGGCTTTCTCTGTTTCTTATTCTCTCTCTCTTATTCTCTCTCTTGCTCTATCTATCTATCTATCTATCTATCTATCTATCTATCTATCTATCTATCTATCTATCTATCTATCTATCTATCTACGTCTGCTTCTTTGTTTATCTATTTATTTATCTATCTATCTATCTATCTATCTATCTATCTATCTATCTATCTATCTATCTATCTATCTATCTATCTATCTATCTATCTATCTATCTATCTATCTATCTATCTATCTATCTATCTAGATCTATCTATTAGTCTCCCACCCCATGTCCCATGTTCACTTTTAAAATCTACTAATGTCATGCATCTCTTCGATTTAACACAGTTCACACTTTATTTGAGTAATTCACATTACAGTGGTGCGTATTGCGCGTTCCAGTATTTCCCTCAGAGCAATGGAATTAATGTGTGCCTTGTCTTGTGTGCAGAGTAGATGTCGAGCACAGAGGATGTTTGCAGAGCGTCTTATTCACTCCGTTGCTCTGTGTCTCAGATAAAAGTGTCGTTTTTTACTCTACCAGAGTAGTGAATTACAGTTGCGGTTGGGAAGGTTAATGTGGAGATGTGACTAGTTACAGTTACAAGTCGCTCTGCTTAAAATGTAATAATATTAAATAATAAATGCCTAGTAGTGTCATTCAACAAAGAAAGCAAAAAGGTTACATGTGGTTACTTTTAGATTATTTATGTCTCTATAATTTTAACAATGAGTCATTTGAGATTGTTTTAGCCAGGTAGTGTTACAGTAACAGTGCTCAGTTTACAGTTACAGCTACAATAAATACCACAATAATGCCACATTACGTAACTCGTTTAAACAAAGCAGCATTGTCGAAAAAGCTAATAAAAACACTGACAATGACACATACATTTACATACTGACAATTACATGTTTCAAATAACAGCATATATGTACACACATTTAACTTGAATGTTAGGTCCGTTTATATAGAAATAACTAGTGTAATTGTAAATAACTAGTTACAGTTACATGTCAATTCAAAAGTCATTTACAGTAACAACCAAAGAAATACATAAAAATTATTCAGCATATACCTTTAACAAGCAAAAGGAAGTCAAAAGTAACTCTGTGATCATTACTGTAATCACATCATTTAGGGAAAAAAGTCATTTAGTTTGTGTACGAGGTATTTAATCACTACGCTCACATATTTTAATCATTATATTTTAATAATTATTTTAATCACATATTTTACTGTAACTCATTTTAATCATTGCACTGCTGTAATAACACTTTAATTATGCCATTTAGAACTATTAAAAACAAACTGGAGCTGAGTTAAACATTCATTCTATGTTACTGTGAATAATTAGCAAATTGTCTGTAATCATTACTGTAACTGTGTAATTACACATTTGAAACTTGTCGTCTTTGTGATTGTAACTATTTATAGTAAGCGTTTTACATGCTAACAGAAAAACTAGTCCCTCTGTGGTTACAAGTGGTGTAAAGTACTTGAGCAAATGTTACTTTACTTAAGTGTTTGTTTGGCTACTTTGTACTTGTACTGAGTATCAAAAATATGAGCAGCTTTTACTCTCTACTTGACTACTTTTGTGGTTGAGTATCTGTATCTTTACTCCACTACATTTTTTCAACCGTGGTAGTTTCTTGTGCGGACGAGGTGATGTCGCCATCTGCAGGATGCTGAAGGTACTGGACGCTATTTATCAGCTAAATCACGTGAACGTTGAATTGTCGGTTGCATTTTTTTGCACATTTGTGTTTGTCAGACTTTTTTTTTTTTTAAATCGAATTTGTTCTGCCCTTTTGAAACCAGGTGATACAAAAAAATAATGAATAAATAAAATCACAAATAAATTATTAATCATTAAAAAAACATTTCTCAATGTTTTTGAGCCTCTGTATGAATTAAATACTCAAGTACTTTTAAAATGTAATACTTTACGACGTTTACTCAAGTCTTCTTGAAATCGGTGACGTGTAACTTGAAATGAAGTCATTTTTACAGTAAGGTTTTGGTACTTTTACTCGAGTATGTTTTCCAGCTACTCTTTACACCTCTGCTGGTTAGTTAGCTAGTTAAACAGTGAATGTGGAGATCGGGCCGAGGTGTCGGCGTCTCGGGATCATTCCTTCACTCCGCTGCCACTTGTAAACAATAGCTTACGCTGTAATGATTACATTAAATCAGGCAGTTGTCATATGACAATCATTATCCCTCCTCGGGTGTCAGCGGGTGATTGACAGCTCCGCGGAAGCTGCACATCATCGCCTTGCTTCAGCTATCAATTACAGGCTTGAATTCCAAGCATTTATTATGTAAAATAATTCTCTGGTCTGCACTGCACTGGTCTCGGGGGTCTCGTCCTGCCGTCTGATGTCAAATTTCTCCTCTAGCTCTCCGCCTTTTCTCTTAATGTCTCTCGCCCGCTCGCTCTCCCCCTCTCCAGGCTTCGCTGAGGTCCGAGCGTTGACTAATGTTGTTTTGCGCACACACACACACACACACACACACACACACGTTTTTCAGATATATTTCTCTCTCCGCTCTTCTCCCCTTTTCTCCCGAAGTCAAAACTGTCAGCATGTAAAATATAAAGGCAGAGCAAATATAAACACAAAACTATGTTCAAAACCCGTTTCAGAAATATTTTAAGATGTTGAAGAAACAATGACTCCAAAAATTCTCGTTTCTCACTTTCTCTTCTCTCTCACTCTCTTTCCCCTTTCCATGCCATCTCAAATCTCTCTCTTCCTCTCTTTCTCTATCTATCTATCTATCTATCTATCTATCTATCTATCTATCTATCTATCTATCTATCTATCTATCTATCTATCTATCTATCTATCTCTCCTTCTCTCACTCTGTCTTTTTCTCTCTCTTTTTTCCCCTCTTTTTATTTCTCTGTCTCCCGCTCTTTGTTTCTCTCTCTCTCTCTTGACTGTCTGTCTGTCTGAATATCTCTCTCTTTCTCTTTCTCCATATCTCTCTCCTTTTCTCTTTTTGTATGTCCCTCTCTCTCCCTCTCCCTTTTTTTCTCTTTCTTTATCTTTCTCTCCTTCTTTCTTTGCTTTTGTCTGTCTGTCTCTATCTCTCTCTCTCTCTCTCACACACACACACACACACACACACACACACTTGCTTTCTCTCTTTCTCTTGTTTTGAAATGGTTAATCAGTTGCGCTTGTGCAGTCATAATAAATGGAAGGAGGAGGAAAGAAAAGACCAGTGGAACAAGCTTATCTCTCTCTCTCTCTCTCTCTCTCTCTCTCTCTCTCTCTCTCTCTCTCTCTCTCTCTCTCTCTCT
>MU204250.1:14086054-14100152 GCA_017309775.1 Paedocypris sp. Pulau Singkep | reverse complement strand
TAAATTCACGCAGTCAATAAAGTACAAGTACTAATACAAGTACAAATACTACTCTCAGTGTTTCAATGTCTGAATAATTTTTTTCAGTTTCATTACACATTTGTTTTACTTTTTTTTAGAATCAATTGTATTGTACATATGTTTGCATTTTGTATATTTACAAAATATATAAAGTGTACTCAAGTACTTTACACCTCTGCTTGGAGTACTGAAGCGCTGACACGGCAATTTAAAGTATTTACATAAGTTACTCATTCAGTAATCATTCAAGATACTTTTCAGACACAGTAATTAGAAAACTACAAAATTGTAAAGTAATTAGTAATTTGTAATTAGTTACTTTTTAAAAGTAACTTGCCCAACACTGGTCATACTGTATCATTTTATCATTGCATCACATCACTTTGATTCATCAGTGCACTCCACGTTTTCATCACTGGATATTTCTGACTCTTTCACACGTGCGACACGAGTTTAGTCAGGAAGTCGGAAACACTTTGAGTTTCTTGCGTGTTTGCGCAGGCAAGTTCTACATCGTTTACTCGACACCGTTTCTTTCTGCACTCGGACCCGCTCAAGCGAGTTTGTGTTTGCTCAGCTAATAATGCATTAAACTCTCCGCTCAGCACGGCGAAGGAGCTTTGTCACACTCGATGTGGTTTGGAATGGTTTAGCGCATTAGCACAGATGGTTGCGCATCATGGCGGCGTCCTTCACTTTCTCCTGTCTGTGTCGTTTTTACTCGGACTGTGAAGTGAATAACAGCGTTATACTGTAAATAAGTTACTTTTTCAGTAGCGAGTAATCTAATAATGTCATTACTTTTTACGGTTACCGACAAAAATGCGGCGTTGCTATAATTGTGGTGACCGAAGCGGCTTTTGTCTGCACTTATAGAAAATAGAAAACAAATCCTAAAGGAATATCTCTGGCCAGGAACTTATTCTTGTATTTAAACAAGTAAACTCTCTGTCGACTTCATCCATCCGACTCGCACGCTTTCTAGTCACGATTCCAACGAGCATCTGAACATGTAGTAAAGGCGCACACACATATTTACCACCGTAGCGTCTTGAGTAAAAGCGCAACTAGAACGTCTTAACAGAACTGTTCTAAACCATCTCGTGTGTTTTATTATTCACTATACTAATGATATTTACAAAAACGTATTGAGTTTGAGAGGTGTAAAATCCGCAATGTTAAAATAGTGTAGATTAATATACAATGATTTGTAATAATATTATTAATAATTATTATAATAATTTAATAAATTCATTTACCATACATGTAATTAATATTAAGAGCAGCCAAGTTATTTGACAAATTAAACCAAAAACATAAAAAATGCAAAAGTTGCTTTCTCAGGTAACTGCAAAAAAATCCAGAAATGCAAAAATGCGTTAACTTTGTAAGACGTAGATTTTACTGTAGACGGTAGATTTGTTTCTGCATTTCAGTTCTTGTTCTCATTGGCTTTAATATAAAGAAGCAGCTAGTTTCTAAAGTGTAGAAACAATGTGTTCTTAAAGTAAGAACATTTCTCTTGACATTTCTTGTTTCAGAAAGTTTGGTGTTAAAATACAATGTCTACTTTGTCTCGATTTAGTGTAAAATATCATCAAAATTAGCATTTTTATTCCAAGCAAAATTCAAGTGCTATTTTCTTGATATAAGCAAAGTCATCTCTCACTCTTAATCCTAACATAGTTCATTTATCTTGTAATATAAAATAATACAATTTATTATCAAGATTTTTTTAGCTTGCCAAGATTGTATTTTTTAGCAGTGTAGTTACAACAATGTAACTCAATGACTACCTCAGTTACTATTTGTGAGAAGTAACTAGTAACTAATTACTTTTTTAAAGGAACATTCCAACACTGTTTGCAACCATTAGGCTACAGGTTCGAATCCCGGACTATGGTGTTCTTGAGCAAGATGGCCGCTGACTTCTGACCGACACAATCCTCCAGCGCATGTTGGCGACTATGAAAAGCGCAGTGATCGGCGTATTCCCCGAGCGGCCTGTACTCTTTAGATTGGAACATGTGTTTTAGGAGACCTCTGAGGCTTTAAGCACAAAGCACCGCGTGGCTTCTCCTAAAGCTTCTCGCAGGTCCAGTAAGTCCCTGTAAATCCTTCTAATAACATCTGGAGATGATTCAAGTTCTAATTTGATCCTCAGTCACAATCAAATCCAATCATTTTCTCATTTGTTTCTGGGACGACTCTAGAGAAGAGCATATTTTCAGTCAGGCCATTACCTCCGTTTATGATGAGAAACTACGGATTTGATGAAGATGGTGATTAAGTACGTGGGTTAAATCATTCGCTCTACTCTCCGGGGGAATTGTCTCGTCTTTAAACGTAGTTTTGCACTGAAAGGATTAAAAAGTCAGTGTCCTTAAGGCCCTCGGACATTTTTTAAATGTAATTTTTTACTTTGCTAAAGTACTCCATTTCTTACGGGGTTATATATCGAAGTTCCTGATTCTGTCTAATGCTAAACCCGACGACTTTCCCGGCTTGGAGTATTTTTCTTGGAAAGCGAGGAGGGATTCACCGACTCGGCTTCAATCTCCAGATCATTAATAACCAGATGCAGCAGAATCTGCACAAGAAGATCTGAAAGAAGCATTAAAAGTTGAAGACGTGTTTTTGGCTCAATAACAAAAATGCATATTTAAAAATAGTGAAAGGCCTAATTAAAATGTAATAAATCTTAAAAATAAAACATAATTTCTGTATAATTCATTTTAAAATAAAATATATTGACACACTTATGACACTAATATATGGTTTAGACATTCTAGCAAAAAAAAACAAACAAACAAACAAATGTTACGTGTTTTGTAAATAATATAATTGTTTTACAATTACAAAATACACTTATTTTTTTTTTTTGTCAAATATGCTACAAATAATGTATGATGTAAATAATAACATTGATAACATGTTGGTCAAATGATAAACGTATTAAGGAAAATAACTAAATAATAAATAAATAAGCACTTTCAGTTATTATTGCACGTATTTAAAAAAAAATTCTAAATATATAATAATGAAAACATAAAATATAGCTAAATACATGTATTAGTATGTTTTATAAAACAATTAAAAAAACATTTTGTATTTACAAAGAAAATTTGATAAATAATACAAGGCTAATTAATTCATACAAATTGATTGATTTAAAAATTGAGAATGTTTTGAGAAGTGTTAAGAATAATAGGGTTAAAAAAAAAATTATTATACTTCCGATGATATATAAAATTATATACAGTTTTACAATTAAGTGTAATTTATTGCACTTTTTAGTGTAATTTAATTGCACGTTTAATTGAACAATATGTTTACCTAACGTAAAACCTCTAATAGACCACCCCTTCTAATAAAGCGCACCCCTGGCGGACGAGTCAAAAATTAGACCGCCATGGCGTTCTATTAGAGGTTTTACGGTTGATATATGTCGCATATTAACGATCTAGCACATTCCATCAAACTTGACTATCAGCGTGTCTTCAGAGTCCAATAATTGTGCCGTATTTAAAGACACGTGTCCATCATTGTGTGTGTTGCCCCTCTTCAGCAGCTAATGAGGCTGTGGGTTCCGAGATGAGGGTCCCGCGCCGTGAAAATATTCACGTGTGTGTGTGTGTGTGTGTGTGTGTGTGTGTGTGTGTGTGTGTGTGGGGGGAACAGATGGTGGCAGAGGAGGCACCAAAGTTTAATCCTATCAGATGGATTCACATTCCACCATCTGCTTAATCCACGTACAATTTCAGCACCCTGCAAAAGAGTCGTCTTAGGCCAAGATTACCATCACAGATTGCTCCACCGTTCCTCTTCATCTCTCCTGGTTTATCACACTGCCAAATTGCATTAGGCGCGGCAGTCGATCGCCGCACGGCGCCCGCGAAAAGAGCGTCCCGCGCTCGCAAAGTGGATTACTTCACTTTTGAAAATTACAACATGAATATTAGTGACATTTGGTTCATCTAAGTAGATTTGGTCCGTATTTGTGGGGCTATTGAAAGACTTTTTATTTTTTCTCGGAATCTCATTCTTTAATCCGGAGCGTGTAATCCACTGTTTAGTAGTAAATATGCCTCTTGTAAAACATGCAAAAACACACGTCTACGTGCAGTATTAGAACACTGTCAATAAAAACGTTATTTTGATAGTGAGTTGGGCATGATTGGGTTTGTTGTGATTCAGATCATTTTTAAATAAACAATTAGTATAATTATCGTATTTGCGCGAATATAAGCACCCCTTTTTTGTCAAATTTTCGACTCTCGAAACTTGGACGGTGCTTATAATCACTGATTACAAATATAAAGGTAAATATAAGCGTCCATTTTCCGTATTTCAAGTCAGGAACAATGCGAAGGCAGACGTGCTTCAGTATAAGCTTTTATTGGCCCAATAACAGAAATAAAGAAACATTAGACAGGTCGCAAAACTTAACAGACACAAAATAACACTGGAAGAACTAAGATTAAACTAAACACTGTACAATAATTTATACTACAACAAACAGAGACCACAAACCACGTCCGGGTTAGCTTAGCTTAGCTTAGCACAACCGGCTACAAACGAGTCCAATGTGCAATCGCAGAAAGAGTCGAAACAGTGGAAAATGAAGAACACGAGCAAAGAGTAAAAGAAAAATTCAAGGAACAGACACAATCAAAACGCTCGGTTGCTGCACAGGGGACAGTAAATATTCATCTTCAAGGATCTTGGGAAATGAAGTCCTGACCACTAGAATTGACTTTTTGTTATCTATTATTCAAGTAAAACGACAAAATGATACAAGTCACAAGTTTTAAATTTTCAGTTTCTCCAACAGTTTAAAAGTTGGAGCCAACTTTTAAAAAATGTTTTTGGAAACCGGAGACCCGGAGGAAACCCAGTCAGACATGAGTAAAAATGCAAGCTTGACCGGGCCTCAAACTTGAGTCTCGAACCTTCTCACGTCGATCGAGTCGATCCAACAGCTGCTCAACTATTTTTTTAATTAAAAAAAAAAACAAAAAACTGGCATTTGTACTTTTTGTCTAAAAGGTTGCAGGTTCAAATTCCACTCAGGTTCCTCAACTGAGTGTCCCCCACATGCCCCCCAAAACCGCTGCCCACTGCTCCGTGTGTGTGTGTGTGTGTGTGTGAGTAACTTCACTGAATGATTAAATGCAGATTTGTGCCAATACTGCCCCTAGTGGCCATATTGAGACTCACTGTCACTAATTATTATCATCAATAACTACTTCACACCATCTTCACTGGAAAAAAAAAATGCACTGTGATTGTATGTTCCTACAGTGAAAACTGTCCTGTACGTGACCATTCGCCAGCGTAGCGTCTTTCTAATCCAGCGGTTTAGTGATGAGTGAAGGGTCCGCACGTCCCCAGGGTCCCGCTGTCAGCACCCCCCACACACACCCCTTCAAACCCAGCAAATTGGAACAGCAGTAATTAGTTGGTTAAAGCTCCTTCACTGGGACGCGGCGCTGTAGAATCCGGTGGCAAAGTTCAACGCGGCGAAATGAAATTTAAACTCATTAAGGTGTTGAATTTTTATGTCTGGCTGCTGTTTTCTCAGCGCGTCCCCGGGCGCCTGGCCTTTTGATCGACTGCTGTAAGGAGTCTGCGATTCCACCGCCGCGCTCCTGACATTTGCACGAGTGTCATAAAACAAGCCCGCACCAGTACCCCCCCCCTCGCCGGGGCGGTGTAATATTTAATAAAAGCCCCTGTATGATCAAGGGGAATTAGCATTTGTGTTCTCCCGCCGCCCCGAGGGGGGGCGGTTGGGGTCTCGCCGCTGACTGATCCGTTCCAGCCTGAACAAAATTCAAATTCAAGTTGAAAATCAAATTCAAATTTTATTTGTCGCATACACAATTATTTTGCAACAACATGAAGTGAAATGTATATATTAAGTAAATCTACACACACACACACACACGCGCGCGCGCACACACACCGTATTTACGCGAATATAAACACCAAAATGTTTTTTTTTTTGTTTGTTTGTTTTTTTTTTTGTTTCTGGCTAAATTACGTTAATTTGCTCTTTAAAATACTACTTTTCTTGCAGATGTACATTTTTATATATCTATTTTTTATTATTAATAAATAAACATTTCTCTTATTATTGATTCTCAATCAATAACTAATCTAGGTAGTTATCTCACAATAAGTTATGCCGAGTAGTTATCTAACAATCAAGAGGGAGTTCGGGTAGTTATCTCACGATAACAACTTAGATTGACTAGGTATGTATTGATCACAAGTTGAATTAGTATATTATATTAGTAAAGTATAATATAATCGTAAACTAATTTGAGTAGTTAGGTTAATTTTTGTAGTTCTCACGTGATCAGCAATTAATTTGAGTAGTTATCTCATAATCAAACGTATGATCAAACCTGAGCCATCATTTGGCTGGTTAACTCAGAAGTATTGAGATTGAGGGTAATCTCAGTAGTTAGCTCACAATCACAGGTTAGTTGATGTAGTTATCCCATAGTTGTGATTTAATTTGTGTACTTGTTCAACCATGACAATTTTGCTTGGGTGAGTTATTACAAGTTAGTTCATGAAGTTGTCCCATGATTTCAAGTTTATTCAGATTATTCAGATTCAGTACTCATCACAGGTTTAATTGGTTAACAATCACAATCACTGGTTATTGTACATATCTCATGATTGCAAGTTTATTCAGATAGATTATCCTAATCACTAGTATGTATAAGTACTTAATGCAAGTTTATTTGGGTAAGCTATCACAACCACTGGTTAACATACTTATCCCGTGATTGGAAGTCCATTTGGGTAAGCTATCTCACAATCACTAGTTAGTTCGAGTATTTATCTCATGATGGCTAGTTTATTTGGGTAAGCTATCTCACAATCACTAGTTAGTTCAAGTATTTATCTCATGATTGCTAGTTTATTTGGGTAAGCTATCTCACAATCACTAGTTAGTTCAAATATTTATCTCATGATGGCAAGTTTATTTGGGTAAGCTATCTCACAATCACTAGTTAGTTCAAGTATTTATCTCGTAATTACAAGTTTATTTGGGTAAGCTCTCTCACAATCACTAGTTAGTTCAAATATTTATCTCATGGTCACTAGTTTACTTGGGTAGTTATCTCACAGTCACCCGGTAATTTGAGTAGTTACTTAACAGCGACCAGACAGTGTGTGCAGCTATGAGACTCGAGCTAGTTTGACGGATCGCTAAGTGCATTACGCGACAAAACCGCGGTTGACGGCGAATGACAAGCGGTGTGTGGGGTTGAGCGACTAGCAGTGAGCCGGCGGATGTGACGGTGAGGCGGGTTGACTGGTGATTTCCTGCAGCACGGGAAGCTTCTGGATTGAGATAAATGAGGAGTGCGCCAGCTTCATCTCTCACGCTAACGCCGCTGTCAGCTAACATATGGGGACGGCGCGGAGGAATGGCCACCGTCTAATCACATGTGACGAGTCTAATGAGTCAGTCACTTGTCATTAAGCCGCGCCTAAACCTTCCTAATAGACCGCGCCTCATAAATCTATTTGCCGTAATCAGGAAGGAATCGGTCGCGCGGCTTCAGATTTATTTCCCGGGCCTTTCGTCGGCGCATGAAATTATGTCACAGGTTGTGTATTACTCAGCGCTGATGGTTTGCTGGCGGCATCCAGATGTTTCTGCGTGATCACTCACTCTCCTCCTGCTTTTATTTACCGCTTTATATTTACCAGGTAGAGCAGAGAATAGTTCAAGCATTTCTCTCTCTCTCTCACTCTGTCTCGCTTTCTTCCCTCATTTCACCATCTTCTCTCTTTCTCCCTCGCTCTCTCTCTCATTCTCTTTCTCCCTTGCTCATTCTCTCTCCGTCATTGTCTTCTCTCTCTCTTTCTCTTTCTTTTTCTCGCTTTCTTCCCTCACTTCACCGTCTTATCTCGTTCCCCTCTCTCCATCTCACACTCTTTCTGCCTTGCTCACTCTCTCTCCGTCATTGTATTCTCTCTCTCTTTTTCTCACTTTCTTCCCTCACTTCACCGTCTTATCTCGTTCTCCCTCTCTCTCTTTCACTCTTTTTCTGCCTTGCTCACTCTCTCTCTCCGTCATTGTCTTCTCTCTCTCTTTCTCTCTCAACTTTTCTCTTTATTTTTTTCTCTTGTTCTTCCCTCACTTCACTTTCCTCTCTCAACTTCTCGATCTTTCATTACTCTCTTCACCTTCCTCTCTCTTTTTTTCTTTTTCTTTGCTCACTTCACCATCTTCTCTCTTTCTCTCTCGCTCTCTCTCTCTCTCTCTCTCTCTCTCTCTCTCTCTCTCACACACACACACACTTCTTTTACTTCAGCATCTTCTCTCTCAGCTTGGCTGTCAGCTTTCCTCTTTCTTTCTTTTTTCTCTTTCTTCCCTCACCTCACCTTCCCTTTTCTCTCCTTTTCTCTCTCAAGAATCTTTCTCTCACATCACCTTTCTCTCTTTCTCTGCTTTCTCCCTTCTTTCCTCTCTCTATCTCTCTCTCTCTCTCTCTCTCTCTCTCTCTCTCTCTCTCCTCTCTCTCATTCTCTTTCTCTCTATCTCTCTCCACTCCCTTCATCTACCTCTTTCTTCCTGTCCTCTCTCTTCTCTCTCTATCTTTCCCTCACTTCTCATTCCTCTCTTCTTTGTCTTCTCTCTCTCCTCCCTCTTCACTCCCTCCTCACCTCTTTCTTCTTTTTTTCTGAGACAGTTGTAACTGTGAAAAGCGGCCCACAAATGCACAGAACTTGAACTTCATCTCTCTCTCTTCTCTCTCTTCATCTATCTTGCCTTGTCATCACTCTCACCGTCTCTCCGTCTCTCTTTCTTAAACAGCTACTCCGTGCATCAAGGCCATCAGTCCCAGTGAAGGCTGGACAACAGGGGGAGCGACGGTCATCATCATCGGTGATAACTTCTTCGATGGGCTGCAGGTCATCTTCGGCACCATGCTGGTCTGGAGCGAGGTGAGTCGCCGTGATTTATCACTGGACATGGTATCACTTCTCCAGAAATAGTCCTAACGACAAGTGCTGTCAAAAGAACCTTTTTTACTCAAGTTTGCTAAAAGTAAAAGATACTATAGATACTAGAATTAAAAATACTTCTGTGGAAGTAAATGTAACTGCCCAATACTTTATCGGAGTAAAAGTACAGTTACTAAAACTGCTAAAACTACTAGTAAGTATAAAAGTTATAAATAATGAATAAATATTTGGATTTCCAAGAAAAAAGGACGATCTAAGCCGCCTCACGACACAAAATCAAACAGGCTTCTCATTTATATGGATGTTTTTTTAGATCAATGACAACACGGAAATATCTCTCTGTAAATTTCTCTTTCTTTCTCTTCCTATTGTATTTTTGTCTTTTATCTTTTATATTTTATTTTTTTACTTTTTACTTGCGTATCTTCATCTTTTTATCTTTATTTGTTTTATTCATATTCTACCCAGCATTTTTTTTTTATCTTGTATTTTGCGTCCTTCTCATATTGCATTTTTATCTATTATATTTTGTTCATTCATATTTTATCTCCATTTGTATTGTATTTTTATCTCTTGTCTTTTTATTGTATTTCTATTGAACCCCACCCCACTATGTTTATATGCCGGACGATTGTAAAAACACATTTCACTGCGCATTGTTGCAAAATAATGACAAATAAAATTAGAATTAGAATTTGTAACCAAAGTAGCCGCAATGAAATTGCAATATATTATATTTATAATATTATAATATTATATTATATAATAATAATTACTCTAGTAAAGTAAAAGTAAGCCAAATTTCTACTTAAGTGAAGTATCGAAGTAATATTACTTGGTTACTTGACATCTCTGCCAACAACACAAGTGTGACACCAAAACGGCCCGCGTCTCAATCGCCAAACTAAATTCATCGAAACCCTCTCGACCGGATCAGAGGTGCCTGCTGGGAAAACTAGCGCTTCAGCTGGAGTGTTTGTCTGTTTTCCCATCTATTTGCGTCTCCGACTCTTGTTAAGCTGCGATTCCGCTTGGCTGTTGTTGAGCGAAGAGCGAATTGAAAGAGGTAATTCTATAAAAAGACTCTCATCGACAGTGCTGTATTTATCCGAGAGGTGAGCGGAGCGGCGCCTGGCATATGAAAGCCCGAGCTAAGTGAGCAATGAAAGGGACAGTTTAAAGCACGTGAAGCTGCCGCCGGCTTTGAAAAAAAAAACGAAAAAAAAAACGACAGCTTCTGGTGGGAAACTGAGCGTGTGCGGCGGCTTTGTAGAGTCGAGGCTTCTTTTCAAACGCTTTCCAGCCGGTTTCCCAAACGCCGAGCAGTCAAATCACAGTCTAATCACAGAACAAAGCCGTCCAGCTTAAGTAATATGGATTGTGGGAGATGGGATTAAATTAAACGCATGTTCCATAAACATGCTACAGTAGTTTTTCATTTGCATAATTGTCATAAAACGCAAAAGTAAATGTCGACAGGTTTTCCCGAAACTGAGAACGTGAAAAGTCTTGTTTTGCAGTTTCGCCGCTAATTTAAACTGAATTCAGTCGCTGTCAGTGCCACCGAAATTAACAAAAGGGAAACTTTTACGTGGGGAAGTTGCGTTTTTCTTTTGTCTTTTGTTGTTCCTACAGCGAATTGCAAAGAAAGAAATATCTGCACAAACAAAGAAAAAAAATTGCGACAGAGCACTGTGCTTCAACTAGACATATTCAACATGTCAAATAAAAAAAGAGCATTTCTTACAATGTAAATAATAATATATTATGTCAGTGTTATTACAGTCAAAATGTGTCACTTTACAGACACAATACTAACATTTCTTTACAATAGTATAAATAAAAATATAATAATATAACATGTCAGTGTTATTACAGTCAGAAACTTTACTGACACACAACAAACAGATTTGTTAAATTCTAGTTTGTAACAGTGTGTAACAGTTACATGCAGTCAGTTACAACAGACTATGTAGCAGTAAGTATACAGATCAATAAATGTTTTATATAAAATAGTATTTATATAATAATAATAATAATAATATATGATATATAATAAAACTTGTTCAATTATTGATCTCATTGGGACAAACTGTTTCAGTTGTGTAACATGTTCCTTTCTATTTCAGCTCATCACGCCTCACGCCATTCGCGTTCAGACTCCGCCCAGACACATTCCCGGGGTCGTGGAGGTCACCCTGTCCTACAAGTCCAAACAGTTCTGCAAAGGGACGCCGGGCAGATTCATCTACACAGGTGAGGGATAGCAAAGTGTCTTTATGATGCCTCGTGCCTACTGTACGTACAGTAGGAGCCCAGCACGTACCTATTTCCTGAACCTCAGAGCCGAGGAACATCCGAGGCTCTGATAAGGGAATTGTGGGGCTTATCTCCAGGAGGAAACGCCAGGTCACGTGTGATATCTTCTGCTACATTTGGGAGCTCAGCCAACAGGAAGTGATTAAGTTCTTCGCCCGGGCGTTATGATGGATTCTAATGGCGAAACAATGTGAGATCAGCAGAGGAAGAGCTGAAGGCTTTGTTAGCTGATGCTGCAGCTTTTTGTTTAAATTTAGAGCGAGCCGTCAAAGTACAAGCGCAGCTTTTCTGTAGAGCATTAAAGCGCTGAAGGTTGCAGTGCAGAAAGGCCTGTCTCATCACCGCGCCTAAACTGCACAGCTGTGGGCATTGTCGGCTCGGCTGGTGCCCGCGCCGGCGGGTTTATGGAGCTGGGCTTGGCTTCTCTTCACGGCCTATTCAGCTGGAACGCGGAGGGAGGGACTCAGACGTACACACACAATCACCCAGACCGCAACACACGCCTCCAAATCACCGGGCAGATGGTCACTCGGCTTTACGGCCGCGCTTCTAGATGCTTCGCTTTGCCATAGAGCCATCAAGAACATGCGGAGGCCGTGAAAGATGGAGGGATGGTTTTATAACGTGTGTGTGTGTGTGTGTTGTTCATGGGTGTGTGTGTGTGTGTTTCTTTTGTGTGTGTGTGTTCTCACAAAAGAGAGATCAGACTCTCACAAGAGAGATCAGATGCCCACAAAAGAGAGATTCAAGTCAGTCAAAGTCAAAGAAACGTTATTTGTCCCCGAGGGGCAATTCAATTGGGCATTCAGGACAGAGATCAGGTGCTCAAAAGAGAGATCAGACTCGCACAAGAGAGATCAGACACTCAGAATATAGATCAGATTCCCACAAAAGAAAGATCAGACTCTCACAAGAGAGATCAGATGCCCACAAAAGAGAGATCAGATGCTCACAAGAGAGATCAGATGCTCACAAGAGAGATCAGATGCTCACAAGAGAGATCTAGAGAGTCGGATCTCTCTTTTGTGAGCATCTGATCTCTCTTTTGTGGGCATCTGATCTCTCTTGTGAGAGTCGGATCTCTCCTTTGAGTGTCTGATCTCTGTCCTGAACGCCTGATCGCTCTTTTGTGGGCATCTAATCTCTCTTGTGCGAGTCGGATCTCTCTTTTGTGATCATCTGATCTCTCTTTTGTGAGCATCTGATCTCTCTCGTGACTGCCTGATCTCTGTTGTGAGCGTTTGGTATCTGCTATGAGCATCAGATCTCCCTCTTGAGCGCCTGATCCTTCTTGTGAGCTCATGATCTCTCTCAAAGAGTGTCTGATGTTTCTTGTTAGCGCCTGATTTCTCTCTTGAGCGCCTGATTTCTCTCTTGTGAGCACCTGATCTCTCTAGTGAGCGTCCTGATCTCTAAACCCTTCAAAATCTTGAACTTTGGATTCTCGCAGAGCTGTGGCTCCTTAAACCGGTCGTGTACTTACACCAGCGCTTCAGCGGGAGGCTACTGTAATTTGTAGAGCGCCTCTTTTCCCGCTCAATTCCCTCAGGTTTCGAGTCTTTTGGACTCTTCTAGTGCTTGTGTCGCTTTGGAGCTCCAGCGTTGGGACTTTAGCTAGTATGTCTCTCTCTCCCCGCTCCAGTTGGCACCTGTGCCTTGCCCAGTTGCCAGTGGGTACTAATCATAGACTATTGGCAAAGCTCAGTGGCAGCTGGCAGTGGAATTACACATGGGGCATCTGGCACCTCTAATCAACTTCTGTCAGGCAGAGGAGATGGAGACCTAATTAAATCAATGGTGCAGTGATGCTAGCGCGCGCAAACACCACACAGCCATGCGGAAAAGCTCGGCCCTACCTGGAAAAATCGCTGAAGGGAAGAGAGAAGCATTCCTGTCTTTCCGATCTGACCAGCTATGAACAGTAGGAGCGCTGTCTGCTCACTATCGCCAACGGTTTTCACCATCACGTGGACGCCATTTTTGGCCGCGACTCTAGCGATTCGGCTGATGGATTCCTCAAAAGCCTCTTGTTCCAGAAGTTTCCCATTCTCTGGAATTCTTGGCACACCGAGACGTTGCCGTGCCTCCGGCCAGCCGACGGTGAGCAGCTAAGGGAATAATTCATAGAAATTAAAAGTGTCCACACTTAATCTCCCTCACGTTATGCCAAAGCCGAATGTGTATGTATGAGCTGCCTGTTTTTGTCTTTTTCGCTGTTTATTAACATTTTTAGTAGAGAATTTAATTTTAGAGTCAGAGCAATTTTTAAAATGAGCAGCGTCACGCTTTCAATAGACATTGAAAGATTGTGGGGGTCAAGAGAGAAAGAGAAGAGAAAATTGGGTTCGAGAAACGGTGATGAGGAGGAATCAAGTCGGGGTGAGAAAGCCTGGAAGAGAGAGAAAATTAGTGAAGAATAAAGAGGCAGAATAAAAGAGAGACAGACAGTGATAGAGAGGGTGAGACACTGAGAGAATTACAAAGACGGAGAGAGACAGAGGGAGAGACAGAGAGAAATAGAAAGACAAAGAAAGACAGAAGAGAGAGAGAGAAAGAGAGAGAGAGAGAGAGAAAATTAGTGAAGAATAAAGAGGGAGAACGAAAGAGACAGAGAGATAGATACAGAGGATGAGACAGAGACGGAAAGAGAGAGAGGGGGAGATACAGGGAGAAAATGACAAATACGAAGAGAGACAGAGAAAGAGGGAGAGACAGGGAGAGTGTGTGAGAGAGAGAGAGAGAGAGAGAGAGAGAGAGA
>MU204250.1:14059085-14084544 GCA_017309775.1 Paedocypris sp. Pulau Singkep | reverse complement strand
ACACACACACACACACACACACACACACACACACACACACACAATCCACTATAAAAACACACAAACGCAGATAAACCAACACACACACACAAACACACATTAACAATACACTGACAACACACACACACACACACACACACACACACAGACAAGTGTAAGAATCTCAACACGTCTGCGGTTATTTTCGCGCTCCTTCTCTGACGGAGTGTTTCACGCTGAGTGACGGTTCGATTAGATAATGAGACTCTTTAATTGTATTGACAGACGAGATCAAACTGGCCAATCAATGGCCGCCATTACAATTAAAATCCCTTCCGATGAAGAAGATTGTTGCAATCAAACTAGAGCGATCGGTTCTCGCTGCACACACACACACACACACACACACACACACACACACACAAGCTGCTGTTCGGGATCAAGAAAAACAAGTCGTTCATTTTGCCGTTTTTTTTTTTTTCAAAGCGACGCCTTATTTAGCCTGTCGGATTCTCCAAATAAACGCAGCGGCCGGGTTTATGGGGAAATGGATAAAAACGAGATTGTAGGGTATTGATCGCGCAGAAGAAAAACAGGCCTCATCTGTGTAGGGAGAGAAATGAAGCAATAATTCAACACTCGCATCGATTGGCTTCCGCCGCGTATGACATCACACCTGAGCGTACAGCGCCTGAAAGCTTCCCATTACCCAGCATGCCTTGCCGCTCTTCCTCTGTGGCTCAGCTGGTGGGGTTGCATGTATATTGTGGGTTTCCTCCGGGTCTCCGCCTACAGACGCGGGTAAATGGGCGGCCTGCTCTGTGATTGGTTGGCTGTTCTGGGGGTGTGTCCAGAGTTGCTGGATCCCGGTGGCGCAGAAATGGAAAAGTGGTTCTGGAAATGGATGGATGGATGGATAGCGGCGCAAGTAACAGCTGATTAAATGGGCGGAGTCTGAGCAAACGAACGCGTCCACGTGTCGGCGACTAAATCCGAAGTGCAGAAAAATGTTAGAAAACCAATTTTCGCATCATGAAACATGTTGTTCACATATAAATGTACTTATTTATTTATTTACATAATCAGCAGATTACAAATATATATATATATATACATTAATCTATATAATCTTTCATTTTATAATGCATTTATATTTCATTGATATTTTGATTCATGTTATTAAAACGTTGCAATAATGTACTGTTTTCATTCTAGTTTATCAGCTTATTATTATAATTATTATTATTATTAATAATAATAATAATAATACCTTTAATGATAATAACTATTATTATTATTATTATTATTATTATTATTATTATTATTATTGTTTTTGTTGTTGTTATTATTATTTAGTACATAATAGAATAGAATAGAATAGAATAGAATAGAATAGAATAGAATTGAATGGAATAGAATAGAATAGAATGGAATAGAATAGAATAGAATAGAATAGAATAGAATAGAATAGAATGGAATAGAATAGAATGGAATAGAATAGAATGCCTTTATTAATGCCTTTATAGTGATTGCATCACTTAGTTTCAATAAAATTAGGAGTTATATAATGCGGAAGATGGTTTTTTTTCCAAGTTTTTACATTTTATTAATTACGTTTTTTCTACCTAGGTCACAAGGTAGATCTTAATATATTAATTGAGCCTCAAATATTCAGTTCCATCTTCATCTTGAACTGCGGAGCTTCATAATGACGTAATTTGAATGACTGAGTGGTAGTAAAGCGCACTTACTACATGTACGCTTGTGAGAATGACTCGTGTGAGGAAGTGCTGGTGCTTCTCCTGGTGTTTACTGTGGTGTTGTCTTCAGTCGTGGCTTGTTCTTCACCCCTGCGGCCTGCAGTTATTATTTTGAAATATGAAGCGATCCGACTCTCCTTCATGAAATTTCAATGAGCATTGATCTGCGTGATTGCAAGGAATCCGTCAAGTCCAGCTTGTTGTTCATTTATTTATGTTTGCCTGATATCTTTTTCTCGTTTTGATCTTCCGGAAAGAGAAAAAAAAAAAGAAAGAAAAGAATCTGTCATCTGTTAATGTTTCTGAGTGATTGGGATGTTTCAGGGATCAAACTCGCTTTGCGGCGATCCGAGCTCTGTTCTGATTTAAGTGTGTCGCTTATATCTTTACAGTATTTTCTATTTTTGTTTTCATATAAAAATATTTGGTATCACTTATAATCACTTATAATAACACAATAATTACACCTTAATTAGGATTAACTGAGCATGAATAAGAACTCTACAGAGTATCAGTCAGACATGATCAATACCCAGTAGACATGTTTCTTTCTTTCTTTCTTTCTCCATTTCCTTCCTTCCTTTGTTCCTTCCTTCCCTCTCTCTCTCGCTTCCTTCAATCTATCTTTCTTTTTTTCTTTCTTTCTTTCTGTCTGTCTATCTGTCTTTTTTTCTTTTTTCCTTTCTTTCTTTCTTTCTTTCTTTCTTTCTTTCTTTCTTTCTTTCTTTCTTTCTTTCTTTCTTTCTTCCTTCCCTCCTTCTTTCTTTCTTTCTTTCTGTTTGTGTTTCTTTCCTTTTTTCTTTCTTTCTTTCTTTCTTTCTTCTTCTTTCATTCTTTCTTTCTTACTATCTTTCTTTCTGTGTTCTTCTTCTGTCTTTCTTTCATTTTTCTTTCTTCCTTCTTTCTTTCCTTCCTTCCTTCTTTCCTTCCTTCCTTCCTTCCTTCCTTCATTCCTTCCTTCCCTCCCTCTTTCTTTCTTTCTGTCTGTCTGTTTCTTTCTTTCTTTCTTTCTGTGTTCTTCTTCTGTCTTTCTTTCATTTTTCTTCCTTCCTTCTTTCTTTCCTTCCTTCCTTCCTTCCTTCCTTCCTTCCTTCCTTCCTTCCTTCCTTTCTTCCTTCCTTCCTTCCTTCCTTCCTTCCCTCCTTTCTTTTTTTCTGTCTGTCTGTCTGTTTCTTTCCGTTTTTCTTTCTTTCTTTCTTTCTTTCTTTCATTTTTCTTCTTTCCTTTCTTCCTTCCTTCTTTTCTGTCTTTCTTTCATTTTTCTTTCTTTCTTTCTTTCTTTCTTCCTTCCTTCCTTCCTCCCTTCCATCCTTTCTTTTTTCTTTCTTTCTTTCTTTCTTTCTTTCTTTCTTCATTCCTTCTTTTTTCTTTTCTTTCTCTCTTTCTTCTGTCTTTCTTTCAATTTTCTTCCTTCCTTCCTTCCTTCCTTCTTTTCTTTCGTTTCTTTATTGATGTATGTATGTATGTGTGTATTTTGGGGTTGCTACAGTAATTGTCACTGGCGCTGTGTGTTTGTTGGGTGACAGCAGAGTTGCGTGACCTCGCTGGTGTGAATCGCTTGCATCACCGCGCTCAGTGGGCGACTCTGTCACGTGATTAGCCGCGTCCGAGTCTCAGCAATCGCCTGAAACATCCGTCCACATGCGAATAACGCCGCACGCAGAAGTCAAAGGGAAAGAGCGGCAGATGTGTAGTTATTACCTGCAGCCTTACTCACTCTTCACCGTGTCCTTCGTCTCTGCACTTCAGCTTTACTCACATTATTCACCTGATCTTATACGTTACTGTGAAAGTGGATCTGACCTCCCACATCTGTCTGTCTGACTGTGTGTGTGTGTGTGTGTTTGCCTGTCTGCCTGTCTACCTCGCTGTCTTTCTTCCCATCTGTCTGTCTCTCTATATTTTGTCTGTCTGTCTCTCTGTCTGTCTCTCTCTCTATATTTTGTCTGTCTTTCTCTCTGTCTCTCTCTCTATATTTTGTCTGTCTGTCTAGTCTGACTGTCTCTCTATATTTTATCTGTCTGTCTAGTCTGACTGTCTCTATATTTTGTCTGTCTCTCTGTCTGTCTCTCTATATTTTGTCTGTCTGTCTAGTCTGACTGTCTCTATATTTTGTCTGTCTGTCTAGTCTGGTTGTCTCTCTATATTTTGTCTGTCTGTCTGTCTGACTGTCTCTCTATATTTTGTCTGTCTCTCTGTCTGTCTCTCTATATTTTGTCTGTCTGTCTAGTCTGACTGTCTCTCTATATTTTGTCTGTCTGTACTTTTGTCTGCCTCTGACAGCCTGTCTACCTATATTTTGTCTGTCTGTGTACTTTTGTCTGTCTCTCTGTCTGTCTGCCGGGCTGTTTGTCTGTCTGTCTGTACTTTTGTCTGTCAGTCTGCCTCTGACTGCCTGACTACCTGACTGTCTTTCTTCCCATCTATCTGTCTGTCTGTCTGCCTGTCTGTCTGTCTGTCTGTCTGTCTGTCTGTCTGTCTCTCTATATTTTGTCTGTCTGTACTTTTGTCTGTTTGTCTGCCTGTCTGCCGGGCTGTTTGTCTGTCTGTCTGTACTTTTGTCTGTCTGTCTGCATCGGACTGCCTGTCTACCTGACTGTCTTTCTTCCAATCTGTTTGTCTCTCTGCCATCATGTCTGCCTGACTGTCTGTCTCTCTATATCTTTGCCTGTCTGTACTTTTGTCTGTTTCTGTACGTACTTTTGTCTCTCTCTCTGTCTGTGTGGTGGATGTCTGTCTGTCTGTACTTTTGTCAGTCTGTCTGCATCCAACTACCTGACTGTCTTTCTTTCCATCTGTTTGTCTCTCTGCCTATCTGTCTGCCTGACTGTCTGTCTCCCTATATTTTGTATGTATGTGTACTTTTGTCTGTCTGTCTGCGTCTTTCTATCTGTCTGTCTGTCTACCTGGCTGTCTTTCTGCCCATCTGATTGACTATCAGTCCATTAATCTATCAATCTATCTGTCCGTCCGTCCATCAATTCAACCAGTAATAAAGCTGTCATAAACACGTCTTACATATATTTAAAACAAGACTAGACTAAAAAACTCCTCAGCCTCTGGAGGCCAGTTTTGTAGTTGCACATCGGCTCAAATCGGCAAATTTGAACCTCGGGCTCATTAAACTGTTTAGAGAAATTGATTTGGGGTTTGAAGTTCTACCTTCTGGGTCGAGCGGGTTCCAGTCACGTGTATCTTCATTAATAACCACATTTTGTTTAAAACCCTGTACGTAATCACTCCTTCTAACAAGCACGTGAAGCAGAACAATATTTCGCTCTTTGATTGCGTTTTTTAGAAATCCAGGGTCCCGGACCCCCGTTATGGCTCTACAGGGCCACTTGTAGATCACGCCGCCGTCTCAAACCTCCACCAGGCCTGATTACAGGAAGCCTATTTAGATATGATGTATTGTGGGCCGTGGGGCGGCTTTGGATCATTCTGTCACGTTCAGCTGTTTGTGTTGTTCTTTCCTTCGCCGATAGCCGTGGTCTGTTCTCCATCACGGCCCGGGATTGTTTTAACCGCGGTTTTTTTTTTCCCCGAGTCTTGCTCTTTAAACAAACATCCAGTCGCTCTCGTCTCCGAGGTTCAGGACGAGATTCGAGTGCTTCAGCCAGCGTCAAGTGCTTTTAATAACAGCGAGAGGGTGGTTATGTTCATCCATTTCCTTGTTTTGTTCTCAAGTGCTAATCGCATTTTGCTTGTTCTTATAAAGCCGCATCGATGGTCATTGATCGGCAGTCGGCGCTGGTGGAGAAAGGCTGTGCACAGCTTGGGTTCCGGGCTTCAGGGGTCTGGTTCTGTCTGAATCCCCTGGACTCGCTGGATGCCCACAGTCTGTCCCATCAGCTGCGGAGCCGAGGGGAGCGAGGTCTTCACCCCCAGGACACGTCCAGGCTGCGGCCCACGGGGCGAACAGAAGGGAGGCTGGAGAGAGAAAGAGAGAGGGATGCTGTTCTGATTCTGTGTCCCTGGGACTCAAGCGAACAATTAGGGCCAGAGGGACGCCGGTCGAGTGTGTGCAAGACGTCTTGCTTTGGGCAGTAGACGCTTATTGAGAGAACGAGTGAGCCACACAAAGAGAAAGAGGGAGATAGTATTGTTGGAGAGAGAGTGAAAGAGAAAGAGAGAGATAGTATTGTTGGAGAGAGTGTGAAAGAGAAAGAGAGTGGCGTTGGGAAGTAAAGAGAGAGGCGGAAAGAGAAGTCGGAAAGAATGGAATCAGAAAGCGGTGAGGGGAAAGAAAGAGGTAGAAAGACTTGGCAGAATGAAATTAATTGTGAAAAAATGAAAAATTTAACAATTGAATGGAAATAGAGAGGTAGGTAATGGTAAGGGGTAATGAGAAATGAAAAGAGAGAGAGGCGTGTGTGTGTGTGTGTGTGTGTGTGTGTGTGTGTGTGTGTGTGTGTGTGAGTGAGTGAGTGAGAGAAATGGATTTTAGAAGTTGGAGAGAAAAAGAGAGAGATTAAAGAGGGGTGAGGGGGAATGAGAGAGAGAAATGGAGATGGAGGGGTGAGGGGAAATATGGGGAGAGAGAAAAGGATGAGAGAGAGATAAAAAGAGAGATATTGGAGTGGGATAGTGGGGGGAAAGCAGGGAGAGAGAGAGAGAGAGAGAGAGAGAGAGAGAGAGAGAGAGAGAGAGAGAGAGAGAGAGAAAGAGAGGAAAGAAAGAAAATGGCATGAGAAAAAAGAGAACAAGAGAGAGAGAGATAAAGATAGAAAAATGTGTTGGGGGAAAAGATGGAGCGAGAAAGTAAAGAGATGGTGAGTAGAGGAGCGTGAAAGAGAGGGAGAGAAGAAATGCAGAAGAAGGAGCATAACCAAGACTACAGTGCGTCTACAGTGTTCTGGACTCTCCTCATCTCTTCGTCTACAGCGCCTTTGCTTTCCATCTCTTTCTTGTCACGTTGGTGCCTAGTCATAGTGTTGAAGACCTTCTGCCACATGCGTTCAGACTCTTCAACAACTTTCTTCTTAAACTTTTGTCAACATTTTACTAGATTAAATTGCGTCTACAGCATTCTAGACTCTCCTCATCTCTTCATCTACAGTGGCTTTGCATTCCTTCTCTCTGTCGTCACGTTGAGCTCGGTGCCTCGTCACGGCGTTGAAGTCCTTCTGCCACATGCTGGTGCACTAAGTGTCTCGGCGTTCACCATCCATACCAAATCCACGCATAAACATGTCCGGTGGCGGAGAAAGACCCATTGTCTCAGCGTGAAAGTCCCGTCCATCCAGGGAGGTTAGAACAACACCAGCGGCAGCCGCATGTGGTCCGGTCCGGCAGGATGTTTGGCCCTATCACGCAGATCGGGTTGCTTTCTCAATATTATCCTCTTTCTGTGTCCTACGCCAGTTTCGCTGAAGGTTCCCCGGCCCCGGCGGAGCGGGAGGTGCCGCACGCAGAAATGAAAACTTTAATTCGATTATTTGCTCATAACAGAGCTGCGTAGATTTGTTTTGCCGATTAGTGAGGCTCACACACCGGGCGAAGGCGTCCCAGTCGGTTGTATTTATTCTCCGAGTGTGTGTCGAGGCGCCGGGTGTTTTCTAGGAACGCTGGTGTTTTTGTGTTGGTTGTAGTCTTGCTTTTGGAGGAAAGCCCTCTGGCAGCTTCTGGTCTTGATCTTTGATGGCTTGTACACCCGTGATTCGGTTCTTCTAGCATTTTGGTAACTGCTCACAACGCTCTCGTCCGAATTTAGATTTATGACTTACTCTTCATGAATCCTGTGAATTCTACATGAATTTTGTCTGTGAGCTGAGACAGAGAGAGAGAGAGAGAATGGAGAAGGAGGAGTGAGGGGAAAGAGAGGAACGAGGGATAGTTTGAAAATGAGGGGAAGATTGAAAGAAAGATTTAAAGTTTGGCTGAGGTGCAAAATACCCGAAAATCAAGAACATATTTCACTTGTACTGAATTTACGCTAAAAAATAATCAAGACCTGATAAAAAGAAACAATTTATGAGGTTCTGTTTTCTATTCTGGAAATAAAATTTCACACCTGAATGTTTCAAATGGCAAAAAGTCAGTCTCAGTCAAACTCAAAGTACAACCACTGTACTTTGAGTTTGTTACTTACTCAAAGTACAGTGAGTAAGTAACAAACGGGTTTGGTACACAGCAAAGTACCAAACCCGTTACTTACTCACTGTAAAGTAACGGGTTTGGAAGTGTCCATTCAAATTTAGTGTAAAAGAGTACAGATACTCATCCACAAATGTAGTCATGTTATTCTATTGCTTGGGTTGGTAAAAAGTTGCTGTACTGTCAATTTTTGATAAAAAAAAAACAAAAAAAGGTTTAACTAAACCAGCGAATTATGAGATTTTTATCTCTACCCACAAGTAACAGTTTGCTTAAAATTTTTGATACTCGGCACAAGTACAAAGTACCCAAAATACTCAAGTAAAGGAACAAAGTAAATTTACTCAAGTACTTTACACCACTGTTGTTTGGCTCGTTTTTAAAAGCGGACCGATACCACTGCTGCTTTCTCATTCGCCGAAAAAAACTTCACCAAGTGTGGGAACAAACTCCAGTGCCAAAAAAGCGTGGTGAAAGCCTCCTTCATGCGGCGGGGCCGAGGGCGCATGCGTTGGGTTTTTTTTCTGCGTGAGTTTAACGCGCGGCTATTTAGGCGGGAAACCTGATATGTGCTGGAGCTGAGGTGGAGACCACATTGAGGTCTTTCTTCAGAGTGGTAATTGCAGCGAGGTGTTGAGTTTCACCGGGGTAACATGCTTGACTCCTCTGTGTTCCCGCAGCTCTGAATGAACCCACTATTGACTACGGCTTCCAGCGGCTGCAGAAGGTGATCCCACGACACCCGGGCGACCCCGAGCGCCTACCTAAGGTCAGTCCACCACGGTGTAGAGGTTATCACAGGTCTTCCATTGTCTCGCCCTATAACGTGATCTGACCATCCTGCGCTGTGATTGGTCAGCCAACAATGCAGGGTGTGTGTTACGCACCAGAGTTACTGGGAATGGCTACAACTCTCTGTTTAAAGAATAGATGGATGGATGGAAGAAAATGGATGGATGATTGATGGAAGTAAGGAAGGATGGATGGAAGGAAGGAAAGAAGGAACGATTGTTGTTTGGATGGAAGCAAATGGATGGATGATGGATTGAAGGAAGGAAGTTTGAAAAGAAGGATGCATGGTTTAAAAGAAGGAACGATGGTTGGGTGGATGAATGCAAGGAAAGAAGGAACCAGTGTTGGATTGATGAATTAATAAATGGATGGAGGAAAATGGATGCATGGATGGATAGATGTAAGGAAGGAAGGAAGGAACGATGGTTGGATGGATGGATGGAAGGAAGGAAGGTTGGATTTATAAATGAATGGAATGATGGATGGAAGAACATGGATGCATGGATGGATATATGTAAGGAAGGAAGGAAGATTGGATGGATGGAAGGAAGGAAGGATGGTTGGATGGATGAATGGAAGAAACTGGATGGATGGATGGAAGGTAGGAAGGTTGAATGGATGGATGGATGGATGGATAGATGGATGGAAGGCAAGAAGGGAAGAAGAATGGATGGAATTAGGAAATAAAATGAATGGATAGATAAATAGATAGATAGATAGATAGATAGATAGATAGATAGATAGATAGATAGATAGATAGATAGATAGATAGATAGATAGATAGATAAACGGATGGACGGAAAGATGGAAAGAACGAAGGAAGGAAGAAAGAAAGAAAGAAAGAAAGAAGGAAAGGAAGAAAGGATGAATGAATGGATGGATAGATTGGATGGAAGGAAGGAAGGGAGAAAGGAAGGAAGAATGGATGGATAGATGAATGGAAGAAAGGAAGGATGGGTATTTTGACAAATTTAAAACTAAAAGCTTGTAAATTGTGCTCATGTGGTGTAAAGGTGGGGTTTTTTATATCGAAAGTCTTTCTAAAAAAAAAAGAAGAAAACATTTTAATTATTCTATTGCTCAGGTTCGTAAAAAAATGCTCTGCTGTCAATTTTTGCATTGAAAAATCTCGTTGAAAAAAAAAAAGCAAAACAAAAAATTGTTTAACTAAATAAACAAATTTTGAGATTTTCATCTCCACCCACAAGTTTATCCAATCAGGGTCCGTCGTCGACTTTTAACCGTTTACATTGATTTCCCTCTATTTTTTTTTTTTTTTTACATTTCCACGATGCCATTACTCACACAAACGCGGTGGCCATTTCCTCGCGGCCTATTAATCCCGAGCGGAGTTTTGAGGCGTTAATTGCTGACCCTTCGCTCGGCCATTATAAACCCTACGCTCAATACGGCGTGCCAGCCAGCGTGGGGTTTATTTGTCTCCGGGCTTGTTTCTCCAGGAGAAGCTGAGCAAGTAAATGGATCCTTCGGGAGGGATAAATAAACATTACTTTATCTTGTTGTGCGTGTCCCGGACCCCCGGGTCCCGCTCCAGCCGCAGCACTTACCGGTGTAAAAACACAGTAATTATACCTGGCTGGGCTGTTGTGACCTTATCAAACGGGCAGCGTTGGTATTCATGACCCGTGAGCGGCTCCCCATCCTTTACATCCTCAGCATCACTTCCCAGCACGAGCCAATCACAAGCCAGGAAGAGGGAGACTTCTCGGGTGGTGCTCACGCGGTGGAAAGGTGTTAATAGTGAACGTTCCTCCAATAATATGGGTACAAATTTGGATGGAATGTGAAAATTTTATTTATAAATTACACGTTTTTTATGTAAACTTCTGATTGTTCTCAATAGCTTACTTTGAATTTAAAAAGGACATTTTCTGGATTAAATGTAAAAACAAAAAGTAAAGACAGACACTTTTTTATGTAAACTTCACTGACTGTTCTTGATAGTTTACTTTGAATTTATAAAGGCAACTTTTTTTGGGATAAAAAGTAAAAAAAAAAAAGTAAAGTTAATTGAAATTGTGAATTTTGAAGTGAACTATTCATTGAATTGTTCCATCGACAAAATGTTTATTTTACAAAGAATTCAGAGATTATATCTTAGAAGTATAACATCACATGTGTGATGACATCATCCAGTGTTTCACCAGTGTAACACACACACACATCATAATTTAAACCGGCAAAATTGTAAACGTCACAAAATCTCCCACGACCTCAGAATAAACAAGGCAGATGATTGGATGAGGAAAATTGCGGTGAACATTTCCCCCAAAATAGACGCTTTTGAATGCTTTCCCAGTCACTCTTAACAGAGACAAAATAACACTGGATAAAGAAAATGAGATAAAACTAAATTCAGTACCATATTTTTTATTACAACAAACAGAGAACCCAAAAAATGACAGCGCAACCGGTTATAAACAGGTTCAAACGCAGAAAGAGTCAAAACCGTGGAAAATGAAGAACACAGGCAAAAGTAAAATAAAAACGAAGGAACTGACACAATAAAAACGCTGGGTCGCTGCACAGGGGAAAATAATCCTTTCTCTTTACACGACAAATAAACAGAGAGAGCAGAGCTTGAAACAATTGCTCTGCGCATGTGCGGAGTCTGACTGTGAGAGCAAAGGATCTTGGGAAATGAAGTTCTGACCACTAGAATCGTCTTTTTGTTATCGATTATTCAAATAAAACGAAATAAAAATGAGTCACAAGTTAGGGTTGTTTAATAAAGAAAAAAATTATAATTTTAATAGTATATTAACGTAATTGAACTTTTTTTTTTAAATTTTGTGCCTAAAAAATCAGGGGGCCACTTATTACCGCAGGTGCTTATATTTGTGTAAATATGATATATTCTGTAAGTAACTGTTATCAATTCATTATTGATGTCCCCATCGTGTTCCTTCCCTCTGCTCTTAGTCAAGCAGACATTTCTTTTTTTGCGTCACGTTCCGCTGCTCTTTCGCTCGTCCTCCACGATTCCCCAGCTGGTGAGGAGAGGACAGATCTTCTGTCTTCTGTCAGTGGAGCTAAAGAGGGCCACGCCGTTTGATCTCCATCCCTAATGAACCACATGGACATTGTCTGAATACCTTCCTCTGCCGTCCTGCTGTCTAGAACACACACACACACACACACACACACACACACACACACATAATCGTCCTCCATTATGCACTAAAGTCTCCGTCATTCAAGTTCCTGACCAATCACCACCAGACATGTGTTGCTGCTTGTCCTGAACTCCGCCTGGACTTTCTTCCCAGATCGATGATGAGTCTGGATTGGCTTTAGCTTCGACTTTACATGAAGGTTCCGGATCAGAACATACCTGAGAGCCCCGATCTCCGGAGAGCGCCGTCTATTTTTACCCCTTCTTTTTTAAGGAAGGAATATAGTGAGATAAGCAAAGGCAGCGTAATAGATGTGCTGAACAACAGAAGTCTCCGGAGCTGCAGCTGCCGCTTCAGGGTGGGTTTACAGGAAGTCCCCGAGGAGCCAGTTAGACCCTCACAGTCCAAACACATCAAAACAATCTGCAGCTGGAACCGAAAAAAATATGACACTTCTCTGACTGTTCTCGATAGTTTACTTTGAATTGAAAAAGGCAACTTTGTTGGATAAAATGTAAAGAGCAACATTTTAAAAATGACGTTTTTTTCATGTAAACTTCACTGACGGTGCTCGATAGCTTGCTTTGAATTTTAAAAG
Organism: Paedocypris sp. Pulau Singkep; assembly: GCA_017309775.1. NCBI lineage: Eukaryota > Metazoa > Chordata > Actinopteri > Cypriniformes > Paedocypris > Paedocypris sp. Pulau Singkep. The sequence continues at coordinate 14,072,182 of MU204250.1, read as the reverse complement.
ACAATTTTTTTGGATATAATGTAAAAATAAAAAAGTAGAGAAAGACTCTTATTTTGTGTAAACATCACTGACAGTTCTTGATAGTTTACTTTGAATTGAAAAAGCCAATTTTTTGGATAAAATGTTAAAAATGTTAAAAATATCAACTGTTCTCGATAGTTTTACTATCAGTATTGATTTTATTAAAATAAACTTTAAAACAGCAAAATTGTAAATGTCACAAAATCTCCCACAACCTCAGAATAACCAAGGCAGATGATTGGATGAGGATAATTACAGTGTAAGTGTTAAAATAAAAAAGTGATCACTAAAAAGTTTTATCATTGAAAAGTGATAAAAATCCAATTTAAAAAATTTTAAATGTTTACTATTCTTCCCAGTAAAAATTCTGCCGTCATTATATAATTTGAACAAATCTTAATACTAATTTGAAAAATCAAAGTTCAACTAAAGTTCAACTATTATTATTATTAGCATTGTTATTATTATTATTATTATTATTATTATTATTATTATTATTATTGTTATTATCTAAAGCGGAATTTGAATGTTTTATCTGATGAAAGTTGTAATAAAAACATCCATTAATTTTCCCAATTTATATTTTGAGATGCTCAAAAGGAGTCTGACACGCCCTGTGGTTCAGCGGCCGACCAATCACAGAGCAGAACACAAACCCACGTAGACGCATGAAAAAAATGGCAAAGAAATGGGCCGTTACCAATTTTGCTCAGCCTTGAGAAAAACACAAAGCCAAAAACTAAAAATAAAAAATTGGCAGTGACTGTCCACTACAGTAAACTGGTGTTGAGGAAAGTAATTTAATCTACTGTACGACCAATTACGTCACATCCATGTTCAAAGATGTGGAGAACAACAGCTCCAATTGAACAACGGCCTCGTTCTCGAAGGCCTGACAGAGCGAACACCGTGCGAGAACACAATCCAGCGGGCAGGTGAGAAGGAGCGAGCGAGGTAATCCATCATGGTGAAGTCAGCTGTCCGGAGCCGCCTTCTCCCAGGTCAGCCGATCGAAGCCGCCGAGCCCTCGCTTTATTACTGCTCACCCAACAATAATGGAGTCACCACAAGGGGGAAGCGGCAGACAGCAGAGCCAGAAGAAGCCGTCAAAGGCCTGGAGAGCCGAAAGAATCCACCTGGGATCCACCGTGTTTTCGGAATCACCTAGACCAGGAGTTCTTAACCTTTTTGACCTCAGGGCCCAAGATTTACAGATCAAAGTGGCACAGGTCAAAACATTATTTCAGCCAATCCAATTCATGATTTAGGTTAAGGCACTTCGTGGCTTTTCAACAGGTTTTGGATGTTTGGTTTCTGGATGTCGCCTTAATGTCGAAGGCTTAGACCACACGCAACACACTGGGCTCTGCCGGGCTTGTGGAATCAGATTTGTGGCAAAGAATATCAAACGTAAATTTATGGGGTTTTTTTTCCACTTGCAATCTTTACTTTTTCGTTGTCTTTTTTGTGTCTTTTCAGATTTTTCTTTCATTTTCGCAAAAAAATTGAAAGATTGCAAGCTTGAAATAATTTCATAGAAACGTACGTTTGACATGTTTTCCATTAATTTCAGTGTAAAGAGGTTGCAACTTTCATTCATTGACTTACTCTGCTGCTGCTTATTGGAGCGAGGGCCCAACAATGGGCTGTGGCCCAATGGTTAAGAATTACTGACCTAGACAATTTGCCAGTTTCTTCATTTCTAATAGCCTTCGTTTCTAAGAACAATGATAGATTGTCGAATTTCATGATAGTTGGCCATTTTGAGTGTTTGATTGACCACAAATGTGAAGCTCCAGATTCTGGAACTGCTGAAAGGAAGGTCAGTTTTCTAGCTTCTTTAACCAGCTAAACAGTTTCCAGCAGTGCTGACATGATCAAACAAGACTTTTACTATCATCCATTATCCTTCTGACACAATTAGCTAACACATTGTACCATTAAAACACTGGAGTGACAGTTGCTGGAAATGTTCCTCTAAACGCTTAAGTAGATATTACACCACAAACCAGACATTTACTGCTAGAATAGTTATTTACCTAGTTATTTACCATAGAATGTATTTCTGGTTAGTGTAAAGTTATCTTCATTGACAAAAACAGTGTTTTCATTTCACAAATAATGAAATATCAAAGTGACCCCAAAGTTTTGAAAGGTTGTGTAGCTTCTCGCTTCTCTCTGTGTTTCTCGATCCGACTCGCTTCTTTTCCCGGTCGCTGTTGTTCTCATCGGAACACTATATTAGCCGTGCTGGCGATGGCGCCCTGCCGCTCATTTCAGCCCTATTGATTTTGCCCTTTATTGAGGCAATAACAGTTTGTTGACGGCCCTTTTCTAAACTGCTGGACTCAATCACACGTGAGAGGCAGGTTCTCTCCTCCAGTCCTCCATCAAGTCTCGAGTCGGAGGAAATGCTCTGAAATTGTCAAGTTTTACACTCAAGAACGACATTCAGTTCAGTATTTCTAGAAAACAATCCTCCTGTAGATCTTTCTATAATCTTCCAGATTAGCATCTATACACCAGCACAGATTATACTCAGATTAGACTAAAACAAGTTGCAAATTAAACAAGTTAAAGTTAGTCGCAGACAAACTGAATTCATGTCAAATCAACATATCTCATTCTAACATTGTTTAAATTGTGACATTTTCACGAGATGATGACTCAAGATGTTACGCGATGTGATTCTTAGCGTCTGTCAGAAAAATGGCGACTCTGTCTCAACGCAAACCTGGAAATACTGACTCTGGTGGATGAATTGTTTCGTAACGGCATCTCATAAAAAAAAGGATAATCAACAATGGCAAAGCATTTTTAGCAAATGCAATAAAATGAAGATAAAGAAATGAAATACAATAAAATACAGTAGAAATGAAGAAAAAATATAAAATATGAATAAAAATACAAAATTATGAAGATAAAGTATAAATGAAAAAAGTTTAAAATAACATATTTTTTTATTTTATTTATCTTTTTTAAATAACGATAAAAATACAATAAAATATCGTAAACATGTATAAAAATACAAATAATTAAGATTGGAATTTCAAATTTGAGTTTAAAGTTACAATTAAACTTGTAATTTGAGTTAAAAAAAAATGTTGATATTAGCGACTTCAGCCGCGTAAGCAAATTGCATTTGCGTAGCCAGAAGTTAGAGCGCATTTTGCATTTAGGAGCATCTTAGCGGCTGGATGGTGCAGATCCGCAGCGTCTCTAACACACCTGGCTCTCGTTAGCACAAACGCCGCCTCCATCCTCTCCATCAGTGTTTGTTTCCCACATTTTCCCTGTCACTTCACATCCACCTGATCCCGCTCGGCCTCCACCACAACTCAATCTGTTTCCAGGAAAAAAAAACCTCCTGCTTCTGCTTAACAGAGCTGCGTGTTACTCATGCTCCCTGTGTGTGTCCTTTAAGACACCGTACACAAATCTACGTTCAGGTGAAGTCGGCGAGCGAGTAGCGGAGATTTGTCCATTTGACTGGCCACACCGTGTTGTCTCGCTGCGCAGATGTGGACAGACAGGTTTCTATTGACGTTGGGCGAGTAACCTTTGAGGACTGGAGAGAATATGAATTATGCAATGAAGACACATTAGTTAAAGAGCACGGTGACGGATATATATGATGGGGAGATATTGACGGAGGAGACGCGGGGGTGGATGGAGGTTGAGGCCGAGGACGTTTGATTTTTCTCCGCCGGTAAAGCAAAAGGCGGGAAAACGCCGCGCATCAGCTGTGCTCATGAACTCGGAATGGACATTCTGCTCTACTTCCTACACGCCTCCCATACGCTTCACTCTTGCGTGAATCGGCGTTTACCTCACGCCAAGGTGATTAGCACGTGAACACACACACTCGCGGTCTCCGCTATGTAATATTCATGAGGAAGGACGGACGCTCTTCTTTACGCCGTTGTGGTGAAGACACGTCGATTAGGACCATGACACGCTGTTCTGGGAACAGTTACGATCGTATCGACTCGTGATTGCAGCGGCTCTTCTCTTACATCGCTGATGGACGGTGTGTTTGAAACTGAAGATTAGATTATCGTCGGGACGGGGGCTAGTCGGCTGGTTGATAGGCCGCATCCGTCTATCGGATCTAAACTTAGCCTGACACCGCACACTGGTGCGCTCGGCGTTTGATCCAGGCATTCGCATTTGTTGTAAACAGTGATTACACTGAAGGACAGTCGCTGCACGGATCAGGAGAGAAAGATGGCTGCTAATTCACAATTGTAAAAAAATTGTGCCCTTGCAAAAATTAACAAATATAAAAAGAAAGAATGTATTATATACAAAAAATATATATATATATATATATATATATATTAGTGCTGTCAAAGTTAACGCGTTAACGCATGCGATTCATTTTAAATGTTAACTTGCGTTTTTTATTTTGCGTAATTTTTAACACGTTGACGCTGTTACTCTCAAGAGATGCTCCTTTCACCAGGTGCGGCTTATTATGATCAGCAGCACGCAGTGATTGTTTTCAGCTGCTGCCATTTAGGCTCAAAGTGTTTAAGGACAGAGGCAATTCATTTATAGTCTAACCCGTGTTTTCCGTTTTAATCACAATTAATTTGGCCAGGGAAGTGTGATTAATTAGTTAAAAATAATCATCAATTGTTTGACAACCCTTATATATATATTTAGATAATATACATCCCATGCATAAATATTTATATCTATGTGTATATATGTATGTACAGATATACATATGTAAATATATGGCATTTATGTACATACTATATATAGTTTTTACAAACTGATATTTGTGTAAATGCTATTTTACTTTTATTGTTTTTGATCACAGAAACACAGACTAAAATGTGGTTGAATCCTTGAGTGAACAATGTCGTATTTAATGATGTTATTATGAATGATGTCATTGTAATTGATGATGTTAGGTTGTATTTCATAGTTCCTTGTTTTCTTCTTTAGTATTTCTCTTTTCAATGTTTAGTTTTTTGCACTTTAAAATGTGCAAACAATGAAAACTAGACCCTTCATGAGTGTAAAATCATGTTTTATTTTCTCTAAATATCCAGTACATTTTAAACAAACGGTCAGTGTTAAATTATCCATTATTTTCCGTCTTTATTGATCCGTCATGTTGCTGTAAAAATGATCCGGTGATTAGCGCTGAACCCTGGTTCAGATAATAAAATCACAACCTCCAGACCAGCGGACCACCGGGTCAGGAGAGCGCAGCAGGAAGCGTGACATCATCACCCCGCCTCCTTCTGCATGAGTGACGGCGGCGACCCCGCCAGTATTACCACTCTAATAGAACATTAGGAGATGATAAAATTGCAAATGAACAAGCGGGGGAATAAATTTGTCATGTTTTTTACAGGCCTGGCTTCCTTGTAAATGTGCAGACACCGCTGCCTTAACGTTCCAGATGTGACCCGGGCCTTTTTTCATCTCGATTTTTTTTTTTCCCGTCCCGCAGTCCCCTTCGTAATGAATGTATATCATATTACCAGCCACCATAATTTACACAGGAGCAGACTGGATGTCCGAAGCACATTAGCGCAGGGCCTGGCTGTTCCGCAGCTATTTGATACGGCCGCCTGGGGTTGTTTAGCCGCATTCGTAGTTTGTATGTTACGGCAGATATGCATAAATAGGTCTCGGCTTTCAGGCGAAGCTGGAAAAACACCTGTCGGGCTGCTGAAGGAACAATCTGATGGCTGGCGATGGAGACTCATCTCTCACGGCCGGCTTGATGTGATGTCTGACGGACCACCACACACACACACACACACACACACACACACATCCCAGATCAGGTTTCCTTCCTGTTTACCGCTCCCGGCCCCCGGCTTTGGTCTTACGGGAAGTCCTGTTGCTCGCCCAGGAAATGGGTTGAGCTTCCAGACACCGGACCACCACACTCTGCATGCGCTAATGGCATTTATTTGCTTATCTGGACCGACTTTTAACCCCTTCTTTTTTGAATTTGCCCTCTTGACGTCTCCCTCCCACCCCCACCGATACCGCAATGACGGGAGATCAATAAGCAGGAGACCTTCCAACCAAAGAGATCTAAAAGCAGGCGACACTGTGGCAGGACAGCGGGGGACCGTCCTGAACGTAACGCTTCCCATCCCTTAGAGGAGGTGAAGCCCACCGGAGCCACACATCCATACTAAACCAGCATTTCAGGCCTCCCCAGGTTCCCTCGCCTCCCTCAATCACTCCGCCCCGGCCCGGGCACAAGAGACGGGCGCCTCCCCCACCACGCCGCCTTAACGAGGGGTTAACGCAGTGCCAGAGCTCCCATTATTGAATGAATTTAGCACCTCGGACAGCGCACTAAAACTCTTTATTGCCTGGCTGACCCCCTCGTCATGTTCCTGTCTGGGTGTGCCGGGGGGGGTGGAGGGGCTGATTGAAAGGCAATATGTCGGCTGGCGGGCGGGCACACGCGGGGGCTTGTTCGCAGCGAGAACAATTTTCTGGTTGTGGCACCGAGAGCTGATTTCCTCGGCAGCGGCGCATTAACTTTTAAAAGGGTTCCAGGGTGGGGAAAGGGAGAGAGCGGGGCGGGCGGGGCGAGTGGGAAGAAAGGAAATGACTTCACAGTGCGAGGAAGGCGGTGGATAAATGTTTAATGTGTGAAAAGGAGAGTAATAAATAGCTTTCCGGGTTATAGGGAAAGTCGATTACCTGGGAGGGGAAGCGCATTCTCCTGCTGGGAAGTCTTTTGCGTGGGCAAACACACATTTGTCGGGGCTTGACGGGTTGGTACTCATGTGTTATACATGGCGGCGTGGCCGGGCGAGGTGTGGGAGCGCCGCTGTAATTTGTTCAGGGAGTTGTGGTCTAAACTCTGGAGTGGCAAGACAAAGGTCACGTTCTGACCCGCCGTCCCCTGTTACCGCTGCCCTTTAGCGAGACACTTAACCCAATATTGTTCCAGAGAGACTGTCCTCACAGTAAATAACCGCATGCCGGATACGGGCGGCTCTTCGTCCACTTGTTTTGAGCCGGAAACAAACAGCTGGGGGATTGTGGGGTACATGATGCCATTTCGAGGGATTGAGGGCGTCTTGTTTGTTGCCTTTTTTATAGTTTGATTGAATCGCACTATATGAAGTTCGTTTCCCAGATTGGTGCGGTTGGTTTGGGCTGGTGAGAAAGCGGCAATCGATCTCTAATTCGCACCAAATACGGACCAAACAAGTGTGCCGAGGTCAAAATAAAAAGCTAGTGGTGTGAAAGCTGTCCTAACATGAACCGCACCAAATGCAAAAACGACTGCGCCTTTTGACTAAATTCAACTGCCGTAGTGACGCTGTGCTGAGGAATACCTCCGATTCAGTGTCAAGCTTTTTCCTGAAGTGAAGTGCAGCAGTTCTATAGTTTAATATAGGCACAATAAGCCAGCTCGGTCGTCTCTCCAGACTAAATAATGCCATGTTGTCGATTCGCTTTATTTATGGAATTTACCCATAATTCTGATGGAATGAAAAGCAGTTTAGGAAAAATTAAAAGGACACCTGGCCAATGAGTGACGTGGATGCTATCGCATGACTGAATTTTGGTTCGGTTTGTATGAGAGCAAAAAGAGTGTGTGAACAGGGACTAAAATGCCAGAGAAATGCAACAATGTGTCATTTATTGTCCTCGATCCGGTCCAAGTGAACCGAACTACAGGTGTGAAAGCAGCCTGAATCTCTCTCTTCTGTTGTGTGCCCCGACAGGAGGTGATTCTGAAGAGGGCGGCAGACCTGGTCGAAGCTCTGTACGGGATGCCGCATAATAATCAGGTGAGATGTCGGCAAACGCATGAAATGTGGGAGTTGTGGTCAAGTGGTAGGGGCTTTTTGTTATGTGCTTGGTACAGTAAGTGTAGACATGAAACAGCCATTATCAGCCAAATAGCCATTAGCCATTACAGCCAAATGTACAGCTTATCTCCATACACTACCGTTCAAAAGTTTGGGGTCACCTGGACATGTTTGTGTGTTCCATAAAAAGTCACACTTTATGTTCTAAGAACGAGGATAGACTGTCGAGTTTCACAAAAGTTCTCTATTTCTGGCCATTTTGAGCGTTTGGATTGACAAATGTGATGTTTCAGATCTTCAAGCTGCTGAAAGGAAGGTCAGTTTTCTAGCTTCTTTAACCAGCTAAACAGTTTCCAGCAGTGCTGACATGATCAAACGAGGCTTTTACTATCATCCATTATCCTTCTGACACAATTAGCAAACACATTGTAGCATTAAAACACTGGAGTGACAGTTGCTGGAAATGTTCCTCTAGACACGGATGTAGATGTTACACCACCAACCAGACATTTACTGCTAGAATAGTTATGTACCACATTAGCAATGTAGAGAGTGTATTCCTGATTAGTTTAAAGTTATTTTCATTGACAATAACAGTGCTTTTCTTTCACAATTAAGGACATTTCAAAGTGACACCAAACGTTTGAACGGTAGTGTATATCAGAGCAGAATTCTACTTAAATTCTTAAATTCTACTAATGTTTTTCTTAGCTCCTTATGCTTGTCTTTGATATACAGTACATATAAATCAAACAACATGTTGTAAAGTATTTTAAGTATAAGTATTTTAGTAAATGCCTAAAACACACAAATTAGTGCAATCTATGTAAAATGCTTGATGAGTTGATGAGTTATTTGATTTTATGTAACACACCAAGCACACACTCATAGCGAGTATGTGCAATATATGTGCAATAATCACTGTTAAATGTTTCATAGAGAGCCACAGTTTTTTTTTCTATTTAAGTAGCTATATGTAACTATATTGATACATTTTTAAATAGATATTAATAACTTATGTAACTATAATTCTAATTGAGCTGTATATAATTATTGTTTCTATTTGAATCTACAATAAGAAGGAACATAAACGCAATTTTTATATACGTATTTTTATATAGTTTATATACTGTACGTAATTTCTTGTTTTCCTGTGCAAATTTGGCCATTAAAGCCAATTCTTTTCGAACCTCCAATGATTTTCCTCTCATCCTAGCCCGGTGTTCGCCACACCAAGGGTTATGGGTTTGATCCTGAGACTTTATGTCAGTCACTTTGGATAAAAAGCTCACCCATGCAGACGTGTAATGCATGTAAAGGGCTTCGGCGAGGCTCGTGGCATTTGTTCTCAAATACCATTTAAATGCCTCGGAATTATTTTCCAGTTCTGTCGCTGGTTTAAAAGGACCACCAGGACGTCTTCAATGTTATGTCAGATATGAACTGCCAGTGCTCATCGATTGCAGAGCTGAACACAGAGTGCGGAGGCGCTGAATTATTTAGACTGGTCCGGGGATGAAGCAGGACTCTCATCACCAGCCCGGACCCCACAAGTCATGCCATCCTTCAGTCAATTATAAGATCCTCCATTTAGCCGAAATGTTCTGTTCTATTTCATACTATCGATGAAGTAATTTTGATGATTTATTATTATTCAATTGTGCGTATGCATTGTCCGGTATATCCAGAGTTGCTGGTGCGATGCCAGATTGCATAATAGGATTGAATCAAAATCATTTAGAGCAAATTGTTTTTATTTATTGAAACACGAATCTAAAACAATCGCCATACTGTGGAAGTACAGCTAAGCGCAAGAGCAAAGCACAACGTTTCTGGAAATGCGATTTATTTAGATCGCATCCCTTTTAAACTGTAATGTATTGAATTATATTTAGCAAAAATGGACAAACTGTGAATTATACAGGAGCGCTGCCGTTGCGAATGGATTGTTTGAATTGCTACGAAACTACTGCGTGTATTATTTAGATTTGATTACATTGGATTCAGGGACAATTAAAAGCAGTAGAAGTCACGTTTTTGCTTGTGTCTTTTAACCTTCCTTTTATGTTAGTTTCTGAAAACAGTGTGTGTGTGTGTGTGTGTGTGTGTGTGTACAATATGTGTGTGTGAGAGAGAGTGTGTGAGTGTGTGTGTGTGTGTGTGAGTGTGTGTGTGAGAGAGAGTGTGTGAGTGTGAGACAGTGGTGTATTATGTCTCATTGTTGCAAAGAAACAAATAGTATTTGATCTTTCTGACTCTTTTTAGCTTCTATTTTGTCTGAAGAGTCAAATTGACCCGAACATTTTCTTTGTAACAAAAACATGTAGCGGCCGTTACAAATACGACAACTGAAGCAATTATTGTTTACATGTAGATTACACTAACTAAGACAAGCAGGAGAAGTTTGAAAGTGAAAAATTACTTTTAAGTATTTTTTATTTTTTTATTTTTAAACTTTTAACACAGGTCAATTTGACCCGAACCGTATCTTTGTAACGTAAACATGTAGTGTGATGTTACACATATGTCAACTGAGTCATTTTTTTAATATGACGATTACACTAATTAAGTCAAGCAGGATGAGTTTCAAAGTGAAAAAATAATTTTAAGCGTTTAAAAAATATTTTTAAACTCTAAAAACGTCTCAATCTGACCCGAACATAATAGCAGATTTAATAATTAGCTCAATCTGACACACAATCTGATTAACACCCATTTTTCGCAGCCATTTTGCTAATTAAACACATTCTGCTAATTCTGTTGACTTTAGCATTGAATTTGATGATATTGGAAGTGTGTGTTTATGGTTTAATCTGCCACACTTGGTCTAAACGATGATAATCTGACCGCGTGTTGTGTGTTTCCTGACAGGAGATCATTTTGAAAAGAGCAGCGGACATCGCGGAGGCGCTTTACAACGTCCCTCGCGGTCACAATCAGCTGCCCGGCCTGGCCAACAGCTCGGTCCACGCGGGCATGATGGGCGTCAACTCCTTCCACAGTCAGCTGGCGGTCAACGTGTCCGAGACCTCGCAAGCAGCCAATCAGGGTGAGCCAGTGTCACGTGACGACTTGTGTGGAGTCAGCGAGAATAGTAGGACTTTGTAGTGAAGAGCACGGACTCTGTCAGCATCAGCGTTTATCGTCCTGATGTGTATGTATGGTTCACATCCGCTCGGCCCGGGACTCCCGACAATTCTTCGTTTTTGCCTGAGGTGGAATGAGAAGTTAAAAGAGCAATACTTGAGTAAAAGTATGGATACTTACTGTTAAAACGAGCCCAGTGCAAGATACAAATCACCAATTCTAACAAGTGTCCAGTTTAAAAAGAACGTGTGTCTTGTTTATTTGTAAATTGTTTATTCGTACAGAATTTAGGCTAAAAAACTCTTTATTTAAGAGGTTTTATTTCCTAATATAGAAATGAAAATGTACACCTCAATGTCTCAAAATGGCAGAACAAAACATAACATTTTTCTCAAAAAGTCAGTCTCAGTCAAACTAGTAAAGTAAAGAGTACAGCTACTCAATCACAAATGTAGTGGAGTAAAGAGTACAGATACTCAATCACAAATGTAGTGAAGTAAAGAGCACGGATACCCAATCACAAATGTAGTAAAGAGTACAGATACTCAATCTCAACAGCAATAAAGTAAAGAGTAAAGCTACTCAATCACAAATGTAGTAAAGTAAAGAGTACAGAAACTCAATCACAAATGTAGTGGAGTAAAGAGTACAGATGCTCAATCGCAAATGTAGTAAAGTAAAAAGTACAGATACTAAATTGCAAATGTAGTAAAGTAAAGAGTACAGAAACTCCAATCACAAATGTAGTTGAGTAAAAAGTACAGATACTCAATCGCAAATGTAGTAAAGTAAAGAGTACAGATACTCAATCACAAATGTAGTGAAGTAAAGAGTACAGAAACTCAATCACAAGTGCAATAAAGTAAAGAGTACAGCTACTCAATCACTAATGTAGTGGAGTAAAGATTACAGATACTCATCACAAATATAATAAAGAGTACAAATGCTCAATCACAAATGCAAAAAATACTTCTCTAAAAAAGCCAATGTACTCAAGTACTTCACACTGGTTGACCTGTTTCCTGACGCGTGTGTCTGTGGCGCTTCAGGTTTCAGTCGGAACACGAGCAGCGTGTCTCCACACGGTTACGTTCCCAGTTCCACGCCACAGCAGAGCAGCTACAGCACCGTCTCCACCAGTATGAACGGCTACGGGAACGCCGGCATGACCACGCTCGGAGGATCCCCCAACTTCCTCAACGGATCCGCTGCCAACTCCCCTTATGCCAGTGAGTAAATGCCCCGTCTCTCTTGCCTACATATCGGTCTGTCTATCTATCTATCTATCTTTCTATCTATCCATCCATCCATCCATCCATCCCTCCATCTATCTCACCCTAACCTAATCTATCCATTCGTCAGTCTATCTTTATCTTTGTCTGTTTTCAGTCTAAATCCACATTTAGTTCGTTAATCCTACCCATCTGTCTAGTATATAAGTTTAGTACCTACCCATAGTATATAAGGTTAAGTTTAGATCGTTCAGTCGGAGTGTATAAAATCTATCTATCTATCTATCTATCTATCTATCTATCTATCTATCTATCTATCTATCTATCTATCTATCTATCTATCTATCTATCTATCTATCTATCCATCCATCCCTCTATCCATCTATCTATCTATCTATCTATCTATCTATCTATCTATCTATCTATCTATCTATCTATCTATCTATCTATCTATCTATCTATCTATCTATCTATCTATCTATCTATCTATCCCCTTGTCTGTCTGTTTGCCTATGTCTGTCAGTCTTATCTCAATTTTTCTGTCGTCTACTTCATTCATCTATCTCTCTATCTGTGTGTTCATGTCTGTCTGCCTAAATCTCCATTTATCTAGCTGTCTGTATGTCTATCCTTATCTGTCGGTCTGTTTTTCAGTCTAAATCCACATTTAGTTCTTTAATTCTACCCATCTGTCTGTCTATATAACTGTTGTCAGACTGGCTTACTAATATATAGTATATAAGGTTAGGTTTAGATCTTTCAGTCGGAGTATATAAAATCTATCTATCTATCTATCTATCTATCTATCTATCTATCTATCTATCTATCTATCTATCTATCTATCTATCTATCTATCTATCTATCTATCTATCTATCTATCTATCTATCTATCTATCTATCTATCTATCTATCTATCTATCTATCTATCTATCTATCTATCTAT
>MU204250.1:14031777-14058985 GCA_017309775.1 Paedocypris sp. Pulau Singkep | reverse complement strand
ATCTATCTATCTATCTATCTATCTATCTATCTATCTATCTATCTATCTATCTATCTATCTATCTATCTATCTATCTATCTATCTATCTATCTATCTATCTATCTATCTATCTATCTATCTATCTATCTATCTATCTATCTATCTATCTATCTATCTATCTATCTATGTCTTACAGTCTGTCTGTCTGTCTGTCTATCAATATCTATATACATGAGTGTCCTGTAGTTTTATTTTTTATACCTGTTGTTGTTATTATGCAGAACTTCTCTAACACACACACACACACACACACACACACACACACACACACACACTGTTTTAATACATCTCCAAAGGCCGAAATAAAATTCCTTTTTCGCTCTTTTTCACTCATGATCAAACCCTGTCCATAACGCTTAGCCATTCGTATAACACCAATCTTCCAGCACGGCTTCTAAATTAAAGCGTCTTAATTAAATCAATAAACTAATTGCGGGAGAAGCAATTCAACTCCGCCACTTCGATTGCAAGATGTTAACAAGTATTTTAACAGGCTCACTGACTCCACGCTGACACTCTCAATCAATGCGACAGCGCCGGCTTTGTGGCCTCCAATTTTCATTAATTGATTAGTTAGGCCTTCATAAATGGATTATGACACTATCAGGTGGATTTACTCGGGAAAGTGCCATAAAACGTAAGTGTAGAATAATAACAACAATAAAGCCGGAGCAGGATATAAGAGAGCGGCTGAATTACGGCAGCGGTAATTGTAAAATCGTTGAGGAGGGAAACGCTCTTAGTGTATTAATAGACAAAAGAAGAGGAAGTCAAGAATGTCACATGACTTGAAGAGTCGGATTTTATACGTTTGCTATTATAGTGCTTAGATTTCCGTTTAAAACGCACCACGCAATCTAGATCGTGAAAGATTTAAAATCACAAACTGGCAGTAAATTTACAAACAGTTTTCCCAACTGTAAACCGTGAAGAATTATAAACGTCTGATTTACATTCAACGTGTAAATTGGGTTTTAGGAGCTATTGAGGTTCGTGCAAGACATTGATGATTTTAAGGAAACGTTCTTGTTTCTAGCACTGCTCCTGCTATCACTTCCAGGTCAGGACGTGTATGTGCGTTCTTATTGGTTGTTCCATCTGTCAATCAATAGTTGTCGGGCTCGGTTGGCGCCATAGCTTGAATTAACTAGTCTATACAATAACGGTATGTTCTTCTTATGTTCTTTATTTAGCCAATTTCGACTACATACGTCAAAAAAACGTTTTCTAAGTCCAAATCTTTGGAGAGAACTTGACTAGCGTGTCAACATCTTCATAATGAGACCGGTACAGATATCCAATCACAAATGTAGTAAAGAGTACAGATACAGATACTCAATCACAACTGCAATAAAGTAAAGAGTACAGATACTCAGTCACTAATATAGTAAAATAAAGAGTACAGATAGGCAATCACAAATCTAGCAAAGTAAAGAGTACAGATACTCAATCACATGTGTAGTAAAGTGATCAGTAGAAAAGCTCATGTAGTGGAGTAAAGATTTCAGACACTCAATCACAAATGTAGTGGAGTTAAGAGTACAGATACTCAATGAACAATGTAGTCAAGTAGAGAGTAAAAGTTGCTTTCATTTTTTTTGTTCAGTAGCAAAGTAGCCAAAAATACTTCAGTAAAAAAAAAAAGTCAATTTACTCAAGTACTTTACACTGATTTGTGTGTTTTATGACGCGTGTGTCTGTGCCACTTCAGATTTCAGTCAAAAATTTAAATTCAAATTCAAATTTTCAGTCGGAAATTGCTTACATTTTCATTTAAAATCCACCACGCCAACTAGAGCGTAAAAGTCAAGTCAACTAAAAATCACAAACAGGCCGTAAATTTATCGTATTTTACCAACTGGGTAAATGTATCTTACTTTACCGCAAGGTAATATAACCGTAAACGTGTCCAGCCTGCGACTTTAGAACAAAACTGGTTTTGATGATGATCAACAAACCGTTAAATGTTGGGTTGGGTTTGGCCACGGTTCATGAACAACAGTCGCAAAAATGACATCGAGAAACGGATAAAATCCGCGTTCAACACAGGCAACAAGCGTCTTTACCCTTTCCATCACGTAGCTGTCTGACTCTCGATGTGTCCGTCTCCTAAACCGTCCCCTCTCTGGTTCCTTCCCGCTCCTCAGTTGTTCCTTCGAGTCCCACCATGGCCTCCTCCACCAGTCTTCCCTCAAACTGCAGCAGTTCCTCAGGCATCTTCTCTTTCTCTCCGGCCAACATGGTTTCCGCAGTGAAGCAGAAGAGCGCCTTCGCTCCCGTGGTGCGGCCGCAGACCTCGCCGCCGCCCTCCTGCACCAGTGCCAATGGAAACGGCCTGCAAGGTGAGCAGAGGATCAGCCGTCTTGACCTTCAGGGTCGCAGGAAAGCGGCAGCTGGTCTTTATCGACGCCATGTTGATGATAGCACTGCGTCGCTCCTGATCGGTCAGTCCACGCTCGGCCGAACGCTGACCGTGTAGAATCTCCATCTCTGGACTGAAGCCAGAGTCTCATCTGCAACCTTCTCCCAGTCGTCCTCCAATTCAAATCACGTGTGTGCTCACACGATTGTTCGGTTGACCCTTGTGTGGTGGACCTGTTTCCAGTTTTTCATCATTTTGAAAAATGAAACTATAATTGGGTTTTTTTTTTTTGAGCTTTGGCTCGTTTGCTGTGAAGAACATACGCAACAAACGTTCAAAAGTTTGGGGTTCCTTTGAAATGTCCGCGTTTTTGAAAGAAAAGCACTGTTTTTGTCCATGAAAATAACTTTAATCAAAAATATACTCTCTACATTGCTAATGTGGTAACTAACTAATCTAGCAGTAAATGTCTGGTTTGTGGTGTAATATCTACATCAGTGTCTAGGGGAACATTTCCAGCAACTGTCACTCCAGTGTTTTAATGCTTTTTTTTTATTGTGTCAGAAGTAGGCCTGTCAAACATTTTTTTTTGAACTAGTTAATCGCACTTCCCTGACCAAATTTATCTCGATTAATTGCGATTAAGCACTCACAATTAAGCATGTGCATTAACGCGTTAACTTTGACAGCACTAGTCAGAAGAATGATGGATGATTGTGAAAGTCTTGTTTGATCATGTCAGCACTGCTGGAAACTGTTTAGCTGGTTAAAGAAGCTAGAAAACTGACCTTCCTTTCAGCAGCTTGAGGATCAGGAGCTTCACATTTGTCAATCAAAAGCTCAAAATGGCCAGAAACAGAGAACTTACATGAAACTCGACAGTCTATCCTCGTTCTTAGAACATAAAGTGTGACTTGTCATGGAACAAACAAACGTGTCTAAATGACCCCAGACTTTTGCACACCAACACTACGCATTTACAGTACATTACATACAGTGTGTTTCAGAAACCTAGCAGACCCACAAACACCGGCTGAGTAACAAAAATCCCAACACCACACAAGGGTTAATCCAGATTTTTCAGTTTTTTTTTCTGCACGTACATGAAATTAACTCTGTCTTTCTTCTGTTGTTCCCCTCTTTTCTTCTGGCCTTCTGGCTCTCTCTGTCTCTCTCTCTCTCTCTCTCTCTCTCTCTCTCGCTGTGCTTTCAGTAGATCAGTCTTTTGTGGACTCTAGCAAGTACTCCACCACCAGCTCCCTGCAGGGACTGGCCTTCTCCTAAAGTATGTTCCACCTGTCTCACACGCTTTCTTCATCACCTTCCCTCTCCGTCCATTAACCTGTCCGTCCGCATGACTGTCAGGCCGTCCTCACTCCGTCCATCCATGTCACACGCACCACTCGCCGAGTCCGCTCTCTGCTTTTCTCAGACACTTTCCTCTCGGTTTAACAGTTTTTTTCTAGAAAAAAAAAGAATTTTCTAGAAACAAAAAAACTGTTCAAATGCAGTTCGATTTAACTGTTTTATTTTACAAGTTTTATTTAAGTTGTTTAAATGTTAAAAAAATTAAAAATAAAATAAAATGTAAAAAAAAAATAGTAATAATAAAAATAAAAAATAAATTATATATATATATATATATATATATATATATATATATATATATATATATACTGTATTATACTGTATATAAATTGGTACAATGTGAATAATAAATGAAGACACATCCACGTACAAAATATTTAGTGTGTGTGTGTGTGTGTGTGTGTGTGTGTGTGTGAGTGCATGTGTATGTACAGTACATATATTTAACAAAATCTATACATTTAAGTGCTTTTAAACTTTCAAAAATTCAGTAGTTGAGGTTTTATTAATAAATAAATATTCATAATCCGTGATTAATAATAAACAAATATTCATTATAGTGCTAAGATTTTTGAATTAGTGAACATTATAGTGCGCTTTGAGACTGTGAAAAAGCGCCTCACAAATACTCTGAACTTGAACTTGAACTTAAAAAATACGTCACTGCTTGTTTATTCAAATCTCTGCCAGTCCTCGGGTCCCACGAATCCCGGGTGGGCATCACGTCGAGACGATATTAAAGTAATGGAGTGTTTGAGGCGGACGTCTCTTATCACTTCCTCTCCGTATGCTGATGTGCACTCAGCACGCCGACCCCGTGACCCTTGGCTGGTCACCACTCGTTTTTTTTTCCATCCCAAATGAGGCAGAGACACTCAGGAAATAAGCCGGCCATCGGGGATGAGGAGCTGGAGAAAGGAAATCAATAGGAAGCCTATATGTTATATGAAAGATCTGGAGAGGCCTGGAGACGGGAGAGAAACCTGCTCCTGGGAGTCACTTCCTCTCGGCCAGTAATGAAGCAAACACGTCCCGCTGTCTGACCGAACGCCTTTTAATCTCTCAAAACAAAGATTAGTTATCCGAGGTGAAGCTGTTCGTACCTCAGCGCTGACAAGAAAGTCGTTTGGGATGGAAGCGTACGCTAATGCCTCCCTGCAGACTAGCCACGCTCTGTCACTTTAAGAGATGTGTGATGTTTGTGTTAGTGTTGACAAAGGTTGCATCGGTTATCGCCAATCGTCTGTACAGAACGTCAACGGACAACGGTAACGTCTGTGATTTAACAATGGAAACACCGAGAAAAATATAAACCTATATAACATAAACCCTCATTCTTAGTGTTTGACGACAACCTTCGCCTGATTGGTCAAAAAGCGACCACTGAATGTCCAAATTCGTTTTTTTTTACGTAAATGTAATTTGTGTGTAAAAATGTTCATATACATACACATGGTTGTTCTCTCTGTGTGTGTGTGTGTGTGTGTGTGTGTGTGTGTGTGTGTGTGTGTTAAATGCTGTTATTGTTAAATCTTTACCAAAATTATTAGTTTTACCTTAAATATTGGACTATAAGGCGCACTTAAAATCCTAAATGTAAAAATAAAAAATTGACGTTATTTCCTAAAGAAGAAGAAAACTTTATTTGTCCCAACAATGAGAAATGTATATTTTGCAGAAGCCACAGTAGTAAACAATAATTAAAGATGAAGAATATGAATGTAAAAATATTGCTTTGTATATTGGTTTATATACAAATTAGATACAAATGAAATAAAAAAAATAATGTTGAAAAAAATGAATGAAAAAATATTGCACATATTATTGGTATTAAACTTATATTTCTTATATTTACTTATAAGTGTCATTGAAAGGCCTGGTTAAAATATCAGATTAAAATATTTTAATATTTTATTTGCCCAATATTTGCCCAAAAAATTGGCAACATCGTCCTAAAAAGTGTCTTATATTTGGCAATAAAATGTAGAAATAAACATTCGTACCTAAATTAATACATAAAATACCTCTTACGATGACACAGGACCACGCCCTTCCTATCTCTCTGCATTTCCCGCCAAAACTCTCCCAAATCGCCTTTGAGAGGAAAACTCCTCGTCTACACTTCGAGAGGAGAGTGAAAGCTGAAGATTAAAGATTTCTATTGCCAGCATGACGTTAGCATGTAGCCGTTAGCATGCATACATCGGAACTGAACCCACAACCTTTGGGTCGCAAAAAAAGTTCTCGCGTCCTCCTACTCGTGTGGCAAATGCATCGGCTGAGTAAAAGTCCCGTCCTTTGACTGCGAGAACATCCTGGACGTCTCCTCTGAACCGGCGAGGCTTTGTCCTCATGGGAAGAGGCATTAGCTAATGCGTGGCGAGGCCGTCCCACAGTGTTAGAACTAATTGGATTGATGAATTGTTGGTGTAATGGCTCCCTGATGGGAAGACTGATGTACGGCCTGTAAAGCCAGTCACTATTTATCCCGACAATGACTCCAATTAAACACGGACGACCTTCGACCTCAGGTGGATCATGCAGAATAAAGATTATCCGCGACCGTACGCGCGCGTGATGAATGTGCGGATCGAAGCGCTTTTTCGCGGCGTCGCTGCGTTCCATTAGTGAGTGACGCGTTCCCGCCTTTGAGTGAACGGAACGTTCTCGGTCTGTTTAAATTAGGAAGTATTTTATTTTGTTGTATGATAAAACGAAAGCTACATTTATTAATGTATCTCTCTCTTTTTTGCCCCCCTCTTTTATCTGTCTTTCTCTTTTTCTCCATGTATCTGTTTCAATCCTGCCCTCCCTTGCCACCCTACACTTTTCTCTTTCTCTCTCTTTCTTACTCTCGCTCTTTTTTGCTTTTTTGTTTTACCATTTACTCTTTCACTCCCAATTTTTCTTGATTTTGTTCTCTCTCTCTGTCAACACCACCTTCTCTCTTTCTATTTTTCATCTTCCTTCCTACTCAAATGCTCTCTATCTTTCCAACTCGATTTTTCTTCACTGTCCATCACTTTCTCTCTCTCTTTCTTGTACTCTTTCCAATCTCACTTTTCTCTCTCTATTTCTTTATTTCTTTCTTTCTTTCACTCTTTTCAATTCTCCCTCTGTATCTCTATCTCGCTCTTTCATTCACTATTCTCTAATTTCTCAATTTCTTCCTTTCCCTCTTTTCCCATCTCTATCTCTCCCTCTTTCTTTCTTTTCTCTCTCTCTCTCTCTCTCTCTCTCTCTCTCTCTCTCTCTCTCTCTTCATCTCTCTCTAACACACGCACACACACACTATATTAACACTCTCTCCCTCGTCTTTTTTCTCTCTCTCTTTCTCTGGCTCTTGCTCTTCATCTCTCTCTCTAACTCTCTCTCTCTTTCTCTCTCTCTTCATCTCTTCATCTCTCTCTCTCTCAGCTATACCAGGGATGATTGTTCCTCCCATGTAGGAGCTCGTGGCTGCAGAAGAGGCTCAGCTGATTCAGCTCTTGCCTGAGGATCTTCAGGTCGGAGCTGATGCCAACATCTGATGGAGAGGACAGAAGCTAAACTTTGACAACTCAGGCCTTTGGAAAAAGGAATCTCATTTCACGAGGAGAAGGCGCTCGTTTGCTTGGCTGTTCAAGCTCATCCGAGGACTTCTCCGAGACAGAACTTTCACCGGGCTTTTGCCCAAGATCCGTCCTGTTGTATTTGTGAGTGTTTTCGACGAACGGATGGATGATCACACACTTTTTTTTTTACAAACTTTACCGCGATTCAGGAGTGAGCGTCGCGACTTTCCGACAGTACCAACTATTTTTCTAAAACGATTGAAATTGTGCAAAACCCAAGAAGTCGTTTGTTCCGCGCAAACGTGACGCCACACACGACGCCAACAGTCATTGCCATTACCCCCCCCCCCCTCGATTGATTTGTGCCATAACCATGTCACAATCTTGTCCGGATTAAAGCGGCGCGAGGACGTCAGATCTGCTCCGAGAAGATCCTGAAGTATTTATGTCGGAGTCGTCCTGAAGGAAAGGCCTCAGTTGCCACATCAATTTTTTTTATTATTATTAATATTATCCTTTTTATTTAATAAAACACCTTGTGTATTTGACTTGCGCTCAAAGAATGTGATGACTCGGTTTCCCTTCATGTTTGGGTTGCTCCTGAAGAAGAAGAAGAAGAAGAAGAAGAAGCTGGAGACGTGGAGGTTCCTCTATGTTGGTTTGCGTGATGGTTAGATGATGGAGTTCCGCTCAGGCCGACTGTTAGACGCCACTTGAATTCGCTCATTCTTTCGTCGCCGTACGTGTCAAACTCCCAGCAGCTCACTTTGGTTGACTATTTTTTGTACATATCATTTCTGTTGCCAAAGTTTTCGTTTTTTTATCCCTATTTATCGCAGAACGACTGGAGGCAGCCTATAGAATCGCTGACGGCCACGCGACCGGACGAATCTGTAAATGATCCATATAAATAATGTATGTATATCCAGACTTTGTACATTGCTTTGCCCCCCAGAGTCGGATTGTTTTTTTTTATTATTAATTAATTAATTAATTAACGTCCATTTGTTCCTCGTCCTCATCCGGCCGTGTCATTGTCCAACGTGTTTGCATTCGATCATGTCAAGTTACCATTTTTTTTTTTTTACATTTTGTCTCATTGATAAGAAAAGCCATTGTCTATTTTTGTATCATTTGTAAGTTAAAATGCGATTGTTTTACCTTTGGAATTTTTTAAATGTGTGGCAAAGAAGTAGCATCTCACGGCATTTAGCTATGTAGATTTTTAAGAACAAAAATTATATATATATATATATAAATATAAATGATGACTATATAAAACTATATCTTTTCTTTGACTTTCAGATCCTGTATTATTGTAATAATATGCATGGGCTCTTTTCCGAGTGAGTTAAAACATGTTTTTTTTTGTCGAATCTTGAATTTTTAATGTGCTTTTTTCTCCCCACTTTCCTCTTATTTATCGAATTATTTATGCCTGCTTTATAAACTCTCCCTCGTTCTTTCCGTCTCATCGTCAGTACCAGCAGTAAAGATGCCTTAACAATGCAAACTGGAGCGTACAATCAGTTGTACAGTTTCGCAAACTCCACGACAGAAGAAGCACAAATTGGTCAGTCTTTGCTAAAGACCCGGCTTGGAGCAATGAAGGAATTATCGGTTGTTTTATGAAGGATGGTGATGATGGTTGCACTTTCTCATTCGTTGTCCAGCGACAGGCTGCCTTTTTTCATTTGTTTGTGCTGCGTCGTCGTCAAGAACAAGGAGGGAAGCTAAAAGCCATATTTTGCAGTGTTAGCATTAGCTTTGGGGGTGTAACACTTTGGCCGGGGGTCTTCTACTAAAGCCTGGCTTGAGTCGGAGGACTGAAAAGAGACAGAGAAGTGAGACACATTAGGAACCAGCGTCTCAGCTAAAGCTCAGAAGTGAGATGTTATGATCCCGTTTCTCATCTCATGCTCACATGGACATTGGGATCCAGTATCTCAGTTTGAGATCAAAAGTGAAGCACATATTGGGATCCAGTGTCTCAAATTGAGCTCAAAGTGAGACACATTGGGATCCAGCGTCTTAGCTTGAGCTCAAAGTGAGACACATTTCAAGATCCAGCGTCTCATCCTTAGTCTCAGATTTGAGACGTTGTGATCCAATTTCTCAGCTAAATCTCAGAAGTGGGACACATTAAGATCCAGTGTTTCAGTTCGAGATCAAATGTGAAACACACTTTAGGATCCAATGTCTCAGATTGAGCTCAAGGTGAAACACATTTGCTCCCAGTTTCTCAGCTCAAACTAAAAAGTGAGACACACTGGGATCCAGTGTGAAGAAATGAGACACATTAAGATCGAGAGTCTGATTTGAGCAGTGTCTCGGTTCGAGATCAGAAACGAGACGCAATTCAGCTCAAGCTCAAGGGTGAGACACATTACAGCTAATGTTTTCTTGCTTACATTGCGATTCAGTTTCTCGACTCAAGCTCAGAAGTGAGACACATTGGGATCCAGTTTCTCAGAAAGAGATCAAAGGTGAGACACATTGGGATCCAGTGTCTCAGCTTGAGCTCATAGGTGAGACATATTTTAGGTTCCAGTGTCTCAGATTGAGATCAGAAGCGAGACAGATTGAGATTCAGTGTCTCAGATCAAGCTCAAAAGCGAGACACATTGAGACTCAGTGTCTCAGCTCAAGCTCTGAAGAGAGACAAAAGTGAGACAGCTTGAGCTCAGGCAATGCTTGAAAAAAATGTCAGCACTGCTGAAATTAAAGATTTTGCTCCATCTCAGATTGGTCTGGTTTCTGGTCTCGAGCTGAGCTTCTGGATCTCAACCTGTGCATTCATCGTCTCGGTCGGTCCAGTGGTTCTGTAATGGAGCGGTTCGGTGGGCTTTGGTTCTGTATGTGCCTCCTATGTGCCATCTATTCACGAAAATGGCTTTTGATATGCTGATGTGAGACTTTCTTCATTCAGACTGGACTCTTTGAAATTCAATCAACGACACAAAACCCTCGGAAAAAGCCAGACATTGATACCAGAGACTAGAACCAACGCAACACAACACAACGAATGCTGGTCCGCTCATCTCTATTGAATTTTTTTTTTCTCCCGCCTCAAATGTTCATGTCTGTTTGTCGTTTTTGACTGGATACACACTGAACCGTTCTGTCGATAGGAAAACTCAAGACAAAAAAAAAAAAACTACTGTATAGATTGTTATCATTTTTTGACAAAAACCTGTAAAATAACTTTTCAGAATTCACATTATTAAATTAAAGTTACTTCTTGTCTGTGAACCCGACGTGTGCTCTGTGTGCTTCCTTTAGCCCAGTTAGCCTAGCGCGCTAGCTAGTGTTATTTTGGCGCTGTGTTATCGCCGACAGATGTCTGATTGTTCGCTCTCTCGGGGGATGCAAAGTCTCTTTGGGCGCAGCACACTTTCTCTCGCTAGCCCTCAAAGTAGCACGTTTTAATTAGCCTCATTCATTAAATTATTATATACCTGATAGCGTAATGAACGTGGGCTACGACTTTCACAAACACGTTAATGACGGGCTCCTCAACTTACTAATTGAGCGGCATGTTGTATTTAATTGACTCTTCATTTGCATTCGCGGCCATCAGCAAAAACGAATCTCTTTTTTCACTTAGTTTGCATATTTAATTTAAGATGCTCTTGATCTGATTAGCTTGTAAAAGTCACTGGTGGGATTCTGCTGACCCAGTTGCGCGGGCGAACTTCACCTCGGCGACGGGCCCTTAAACATTATCCGAATGCGGGCGTGAATCGCGCTTCGCCAGACTTTAAATCAAAGCACCGCCCGAGGTTTGTGCACTGACGTGGAAAAATATCACAAGGTAATGGAATACTTTATTTCTCTTTTTTTGTTTTTTCGCTGACAGTGTGAGTTTGTTTGTGTGTGTGTGTGTGTGTGTGTGTGTGTGTCTCGAAAATTCACTATCCACGTTTGTTTATGCATTGCTTAACAAAGCCAATTCATTTTAAATAATCCATCGCTCACACGCATATAAAAACATACAGAAAGCACTGGGAATAAAATATGAATGAATTAATAATAAGCTAAAATGAACTGAAAAAAAAATAAACAAATAGGGGTCATCAAAATGTTTCTGCATTTGGGACATCGAACATTAGCATAATAAATATATATATATTTTTTTTACTAAAACGTTGATTTAAGACCCGTGTTGTGGTTACGTTTTTTTTTTTTTTATACCTTTTTTATTGTGGTTGGAAGATGGAGACTGTCTTACTGAGGTAAAAATTATTGGGATAAAAAAGTGTGAAGAAGGAGAAGCAGCAGAAAAAGAAAACCTTTATTTGTTCCAACAATGAGAAATTTACATTTCACACTTTTCTATTAGTTTGTTGATTTTTTTTATACTTAATAGCGTTTCATTGTTACTATATATTTTGTTTGTTTGTAATATTGTATAAGTTTAGAATAGATTGAAAATATAAAAGAGTAGAGGGTTTACTATATTTTCATTTCTATTAATAATAATAATCCTTAATAATAGTACTAATTATTATTATTTTCCTTTTTAATTTGTGTTATTTGTTGATTATAATCTAACACTATGAATCAACACAATAAATTAATATCTAACAAGCATTTAATGAAAATTATTGAATAGACTTACAAATAGTTTTTAAAGTTGTCCAAATTTGCTCACCTGCACATTTTTGCTGTAATTATTCACTTTTGTAACTAAATATTGCATCTTACTTTAACTTCACAGAATTATTTGTGCATTTTAGTGGATCACACAGAGTCAGAGTACTTGAGTGTAATTCAGACGCTTTCTGAATGTTTGTACATTTTGTAAATATACAATATGTACTGTATACACATGTATAATACAATTAATTCTAAAAAAAAAAAAAAAAAAGGAAAAGAGGCATGACGAAAGCGTAAAGAAACTGAAAAATATTATTTAGACATTCAAACACGAAAAATAGCATTTTTACTTGTATTAGTATTTGTACTATATTGAATTTATTGGAACTGCTTGAATTTAAAAGTCGCTTATATTTTTGATGCTCAGTACAAGTACAAAGTAGCCAAAAACACCAATAAGTAAAAAAATATTTACAAAATTACCTAAAGTCTACTCAAGTACATTACACCTCTTCACACAAATGACCAGGAGGAATCCGAGCGACGAGGAAACCTTCCGAAAGAAAGCAATTTTCACAATAAAAGTCACGTGTGTTTAGTTCCTGTCCCTGACGCAATCGAATTAAAGGGAGAGATGAAATAATCCCACACTGGCAGACGTCTGGGAAGCCACAGGTCGGGCCTAAACTGATGAAGGCCTGGTGAGGTCCACCTCCAGCCAGCTGTTCCACGCAGGAGAGACGCTGGAGTTTTTAGGCGGCCATTAGCTAATGGATTATTGAGAGACTTCACCCCCGATCTGCCGTCCACACCCCACCGACAGGCACTTAGCAAACAAAGCCCGCTTTGAACGTTTAACATCACAAGTGAAGGATTACTCATCTCTCCTTCTCTCTGTCCTTTTCGCTCCTTTTCTATTTCTGTCACTCTTCCCATCCCCTCTCTTTCTCTAGCTCTCTCCTTCACAAATCCCAGAGGAAGAACCTTCTGGAAGCTAATGTGCAGGACTGAGTGATAGATGACAATTTGAACGGAGGTGTGTGTGTGTGTGTGTGTGTGTGTGTGTGTGTGTGTGTGATGCTGACACTCATGACAGAAACTCTATAAAGCCAATCCGCCTCTTCCAGCATTAATGAGGCGCTGATTATTTTATTCGGTGCTTATGAATCTGACACATGCGGGAATACGTGCGGAGAGAAAACGTATTTTGCTAATGGCTGATCTGTCAGTCTTTTTTTTTGTAAGGCATTTATTGTAGCGTTTTTTTTTCTTTAAGTTGTTTTATATAGTGTTTTTTTTTTTTTTTTTTTCGAATATTTTCTGCAAGGGGATTATTTTTCAATTATTATTCCACGACAAAGAAAACAAGTTATTTATCATTTATTCTTTACCGAAAACGTACAGCGAGAAAACGTAATTTAACTAATGGCTGATTTGTCAGTCTTTTTATAAAAGCATTTTTTTTTTCCTCAAAGGCGTTTTTCATAGCCATTTTTTCTGTAAGATGTTTTTTATTTTACAGTTTATTTTCTGCAAGGTTTTTTATTTTTATTATTGTTCCATGACAAATGAAACAAGTTATAAGGCGGGAACACGTATGATACTATAGGCTGATCTGTCTTTTATTTTATTTTTATTTTTAAGTTGTTTTTATAGCGCTTTTCTTTTCTACAATGCTTTTTTTTACTAGTTATTCTGCAAGATGATTTTTTTTTATTATCCTTCCAAGACAAAGGAAATCTCTTGTCTTTTGTCTATTATTCCAAGACAAAGTTCTAACGCGGGAATACGTACGTCGAGAAACTGTAATCTTCTGCACGGTGCTTTTTTACAGCGTTATTTTCTACAATGCGTTATTTTTATTCTAATCTTTTTTCGGCAAGGTGTTTCTTTTAATTATTATTCCAAGACAAAGGAAATAAGTTCCAACGCTGGCCAAAAAAAAAAAAAAAGTGCAATAAAAACAACAACAAAAAAAGTGCTCGGATCGAATTCACAAAGCATCAGGGCTATTCGATTATTATTCAAGCCGTGGATTCTTCACTCCACCGTTTTTTTTTTTTTTTTTTTTTTTTCAATTTTTTTGCTCAATCGTCTTTCAGATAACTCCTTAAGATAAAGCGTGCAGGAGCTACCTGAGCCCAACCAAATAAATAAATGAATAAAGCAGATCGTGAATGGCGGGACAGACGGGGAAAGGAGAGCTGAAAGGCATCTTTGAGAAGGTCCCACCGGGGAGCTCGGGGAGAATGGAGGAAACGAGAAAAGAGCGACACAAAGACGGAGAGGGGAGAAAATTTGAATGGATAAAAAGCCACCAGAGAAAGGACACGCACAGAGGAAGCGGTGAACGAGCGAGTCCTGGCGGTCCACAGAGATGCTGGAGATCAGAGGAGGTTGTTCCAACCCGCGCGGAAGGCGCCGGAAGGTGGAAGGAAGTGCCGAGTGGTCCCCGAGCGTCTCTCTCTCCTGGGGGAAGCCAGTCTGTCATCACACCAGACACAAACACTGCGGGCCGAGCCATGGGGATAGTGGGATGTGGAGAGAAGGTGGGACTGTGTTTCAGCCCAGGGGCTTCTCCAGGCGCCACACTGTGGGAAGATCTCCCAGTCTGATCCGCTCCGCCGCGCCTGGCAAACTGGCGAGTGAGGGCCACCGGCGAATCAGGAATTTGCTTGTGGTTCACTTACGCCGCCATCGGAATCCGGCCTGGAATATTTTCGTCATCGTCAATGACATGGACGTAGTTTTCCTTGTTTCACTGACTCTTTTTTTTTCCCCAATTTTTTTTTAAAACGCATATATAAAAAATCGCCATTTTTCTTTTTAAAGACTTTTTCACATAGCGTCTTTGCGTTGGTCTCGGACTAAGAAAAGCGCTGTATAAATGAACATGACACTTTTTCTCTGGCTAAAACGAAACAAGAACTGTATAAAAATTCCCGCTAAGGAACGAAAGCTATAACTACGTTTAGTGACACTTTCGACAACGAAGAGAAACGAAACAAGAGTGAATTTCGTGACGACGTCCAATCATAATCCGAGCTTGTGGAGAAAGGCGGGAACGCGTAGAGTTAATCAGGACACGGAGTCTGATCAGCTTCTAATACTGAGCTTCTTCAAAAACGTCTTCTCCCGGCTGGAAAAAGCAGTCAGATTTATGGATTAAACGATTTTACATTACATTTACGACCTTAATAAAATTCTGTACACCACGTGTGAAGCAACAATCACGGGCAGAAATACAACACACCTGAAGCGTCATCAGCAGATGAAACTGCTATTTTTCACATAAAAATAGGTTCAAGATTTCCAGATAAGTAAGATCTTTGTATATATTTTTATATATTTTATATATATATATATAGTTCATAGTTAACTACGTATTCAGTTTTGTTAGACATAGCAACTTGAGTAAACATTTAGAATATATAGCACTGATATTGTCGTTGACTAAATCTAAACTGTAACTAAAATGTTGTGGTATTTAGTCGACTAAAGATAGACTAAAACAATAAAAACTAAAATGACTAAATTGGGACTAAAACAAAGCTGAGTTTTAGTCAAATGACTATGATTAAAACTAAATAAAAAAATTTCAAAATTAACGCTGGGACTATATTTGACTATAATAATGAAAAACCATATATCCCCAACACTACAGGACTAAACTGTTATATTAAAATGTCGTCGTATATAGGTCAATGACCTTTATTGGAGTGACGTAACAAAATAACATAATTTAAGCTCAGAACATTCAAATATTCACCAAAATAAAACCGAAATGAGAGTGACGCGGCAATTTCTAAAATGTTTGGAGTGGAAAGTACAGATGTCTGCATAAAAATCCAAGAACTAGAAGTAAAAAGTAGGCGGAAACATTTCTCAAGTAAAGTATAAATCAGTCAAAATTCTACATAAAAATGTAGCTATTCTTTATTTTCTATTTTGTTACTTAATATTTTTGAATATTAGCACAGCAGCGGCGTCTGGTCTCTTCTTCCAGAGCGCTCATTGGTTTCAGGTACGAATGCGGTGGAAAGTCGTATTCCTCTGGATGTTTGCAGATAATGGCCGACTCTGTTAGAGACCGTTTTGCAAAAATCGGTCGGGATGTTTTGACACTGCGGCTTTCAGACCGGCCGGAGATTTACCGATATTAGCGCTGGCTCGCTGAAAAGGGCACGATGATAAATCAGATTTCACTTTACGTCCTGCACATCAGATCTTCAGAGACTTGATGCATCACATGCAGACACCCTCCACTTTTCTCTCGCATCAAGCGGAATTCTTTTTTTTTCATTTTCAGCACAATTAGCAATACGTATATGTCTGTAGGCCCAAACTGTGCTGAAACATTTTTATTCATCTATTTTACTGAAACGATAAGGAATCGTCCCGTATTTCAGATTGTAATTGCGCATCCTGTTTAGAATCGGTACTTTCATCATCTCATGTAAATCATCCCTCAGTCATTTTAATGAAGATGCTTCTTTTCTACTTTTGATTGAGTGACACTCAACTTCATTGTTAGTTTGATCGCTCTTCTATATGGGATCAAGGTAGTGCCAAAAAGATTTGTGCAGACATGTAATAACAGTGTGATTATTATCAACAAATACATTAATTCATTGCTAAATAATGGTAAAAATGTCCAGAGAGTGTGTGAAAGTCTAGCTGCAGTCATTATTTTGTAATTTAATCATTTTCTACTAATAAAATATATGTATTTATTATTAATTGTGTAAAATCATGTCAACAACTGAAATCACAGTGAAAGGAATCTCTAAAATCAAACTTGATCTCATTTGGTCTGGTTTTCACACACTGTGTCACACAGTAATTTGTAAAAATTCTGTAAATACAATGTAAGTAGATCACAATCCAGTGTAATACAGTATTATGGTCAAACAGACACACAATAATTAATTTATCACATGAAACATGGATTTATACTGTATATACAACAAAACGCCCATGCGTAAAGAAAATGAACTGGTAAATTGCAACTTTCTATTATTTTTGTTAAATTTGAAATAGGCTAGATAAAAAGCTTGTAGCTATTTTATGAATGTGCTGTTTCCATGTTTGGATAGTTTTTACTGAAAAAAATTACAAATATTTTAGCCACCCAATAAAATATCTTTCATAAAATTGTTTATTTTCATGTTTCTGTGTTTATACTTTCCTGAAAACAGAAAATCAGTTATTTCCTGCGATCAGCTGTATCACAAAGTGATGTCGTTGTCACCACGCCCACCAAAATCACCCCGCCCCCTGCACTATACACCCCCTAAATGGGAATCTAAATAGCTATCTAGCTAGTTAAGATGCTAAAATGCTAATTCATCCACAAAGCTCCATCTTCGAGCGTTTCCTCTTGCCCTATCAGAACCAGTGTAACACTGATGGTCACAGGTTCGAATCCCACATGGCATTATTAAAGCATTCAAATATGTTGCTTAGCATAATTAGCATCTCATAGTCGCGAGAAAACAATCAGAAAAATACGCCGCCTCCATTAATATATTCCTTTTATTAATAAAGCGACCCCGAGAGGGACACACCCCTCGACCCTGTATTACCCAGCATGCTCTGTGGGATGGAGGTCTCGCCCTAATCCCAACACCCACCATGTGAAGCGGAACGCGGCGCGGCCGAGACGTTGTGTGTGATGTTTACTCTAATTGCGGCGTGTAATTTTCAGCGAGTAGGACTAATGAGCGGGTTGCGCGGACCTAATGGATGACGGAGGCTGCGTTTAGCCGTTTAGCTATCACCGCGTGCCAATTGGCTGTGATTCCGTAAATTGACGGCAAAGTGAGACGGCTGAATTATGAGCGCGCGGCCATTAGCGCAGGTATCGCCACGTTTAGCCGCCGCGGTAATTATTCGTCAGAATGCAAGATAAATGGACAGAGGCGCCGATGTGTTCTGGGCAGAGGTGTAAGAAGTAACAGACAACCATACTTGAGTAAAAGTACGGAGACGTGCTGTATAAGTTACTCCAATGGAAGTAAAAAGTCACCACTGTGAAAAAGACTTGAGTCAAAGGAGCAAAGTATGGAATTTCAAAAGAACTTAAGTATTTTACTCATACTAAATTAAGGCAAAAAAATTAAACCAAAGAAATGTGAGAGGGCTCTATTAATTAGATTTTATTTTCTAATACAGAAACGAAATTTAACACCTCCATGTTTCAAAAATGGTAAAACTAATTAATATAGAACAAAAAGTCAGTCTCAATCAAACTCAAATGTGCAAAAAAAATCAATAAAACTCACGTTCATGTGGTTTCTAATTCACAATTAGCTTCCAGTATCTTCAGCAGACTACAGATGGCAAAATCGCCTTGTTCACCAAAGAAATTAACCGCGGTAAAAATCGATTGTGGTTTGTCGAGCACAATCAAAATGTAACGAGTCAATTGTAATGTAGTCGAGTGATAAGTACAGCTACTCAATCAGAAATGCAGTGTAATGTTGCGTATACTTTTGATACTCAGTACAAGTACGAAGTAGCCCAAAACATACTTAAGTAAAGTAACAAAGTACATTTACTCAAGTACTTCAAACCTCTGAAAAAGACAGTTGACCTTGTTAGCTTAGCACGCGGCGGCGGATATTTACGACGGCTCCTCGGCTCTCGAGTCGAGTGAAGAGTTTAGCGGCGATGATTTTCCAGACAGGCCTTGATTCGCGGCTAATGGGGTCGGAAGCGTCGCGTCGCGGCCTGACAGGATTCTCCATTGAGGCGGACGCGGTGATAGATGCGCGGCGGCGAGTTCCAACATGTTGCGTCTTTTTTCCTGTTAATTACGTGGCGCAAGCATCATTAAGTGCCATTACAACATAATGACCAAACGCCGCTGCGGCGAGAAAAGCTAATTGGTGATTAATGTTGCGTATCAGTAAGAGAAAACGCAAGATTTGCCATTTAATGAGACAATTCTGTGTTTAAATGCTGAATTGCAAACGTAAATAGCTCGAGAATGCAATAAATTGCGTTTTGCTTTATCGAGGCGCAGACAAAACATCCCCCAGCTTTTCCTACAACAACACACAAAACGGAATTATGTTTTATTAATACGGGAAGCATCCGCCTGCTTTCTAAAAACACGGCGGGAAAATAAACGCGCAAGTTTGTTTTCCCTTCCTCTTCACTTCTTTTTTTTTTTCCTGCCTCCCTCTGTCCTGAAACTTTTTATTCGGACTTCATAGTTTGTCCGTCTTGGCTTCCCGTTTGCTTGTGTTTGCGATTGTGAAAGAAATGTAGCAAAGCTGAGTTACAACAACACGGTAAAAGTAGTTTGCTACATTTTAAGCTACTCCTATACATTGTATATATTGTATATAAGTTATATATGTAATACCATATATATATATATTAATGTATATATATATATATTCATTTATTTTTCTATATCAACAATGTGCCATTTCTTTTCCCTATTCATTCATATTCTTCATCTCTATTTATTGTTTATCCTTGTGGATATATTTATTTCTCATTGTTGGGACAAATAAAGGTTTTCTTCTTCTTCTTCTTCTTGAGTTGCATTATCAAGTCAATTACTAAAACGGTCAATGAAACACGACAAGAATAACTGTTCTGTACTTATTTTAAATAACTCCAATCTGTCTAAATAACAAACAAATTGAACAAATAAACAAATAAAACCAACAATGAATATTTTGTAAACTAACAATTAATACAACTGCAGATTTAAGCTTAGTTATTATTTACTGATAATTCCGATAACCATAAAACACCCAGATGAACGATTCAAAATCATTCAAGTAGGGATTTTATACATTGTATTTGATTTGACGCAAAATATCACTTCAATTATCATTAATTAAATTTGTCTGCCATTTTTGTCCGTTTGCTCGTGTTTACAGTCTTTAGGCGAGTGTTTATTTAGTGCTGAGTTTAGAATAATTTACAAATTACACCTCAATATCCAATATTACAAACTTCATTTAATCGCGGTTAATCGTGATTAATTTGGTCAGGGAGGTGCGATTAACTAGTTAAAAAAATGAATCATTTGACAGCCCTATTCTAAACGCATGTATTATGGGAAAAGCATTAAAGTAAAGATCTTATACACTGTGTTTAATGCGAAATACCACTTGAATCGTCACAAACTAAATTGCTCCGCCTTTGTCCACCATTTCCTGTGTTTCCGATTGCGAAAGATCCATATTTCCGTCGGCGCGCTTGGCTCCGCCGTGAGTTTATCCGACTCTCCTGCCGCGTCTCGGAGCTCGTGAAGCCTCGTGTTTACAGGCCCCGCTGCCCACTAAAACCAGCCACAGATTCCCATTAATTCCTGGTTGTTGCTGTTGTACCCCAGCCAATGAAACGGTGTGTGACCAGCGCACGGCCCCATCCACTTGGCGCGGCTGCGTTTAACCCCGCGAGCCGCGAGCAGGGCTGGTATAACTCTTCCTAATGTACCGTCCCCCGTACGCGCCTCAACAGCCGCGGCTACTCGCGCGGCGCTATTCATTACTGCTAATTTGACGTGTTTACGGCCTGCCTTCCTTATATTAGATACTTAAAGGAATCGATCGGGCTTAAATCGAAACACCTACAGCCGCACAAACACGTCGATACGAAGATGAGTGCTTAATCTCAAGGACCAAGGAACTGGTGTCAGGGGAGAGGAAACTTTGCGCGGGTAATTTATGTACGCAGGGTGTAATGGAGGCGTGATTTAGATGCTCTGGGGATGTCGAGGTGTCGCTGTAATGCTTCGCCTGTGACACGGACTCTTTTGGCGGGGGATCGGGGATAATGGGGATGCTCCATGACTGTGCAGGTGTGGGAATGATTAACCCGTCTACGTAACCCCGATGACTAGCTTGACTAGGGCGATCGTATTTTGATTTTCAAAACTGAGGAGTACAGACAAATTCAGACAGGCTTCTCGGAGGTACTTCTGTAACGAAAAAATGTAACTGTATTAACTTATATCTATAACAAAATAATAGTCCTAATTAATACTAATTAATAATAGTCCAAAATTGTAGTCCTAATACTTCTTTCTAATAAATAAATAAATGACTAAATACATGGATTCATTAATAATATGAAATAGTGTTCTAAATATCAGCTCTTCTGTTATAAAATCCAGCTTCAACACTATATACAAAAATAACAACCGTAATATATATCTATTAGTGAGCAATATTTGTGGGAAAGTTTTTATACGACATAGATTTCATAATATAGAATGTTTCAATTTATTAGCTTATTTTTGTTACATGGGCTTTGTGTTGTTTATTAATATATTAACTATAACGTTTCAGGTAATTAATTAATAATTATGTGTCTGACCCGGAGAAGCATCAGCTATTTAATTTTTAAACTTTAACTTGTTTTTTTTTATGTAACCATACTTTTCGAATTAAATTAATGCTAGTTGTTTGAGTAGTTTCTTGTATGTGACTTTTGTGTTCAAAATGTTATAATAATTAGTTGACATGGGACGATTTATCAAATTGTTGAACAAACCGGATTTTTATAATTGGGTGTTTCACGTTGGATTTTTATTTTAATTGGGGGTGACTTTGCCCAATAATTGGATAATCGATGTTTTTTGGGAGAGCCAATGAGAAGCTTGCATGTGTTGCTTACATTTTTTTGTACTCTTTTTAAACTTAAAAATAAAGCATGAACATGTTTAAATTAACTGTTACGTTATAACAAGAATACATTGAAGCGATGTGTGTTAAAAGATGACAATATATGTTTAAATAATGTAAATAACCGTCTTTTCATCAATGTCTTTACTGCTCTTCAGAATGAGGTTGAGGTGGATTTCACTCTATTTACATCTCTGACTATGTGAGGCTGTTGTTTTCTGGCTGTTAAATGTCTTAATATAAATTATTATCTGTTTGAGTGGAATCTCTTGGTGAGAAAATATATGAAAATGTTGTGTTTTTATTTTTACCAAGAACCTTTTTAAAATTAGTGCAGTTTACATATAGCAGCATATAAATATGTTACCTCAACTTAATAAAAATCGATTTATCGGAGTAATTTTAGAACCATTAGTTAGCTCAACTTGATTTAGTTGCTTTTGTTTTGCATAAAATGAGAGCGTTTATAAAACTTAGTTAATTCAACTTAAAAATGCCCATGCAGCCACTCGCCTCACTTTTTATAAGTTTAATCTGGGTATTCGTTTTTACAGCGTACTGCTTCAAAACGGGACGCGTGATCCCATTCGCAAATAATCTAAAGCGCGGTTGGCGAACGTGTATTGGCTCTTTGAAGAAGCGTGAAAACTGGACATTCTCGTGCATTTCTAAAACCCAGGACGCTTGCTCACCCTAGCGTTGACCTCGTTAGCCTAGCACGTCCGGAGTTAGCACGCGGCGGTGGATATTTGTGTAATGGAGATGCTCTGGGGATGTCGAGGTGTCGCTGTAATGCCGCGCGTGTGATCCGGACTCTTTTGGCGGGAGATCTGCGATAATAGGGATGCTCCATGACTGTGCAGGTGTGGGAATGATTACCGCCATGGCGCCGTCTCCGTAACCCCAATAAGCCGCCGTGTGTTGCTGATGGGATCCGGCGGATAAATGTGTTTATGTTAAGACGTATGTGAGGCGGCGGACGAGGGAGCGCTAACGGAAAACAATGGCGATTATTTGCGGACAGATATTAAGCGGACTCGCAGGTAACCTCCGCTCCAATCGCCGGCCTCAGATGTAATGAAAAAGCGGGCGAAATATGATGGAAAACACCCACGGCCATTAGAGATGCAATTGCTGTCTGTTTGTCTGTGCTGTCTAATGGCTTCCAGACCTGCAGGTCAACTGTGTTTCTCCATCATTCTGACGCCTCGACGCGGCTATTGGACTCAATCTAATCACGCTGCACAAACAGCCGCCGGCTTCACTGTACCAGCCTCTCACCTTTATTCCGAGTTTCCCACCGGCTCGACACGGGCCGGGTTCGACTCGTTAGGTGGCTTGTTGTGCATCGAGTGCGAATGGGAGGAAGTGTTGAGTTAGCCACTTGGAAAATGTTGCTAAGCTAATCGTTAACCTGCAACATGCTAAGCTTCGCTACAGTTAAGCTAGAGTAACTCCTAAATATATCTTTCTACTGTATCTATCTATCTATCTATCTATCTATCTATCTATCTATCTATCTATCTATCTATCTATCTATCTATCTATCTATTTAATTAAATCCATAAATAGACATTTCGTCCCCATTCCTATCAATGTATCTTTCTGTCTGCCTCTCTGTCTGTCTGTCTATCTATCTATCTATCTATCTATCTATCTATCTATCTATCTATCTATCTATCTATCTATCTATCTATCTATCTATCTATCTATCTATCCTTCTGTCCGTCTGTCTGTCTGTCCATCCATCCATCCATTCATCTATCACCACAATATGAAAAAGAAGCAATCAATATGAAACATCATGAATG
Organism: Paedocypris sp. Pulau Singkep; assembly: GCA_017309775.1. NCBI lineage: Eukaryota > Metazoa > Chordata > Actinopteri > Cypriniformes > Paedocypris > Paedocypris sp. Pulau Singkep. The sequence goes on along the minus strand of MU204250.1, from coordinate 14,035,599 downwards.
ATGGTGGATCAGTTGATCGAGGATCAGTAAATTTGCCTCGTGTTTTTTTTAATATTTTTTTAAATATTTAAATTAAATTATGTTTAGGCACTTTATCAAACCTGTGCACTACGTCATTTTACTGTTTATTTGCACACTCTGTTACTTGTATGTGTACATTTTGCCAAAATACACTTTTTTGTGTTATAGCTTGTGTTATATATTCTTGTGTTAGCTTTTTTAACATTGCTTATCAGTTATATCATATAATATTGTAATGTACGTATAATATTATATATAGCTATTAAATAATATATATGTACTATTTTTGAAATACGAATTAGCATTTCTATTAATATTTTTAGATATAATAATTAAATATAATAGTTATATTGTATTTTTATTCATTTACTCTTGTCATCACATTTTTCTTTTTGCACCAAACAGAGTAGCAATGTTTCATTGTAATTCTATTATATTCAATTCTATTATTTTCTATTCTATTCTATTCTAACTCTGATACAGAGACAATATAGGCATTCTATTCTATTCTAGTAGCTTCATGACTGGTAGAAACACTGCAACACTGTGCCAATGCAAGTGTGTTTTACGCGATTTATTTTCATCGCAATGATGATTAATGTTGGATCCCGTCCATCGCCGATTCACGGCATGTGGAAACCGGTCGGAAAGGAAAACACTGGGAGCTGATTTTATAATAAACTAGAGGGCAGTAACTCTTCCAACCCCGAGGCCAAGCTCACTTCCACTCCGTGTTGTTCTTAATCCTTCCTTTTTTTTTTCCCCTCCCCGTGCTAGGGGGGCAGATATTTTACATTTATGAAGTTTGGACACTCTTCATGTTCCGACGTGAGAAATGGCGAAAGGGGGGGGGGGTCCTCATCTGGAAACAATCGGAGCTCTTCGTCGTCCACTCGGCGCTAACGCAACACGACAGCCCGTGAGCATTTCCCCGCCATATTTCAAAGTTATGGTTTATAAACATCTGGAGAAGCTCTCTGGAACGCTCTTGGGAAAGACGTGATCTTTTTTCCACATTGCGCTGTGTTTGTCTTGGGAGCGGCGAGGTGAGAAAGTCCAGCCGTTGTTCTGAGCAGTGGGCAGCGCAGATACACACACGCGTTAACACAGGAATAAATCAGGTGGAGCCATCCTTCACCTACTCCTCTGATTAGACGCAGGAAGCCCTGTGGAACTCCAGGATCCTGGAGTTGGGTTTCACTTCTCGTGTGTGTCACAAAAATCCGACCATCTCGCATGTTGGTGTGCGACCTGAAGGTTTGTGTTTCACACGCACGGCTTTGCCAGAAGCTCCGGTGGTCCGGGCTCGTGGAGAAGCACGAGGTGTGTTTTTGTGTGGATTCGGATTAGTGCCAAAAATATCAAGCGTAAATTTCTTAATAAGCGAACAAAAATGCTTCACATTTACGTTTGGGTTTTTTGTTTTTCGTTTTACGTTTGTTTGTTTGCTTGCTTTTTTGCGTGCTATCTTCACATTTTCGTTTTTTGCTTCGGATTTTTTGTTTTTTGTGTCGGATTTCTGGCCAAAGTTTCACGTGGGGGCGGTCCTTACTCTGATTGGCTGGTCAGTATGTGATTGGCAGCTGCTTGACCAGGAAGTGTGGGAGGAGTTCAGCGAATGTTCACCGTGACATTGACTGCTTTTTTACATATTAGTATACGAACTGTGATTTAAGTGTTATTTTTGCACAATTATTAAATTATTGTGGTGGCATATACTTCAGAATAATAGTACATACTGTTGTTTCTTCACAATCGAAATACTGTGTGTGTGCAGTGCTCCCGATAGGCGTCTTACAAATAAAATGTCTTATTATTCCTTATAATGAAAATAATGATTAAATGTTCAATCAGAGTAAGACCCGCCCCCACGAGAAATCCCAACAAAAAACAAAAAAACTAACGAAAAATCAGAAGCGTGAAAAAAAAAAGTTTCAAACGAAATTGTGAAGATTGCAAGTGAAAAACAAATAACCAAACGTAAACGTGAAGCTTTTTTGTTCTTTTATTAGAAATGTACGTTTGATATTTTTGCGGCTAATCCGAATCCATTTTTTTGAGCCACCGTCTTGTACGTTCCTCACGGGAATGCTTGAAAAGTCGAAAAACGACGCCGAAAAAAATAAAAACAATGATACGTATCCAACAATAGTTTTCTTTCCTTTGGCGAGAAACAAAGGACGCATTGATTAAGCCTGGGAGAGAACGTCAGGCCCACCGCCGACCAGTGTCTGATGTGTTTTTCTTGGCCGGCTCCAGTTCAACTTTTGTCATTCACTCCACATACTTGAACAAATTAGAAACATTAGAAACCCGAACCGCGCTGATGTTTTGCTTTCGACATTTCAGTTCCACAATTACGCTTTAAAAGGCAACCAAACTGTTTGACAGCAGTATTGAAAAACCTAAAACAACTATCTCTATTTAAAACACATGCTCGCGGAAGAAGGACGCGCGGTTCTTCAGGGTTCACGGGAACGCACTGGTGTTGAGGAAATGGGCGTTTAGAAGACAAGAAAAGGGGAGGAGGGGTCTCACCTGAACACGCCCACTCAGGTGTGGCTTCCTGTTTCAGGGCGTCTAGTATCCCGGACACGCCCAGTTCTGGTCTAAACAGTCACAAACGGGTCAAGTGAAGTCGAGCATCTCGATCTGGATCTCCTTTTTCTCATCCCGTTTTCCCAACATTTCTAAAAAGTTTTTCTTTCCCGCGCTCACCACACACACATAACGGATACACACACATTTAATGCAATATTTTTTTTACATTTTATACTGCAGATAATCCAAGCTGACATAATGACCAGTCCACACATTTCTTATCGGTTTGGTAGAATAGCCTAATGGAGACATAGTGTTATTTAAAGATTATTTTGCTTTAAAAATGTAACTGGATTTTATGTGTAAATTCTTCGGATGCCTTTCGTTGGATTGGATTGAAATTTTTGCATGATTTGAGAGTTGGGATTTTTAAACACAGGATCTCAGGAAGACGGAGTAGTTCTGAGAAACGTTGCGTGAAAGAGCAGTGGGATATTGTAGTTTGCTAAAGCTGCTAGCATATTTAGCTAACGAGAGTCATGCGGCAATACAATTAATTTAAGCAACTACGTTTAGACAAACATGACTTCATTTTCCCTGTCATTGAACGTTGAGCTGACAAATCAGTAAGAATAGTTTGACTTTTGCTTTTTTTGCCTTCTTTTTCTTCTTGCTTCATTAAACTTTTAGTTTTTCTTCTAAACATCGGCTTCATACTTTGTTAATCACGACAACTTTGCAGCTTCTGAATTGTCTATTGAAATTTTTAGACATCCAAGCTAATTGCTAAATGCTAACCGCTCATTGTTAATCGCTCATTGCTAATTGCTAATGGTTTTCACGATAGATAGATAGATAGATAGATAGATAGATAGATAGATAGATAGATAGATAGATAGATAGATAGATAGATAAAGCATTGTTTACAATGTCACTGCACAATGTAGATAAAGAGTTTGTCCTAACTCGCTCTGTTCAATCCTAGAATTTAAATATTTAGTGTTCTTTTGCTCAACACTACATCAATCTGGTGGATTATTTCAGCACGTAGTTTCAGTGGCTCACTGTTTCCTGTAGCGCTCACCTCGCCGTTCCCTCTTCCAGCTGATGGACGGGCAAACAAAGCGTCCAGAACGCGGCGTGAGAGAGCGATTACAGCGCTTTTATTGAGAACATGTGGGAATCATTCCCCTGAAATCTGCTGTAATTGCGAGTCTAATATTAAGAGCGCAGCTCATTTTCACCAACATCTCCGCCGAC
>MU204250.1:14024277-14029277 GCA_017309775.1 Paedocypris sp. Pulau Singkep | reverse complement strand
TAGCATTCAGTACCTTCAGCATCCTGCAGATGGCGATATCACGGATGCCAACTTGTCACGCACAATCACAATGTAACGAGTAACAGTAAGTGTCCATTCGCATGTAGTGGAGTAAAGATACAGATACGCAATCACAAATGTAGTCAAGTAGAGAGTAAAAGTTGCTTATATTTTTCATACTCAGTACTAAGTAGCCAGATGGATGGATGGATGGATGGATGGATGGATGGATCGATAGATAGATAGATAGATAGATAGATAGATAGATAGATAGATAGATAGATAGATAGATAGATAGATAGATAGATAGATATGGATGGATGGATGGATGGATGGATGGATAGAATAGATAGATAGATAGATAGATAGATAGATAGATAGATAGATAGATAGATAGATAGATAGATAGATAAGATAAACTGACATACAATTAGAAAAGGAAAATAAAATATATGAAGATAGACAGCTGGTTGGACAGGCAGATTAGATAGATAGAGAGAGAGAGAAAGAGAGAGAGAAAGAGAGGCATACAGACAGACAGATAGATTGATAGATATTTTTGATACTCAGTACAAGTACAAAGTAGCCAAAATACTCAGGTAACAAAGTCCTCAAACAGCCTCCACACCAGATCCCAATCCAGCTTTGGGATTCAAAACGGCGTGAGGTCGAACTGCATCATCCCCAGAAATCTGCGTCCACGCCTACATCAAATATTTGGAGCGTTTGGAATGTCAGCGATCAGCCGCCTTAATTGCTTTATTTCATGTAGCGTCTGGATTTATTTCTGTAAAGCTAAAGCACCTACTCGGCTTTTTTTGATGATGGATGGCGGTGCAGAAGAGGTTCTGCTCCAGGAAGGCACGAGGTGCCGTGATTAACGATGCTGCACCGAGTCCCACCGGAGTCATGGAGGATGATACAGTTGTGTAAAAACAGCTGCTTCTGAAAGGAGACTCGACCCTCCGACTCGCTCCACGGACCTGTCAAAGCCCAAACACTGGAAACAAAGGGTGGGCCGCGCGGCCGGGACGGGACGGGCCCGGGTCGACAAGGAGGGAGAAGGTCAGCCAGGCCTAATTCATTCAACTAGTTTTGGAGTGAAAACGGAGTGAAAAGTGAATTTCAGTTTTCCGAGCTGAAAGTGTTTTAAGCATTTGCTTTGAATCGTCATTGACAACCAGGAGAGTCTTTACGCGAATGAAAGATTTTTATCGAAATTTCGACGCTCAAAAACTCGGCGGGTGCTTATAATTGCCGATTTCAAATATGCACCTAAATATACATTTCAAGTCGTTTCAAGTTAAGATTTTAACTTGGCTCAATAACAGAAATAAAGAAACATTAGACACGCCGCGACACATAACAAGTACGAAATAACACTGGAAGAAGTAAGATTAAACTAAATACAGTCATTAACATTGAAACAAACAGAGACTACAAACCACAACTGCTTTGCTTAGCTTAGCGCTAACAAACGGGCCCAATGTGTAATCACAGAAAGAGTCAAAACAGTCGAAAATTAAGTAAAAAATCCAAGGAACAGACAATATCAAAACGCTGGGTCTGCTGAACAGGGGATAATAATTTTTTGCTTCGATTCTCTTCACAGCGTCAGAGAAAACAGATAGTTAAATAATGAAACAATAGTACGTTTAGGAGAATATTAACGTAATTGAACCAGAAATGTAAAAAATAATGACAATTATTTTTTTGGAATTTTTATTTTGTATGTATATATATATATTCACTGGGTTCTTATATTTGGGTAAATATGGTGTTTTTACCAGAAACGGCTTGCTGAAGAGGTTTATTCACCATCATCACACAAAAGACTTGCAGAGATAAAGTTATAGAGGTTTGAGTTTTCCATGCCATTGCTCAAAATAAACCACTGTAAAATTACAGTACGTATATTCGTTTTTCTGAAGGAAACTGTAGTGACCTGTAGTGACCAGTGCTGTTTGTCGGTTCTTCTCGTGCTTGCGTGGGTTTCCTCCGGGTCTCCGGTTTCCTCCCACAATAAAAAAGCATGCAGAAGAACTGAACAATTGCCTTTAGATGTGAGAGAAAGTGTGAAAGTGTGTGTATATAGAGTATATAATATACATATCTGTATATGTAATAATAGATAAAATCTGCTTAGATGTAAACACCAAAATCTCGTATCTGTCATGTATGTTATTGAGAAGAAAAAGACATGTCATATCTTTTTTCTTATTGAATTTAGTTATGGATTTAGTTAGAGATTAATCTAGATTAATTTTGATCCAGATGTATTTCCAGATTACAGTGAGATTACACTACACTAGGTTACAATAATTAACGTAGGCCAACATCTAACATAAATGTAAATAAGAGATACATTAATTGACATTTTCATTGTTGCTGTTTATATGTAGAGTATATAATAAGAGTATTATATATTTATTATTGTTCAAATGTTTCATATGTTGGTATTTCTATTGTAATTCAATTTTTCTACTCTATTTATCTAATATAGTTCTTTCTTTGAGGTCTGCATCTGTATTATTTTAGACTCGAGGCAGAAATGCTTTTCACCCCGTCTAACGTCTGTCTGGTAAAAAGGGTTTAAGAAAGAAGAAAAGAAAAAAAAACACGCCCAGAACATCCCAAATCCTCAAATTCACCTGCTGTGAAAGTGCATTAAAGAGGCATTTCAGCTTTTAGTGCGAAAAACACTGGTTATTTCAACCAACAGACAAGGCTTAAACCAGCTCTCATGTGACGAAATTAATAATGTGTGTTTTGAAGTGGCGTATTTACGCAAATATATACCCTTTTTATCAAATGTTCGACGTTCATAAACACTTGGGGGTGCTTATAATCGCCAATTTCAAATATGCGCGTAAATATAAGCATCCATTTTTCCGTATTTCAAGTCAGGAACAATCACAAGTAAGCGAAAACACGTCGTCTTTATGCAGCAGTGCACGTGTGCGTCTTTAAAAAATGTGTATAAGCTTTTATTGGCTCAATACCAGAAGTAAAAAAGCATTACTCACACCGCTAAACTTAACAGAGACAAAATAACCCTGGAAGAAGTAATATTAAACTAAATAAAATCATTAATAATACAACAAACAGAAACCACAAGAAGTAAAATACCCAAGGGACAAACACAATCAAAACGCTGGGTCTGCTAAACAGGGGATAATAATCCTTCACTTCGATTCTCTTCACAGCGTCAGATACACAGAGAGCTCGACGAGTCTCACGCAGTTGCTTTGGCCATGTGCGGACTGGTGCAAAGACACTTGGGAAATGAAGTTCTGACCACTAGAATCGACTTTTTGTTGTCTATCATTCAAGTAAATATGTGAAAATGATACGATATGAAAATGATACGAGTCACAAGTTAGGTTTGTTAAATAAAGAAAAAAAAATGTTTAGGAGAATATTAACGTAACTGAAACGTAAGTTGAAATGTAAAAAACACATATCGGTAGATCTTTTTTTTTTTTGGAATATTTGTTTCGTGCCTAAAAAATCAGGGGGGTGCTTTATTCGTGGGTGCTTTAATTCACATAAATACGGTTTTTAATAGTTGTGCAAATGCGTCGTAATAAAAAACGCACTTCCTTGTAAAGCATTTCTTCAAAATGCTGCGAAAAAAAAAAAAAACAGGCGAGCGCATTTCTAAATTCTAAGCTGTGTCGTACTTTGCTCGACAGGCTCACTTCTTAGTAAGCACGAAAAGACGCGCGTGCACAAGCCGAGAGGAGTCGTGTAGCTCATTAAAGCCTCAGCTGGAACATGCTAGAGTCATGTAAATCGAGGGGGCGGGGCTAGGGGGGCGAGGGGTGGGGTGGAGGGTGGGGGGGGGGTTGTGTCAGGGCCTGACAGCTTTAAACAGATTCTAGTTTGCTGCACTTATCTGTCGCGAGGAAAAAACATTTAGAGAGCGAGTGCAGACAGGCGAGGAAGCATGGCACATCATTATCAGAAAGCGCCGGGATTCAGCAGTGGTGTAGGAGTCAGGCGGAGCGCGCCACTCTCACCCCCGGCAGCGCCCACAGTGCCGAGCCTGTCAGGAGAACAAGACGCGCTCTGCCACAAACACGTTTGCTTTATTGCCAATCACACGGGCGGCTCGCTCCACACACACACGCACACACACACACACTATACAGCCTGTGAAGATCTGAACTTATGCAGCCATCGCCAACGCATCATCAGTGAGGTGTGTGTGTGTGTGTGTGTGTGTGTGTGTGTGTGTGTGTGTGTGTGTGTGTGTGTGTGTGTAAATATACGTATACCGTATTTCCCAGGGTTCCCACGAGTGCTTGAAAATGCTTGAATTTCTACAATGTGTTTTTGAGGCTTTGATAATGCTTTAATTTTAACTGAGGTGATTGAAATTCTTGAAATTATATGATGGATTCCGGTTAAGTGCACGTCATCAGGACCGGATCCGAACTTAGGTGGTTCTCCCGCTCTGTGTCTGGTTTCACGCCACTTTTGATTCACAGACTCGGAGAGTGAGACAGAGAGAGAGACCGATAAATAAAGTGAGTGTGTGAATAAACGGGTCGTGATCACTATGATCCAGGTCTGATTAAAAGTGCAGAAAGTGAGAAGCATCAACACCTTTATTGTTGCTGTTTTCCCGCCTTTGTTACACTTTGTTAAACTAAAACACACTTTGCTAAAAAGGGAGAAGAATGGCAGGTGTAGTAATTTCTTACTTTAAATAAAGTTACAATACAAATTGTGCCTATATTGTTAGTAAGGTCTACTAAAAAAGTGCTCTCGATAGGACATGGAAATAAAGCATTTATGATTCTGATTCTAAAATGTCAATTTTTTTCTCCCACCAATACAACAAATCTTTCCCTCAAAATGGTAACGTTTCATTTTGATTGTGTTGAGGCCTCGTTTTAAATATGATTTTTACCACAACTGTCTGGCGCTGAAAAAAACTTGAACATGGACCTTGAAAGTGCTTGAAAAGTGCTTGAATTTTGTCTTTCAGAAAG
>MU204250.1:14004491-14019860 GCA_017309775.1 Paedocypris sp. Pulau Singkep | reverse complement strand
AGAGAGAGAGAGAGAGAGAGAGAGACAGCTGGTTTGAAGCCCATCACAATGACATGGGCTGCCACATCAGAGGTACTGGGGGCTTTGGGGTAATGTCTTTGTCATCACGCCTCAGTCAGCACCCGCACATAGCATGTCACTGACATGTAGCTCCACTTCTCCAAACAAACTTTCCGGGTAGTCGGCTCACAGTGACAGCACGAATTAAAGCCGCCGGCGGTGGGGGACTTGAACCCCTCGTGACAGGTGAATCGCCGTCCTGTCAAACACGGCAAAGCAACGCGCAACTGTTGGGCTAATGCGTCTCAATTAGCCTAGCCCGCCTGACGGAGTCACTGCTTGAAATGTAGCAGTCGAACTGAAAATATGTCACTTATGAATATGGGTGTCGAACCCGTGACCTGGAGTCGTAGCTTAAGCGAGTCATAACCCAAGCGGGACAAAACCTTTCCATGTCTCCATGTTTTCAACACTTTCACCACTTCCCAGCTCGGTCAGTTGCATTTAGATCACAATAGGTCACAAGTTCAATTCCCATACGCAGAGGGAAATTTGCACTTTTTTTGTCTGTCATTTTTGTTTTCCTGTCATTTCAGTCAGCTTAGTTATGCAATGCTCAAAGTCATGAGTTTGATTCCCATGCACAGCATGAATTTGTTCTAAAGCTTTTTTTTTTTTTTGCTTGCTTGTTTTCAATCATTTCAATTGATCGAATGCTTTTTCATTACCTGTTTTACTTTTTGCTTGTCATTCACTCAGCTGGTTTTTGGACTACTAAAGGTCATGAGTTTGATACCCACGTAAAGCATGAAATTACATTTTAAAACGTTTTGTTTTTATTTGACCATTCACTATTTGCTTGTTTCTCAATTAGCTGTTGTTCGAAACACTGAAGGTCATAGGTTTGATGCCCATACAAAACACAAATATAATTTAAAGGTTTATTTTATTATTTCGTTTTAAACTTTCCCTGTTTGCTCGTTACTCAATCAGCTGTTGTTTGGAACACTGAAGGTCATAGGTTCGGTACCCATGCAAAGCATGAAAAGCTTTTTGTTTCCATTTTATTTTCAACCATTCACCATTTGCTCATGGCTCAATCAGCTGTTGCTTGGACCACTGAAGGTCATGGGTTCGATGCCCATACAAAGCAGGAAATTAATTTAAAGGTTTTTTTTTATTATCTTGTTTTCAACATTTCCCTGTTCGCTCGTTACTCAATCAGCTGTTGTTTGGACCACCGAAGGTCACGGGTTTGATGCCCATACAGCATCTAATCATCTCTTTTTTCGGTTTCTTTTTCAGCTCATGTGTTTGATTCCTATCCAAAGGATGAAAAATACACCGACATTTCACGAGTTATTATTAAGAATTGTGTATTATTTACGTAGCGTGTGTATTTATAGACTGCGCCTTTGTACAGAACGCCGCCACACAGCCGGATGCAGGTGGGCTTCAGCGACGGACTTGTACGGGCATTTCGAATGAATTAGTAGACATTAATACATTATGAGCGCTGTTCTGGCTCTCTACAGCATGTTGGAGCAGGAAGCTAATGGGCGTAAATGATTTCCATGTCTCACCGAGGGTACACAAGCACTCCTCCCTGTCAAGTGGGAGCGATTTTGTAACCCATACTGGTGCGGAGCAGTAATGGAAGACGGCTGGGTGAAACCTCGGGGTCCACATTAACCTTTAAATTGTTGACCCAAAGCTGAGGAGGGGCCGCGCCAAACCAGAGTTAATATACCAGGCTCCATGTCCCGACCCAGGAGGGGGTGCGCTGAAAGACGCTCGCGCCAGCTGCCCTCGGCTATTTTGGAAGGGGCATTTGTCCCCGTCTTTATCCCTCGCCGGCCCACTCGAGCGGAAAACACGCCGATCCGACTCAGAATCGGATCAGAATCAACTTTCTTGGCCAGGTTGCAACACGGAATTGAGCTTGGTCTGACTCCGCCTTTTCCCCTCTATTTTGCATATATTAACATAAATATATAAATAAAGCGGGGGAAAATGACATGAAACAATGACATGAAATGTGTGAAACATAAATATTCTGTGCTAAGAAGTTCCTCTTTGGAGTAGGTTATTCGTACAGCGTCAGAGGTTGGACAAGAAAGATTAAAAATGATAAAAACACTAAAGACTTAGAGGGTCCTGAAGAGCAGAGAGATGATGATGTCAGGAGGTGAACTTTATGATTTGTGGGCCACATTGGGTTCTAACATTTGACAAAGGGGCCGGACCGGGCTTCCTGGTCCAGCAGCTGTCAATCACATTCTCACCACCCAATCAGAGTAAGGCCCGCCCCCACGTTTAAACCGGTGCCCGAAGTCCAAACCAATAAAACTGAAACGGACGAAAAAATCTGAAGCTGAAAAATTTCTTCAAGCCACAACGTGAAGATTTTTGTTTGTTTCTTAGAAATATACGTAGAAATTTATATTTTTGGCATCTGATTCCATAATATGTGAAAATAAATGTTAAAAATACATACTAGTACAATTCTTTTACGTACATTTTGTGTTTATGTGAAAATAATTGTTAAAAATATACTAGTACAATTCCTTTACATGCATTTTGTGTTTATGTGAAAATACATGTTAAAAATTCAATAGTACAATTCTTTTACGTACATTTTGTGTTTATGGTTCCGCTTTTCAAAATGTGTTACATAAAAAAATAAAATAAACCTTATAACAGATTAACCGTATTTAAGTTTTACAAGTTCGGCGGGCCGGATTAAATCATTTAAAGGGCCGCATGTGGCCCCCGGGCCGTAATTTGCCCAACCCTATTCTACCAGAATATACGAAGACCAATCGTGAAAAATCTGGGAGAATTCAATCTGTAGGCGTTCTGAAATGCCAGCGATGGAGCCGTGGCACCAACTTTCAACTATAAATGTCCAGTGTGTGTAAATAAAGGCCTGGAATCATAAAACCATCCACGGATGGAAAGTGTCGTCGATGCTTATATGACTGCGAGAACACGGGAGCAAAATGTGGATTGAGTCACGTGACTTTTTTTTTTTTTTTTTCGTTTTCAGAGAGTCCGGTGTGAGGTTCTCTCTTGAGATCATCGGAATGTTCCGGAACTGGAGATGCTGATGGAGTATTCTCCAGTCCTGGATTTATCTGGAGTTATGTCTTTGTTTAAAGAAGCAACACATCTGAGACCTGTACCGTGTCCAATAAAAGTCTCTTTCAACCCATCCATAAATGATCATTTGCCTTTTGCTTATAATAAGCTCAGCGGCTCCGGTCCTTCAGTGGGAAAAATGTAAATGCGACGGCAGAAATATTGTTTATTGGCAAGACGCTTGTGAAATGTTTTTGCTGGCAGTTATTGGGCTGTTATATTAGGATAGGAGAATGAAATCATAAATTTTGAGTATTGTGTAGAAGTGCATTAAATGGCAAAAAAACAAGCAGCATACTGTGCTGCATATATTATATTAATCTGCATACACAAACACACACATATACACTGTAAAACCTCTAATAGACCTTAATGTAAGAGTTGAAAATTATACCAGTTCTATTAAAGGTTTTCCGGCATATTTCTCATGTACAGTATACTGTATAATTTGTATATATATATATATATATATATATATATATATATATATATATATATATATATATATATTTGTATTTTTAGTGTATATTTGTTTATTAGTATATGTGTATATATTTTATACATATATAATTATTAATTAATGAATAATATTACATTTATTTTTAATGCATATGCGCATTGTATAAATACGTTTTTGTTCCTGCCCTATTTTATGTCATTTAATCTCATAGATTTTTACCCCTGAATTTCTTCCCATATGTTTATTGCAAGTGGTGAAGTGTGGCATGGATCTATTGATATGTATTGATTAGAGAGGGAGACGCGCTCTGGACAGGCGGCTGACAGCAGCGTAATGCTGCCCTCTTATGGTGGAAGCGAGAAAATCAGTTGAAGCGCAATATTCCGTAGTCGTAAATAATTTTGCTCTAATCAATGTGTAATTGATTATAATTTAAAGTTTCAGTTGTGTTTTGTTGTCATTTAATCGTATACAAGTTGTGTGTGTGTTCCTGCGTTTAGCACAAAATTGGGCCTAGAATGCAAGTTTTTAGCTCAAAGTGGGACCCTGTTGTGTACTTGTGGGGTCTTTGACTAGGGACCCACAATTTTGAAGGGTCAAAATGGGTTAACAAGGGGGCCTCACTATGATATGAATGCAAGTGTATTTAGTTCGCCATATCGACAATCTCACTCACTTAACTTTACTTTATGCTACGTTATGTTGCGCTATATTACATTACGTTATGTTACTTTATGTAACTTTACGTTTCTTTACTTTACTATATTATACTGTACTATACTATACTATGCTATACTTTACATAACTTAACTTTACTTCACGTTACGTTACGTTACGTTACGTTACGTTACGTTACGTTACATTACGTTACGTTACGTTACTATACCATACTATACTATACTATACTATACTATACTATACTGTATTTTACTTTCCTTTGTCTTTACGTTACATTACTTTTCTTTACTTTTCTTGACTTTTCTTGACTTTACGTTCCGTTCCGTTACTTTACAGTACTATACTATACTATACTTTACTTTTCTTTGTCTTTACATTACGTTACTATACTATACTATACTATACTATACTATACTATACTATACTATACTATACTATACTATACTATACTTTACTTTTCTTTGTCTTTACATTACGTTACTTTACTTTACTATACTATACTAAACTATACTATACTTTTCTTTGTCTTTACGTTACGTTACTTTACTTTACTTTGCTATACTATACTATACTATACTTTATTTTACTTTACTCTACTATACTTTGTCTTTACATTGTTACTTTTCTTCACTTTGTCTTTACGTTACGCTACTTTTCTTCACTTCACCTTACGTTACTTTACTTCACTTTACTAGACTGTGGTGTGAGTGTAAGTATAAATACACAGTAAGTCGGTGTTACGTGTGTAAAGCGTGTGTGAGGTGTGTGTCTGTGTGTGGGGGCCGCTTCTCTCCCCTCACCAGTCTGTCCCGCTTCATCAGCGCTAATCTCCTCCGCTTTGTGAAGCAGTGGGAATGGATTCCCTCTCCTTCTCTCCGCCACCGGGGACGACACTTGTTCAGGGGTCCGGGGTCCCGCACGGAGAGAGAGAAAGAGACTTTACACTGGTCTGCTGATCCGAGGCGTTTAGGCCCCGCGCTAATACCCACAGACAAAGCCAGCATTAGCGGGCGGAATAGCTAATGGCTAGCGCCTCCTAAAGCCCCCTCACACTAAAACAATGGGGCGGCGTACGGGTGCGAGGCTGAGGTATGTAGATGAGTGTGGAGCAGCTTGTGGAGCCGTGTTCAATCCCTCAGACGCGGGTCACCACCTCTTCGTGTGTGCGTGTGTGTGTGTGTGTGTGTGTGTTACTCGCCCTCCTCATCTCTCCATTAGCGCTGCTTACGGATGCTGATCTGTGGCCACTTACACAGCGATTGGTTTGTGATCTAAGATGATTTGTTTATTAATTGTGTGTGTGTGTGTTTATTATCATCAAAAATATTGACGTCATCATTGTTTATGTGAATTGAATCAATGTTGATGTATTTGATTGTTTTTTTGTTGTTATTATTTTTCAACATCATTGGTGTAAATTCATCATTGGGTGGGCTTATTGCTATATTTATATACTTGTTGTATATTTATCTGCTAGTTTTGTGTTATTACATTATTGATATCAATGTTACCCTAACCCTACCCTAAAATAACCCTAACCCTAACCCAGAATCAGAAACTTTATTGGCCATGTTGCAAACTACAACTAGAAATTTTTTATCTTTGTTATTATCATCAAATAATATTGATATCAATATTTATGTATTTGATTGTTTTCTTCTTATTATTATTCATCACCATCATTTCTCTAAATTCTTATTATATTTATATATACTTGTTGAATATGTATCGGTATTTTTGTTCTATTATTAAATTATTGATAGCAATATTTCTTTTTTATTATTTCTTTTGATATTCTTTTTCAAACTGATATTTATTATTTGTCTATTTACTGGGTGATTACTATTTATTTTAATTATTTGATATTATATTAATTAATTGTTGTTATTTTTTTCCTTAAAATTATTATTTTTTATTTGTCTATATTTACTTGTTAAGCACTCGGAATTGGTCAAAATTACCTTAACATGAGCTAATCAAAAGAGACAGTGGAAAAAATATTATAGCATGAATTGTGCGTGTGTGTGTGTGTGTGTGTGTTTATATGTCTACAAATCATATGTATGTTTTTGCTTGAGTGTCCCACCTACACAAACGTTCTGAAAACAAATGACAGGTAATTGCTTAATCGTATTTTATTTTGCACATATATTTATTATTGTGACTGTTTTGATTGGCTGGAAGCCGCTGGTCTGCTACAGTAGCGTGTGCTTCATTATTTGTATGTGTTCGTCTGTAATTAGCTGATCAGAGATTACATTTCTAAAGATTGTAGCAATCTGTGAAACACCCCGTCGAGGGAGAGTGTGTGTTTTCCTCCGCTGGAACAAAGAAGAAAAAGTTCATCTCTTTTGCCACTTTAAATGGTGTACATTTATATGATTATTTTTAGTTTATTCCTCTTATTAATCAGTGTTGTGGCAGGTTCGAGATTGAAGCTTGTACTTTCTCGTTTGATGCCTGATCTACAATTGAATGTAGACGTTTGTACTGTTCAATATTAGCTATGTGTTTATATTTACTTGTCAACTTGTCATATTTGTTGTTTACACAATTATTTGTCGTTTCTATTTGGATTATGGAGTTGTACCTTTTAGTTTTGAGTGTCTAGAAATAAATACCAAAAAATAAAGTAAGAGCATTATTTGGCCAAAAACTACAAAACCCACAATGCCGTTTGACTACAATAGTGTTTCCACAGTTTTGTGTTATTTTTCTTTTTTCACTTGGACAGATTGATCCTTCAATATTTGACTTATGAGGGTTTTCATAAGCTAACAACATTTAAAAGGATTTACGTATGTATTTTTAAATTTTTTACATATACAACTTATAACAAATATAACACAATTGATTCTAAAAAAAAAAAAAAAAAAAAGTACAACAAACGCGTAAAGAAAGTGGATGAAATTCTCTAAACATTGAAACACTGAGCAAAGTATTTGTACTTGTATTAGTACTTGTACTTCATTGATTGCATGAATTCATTGGGTCTGCGTGAATTAAAAAGTTGCTTATATTTTTGATAAGTACAAAGTATTCAAAAATACTGTTTATTACCGTTTACCTTTTATCCTAAAGGTAAAAAAAATAAGTGCATTTAAAAAAAGGTGTAAAAAAATCTTTACAATATTTCAGAGAGTTACAATATTAGAGAGTTTACTCAAGTACTTTACACCTCTGTGCAATTGTCTGTGCACTTGAATAGGTGATAATAAAAAAATGTAGTTATTTAGCATTAAGGAGCAGCTACATTTATTTGACATTACATTTAGTTACATTTATAAGTTACATCCGGCCCTTCGAGGACAGACGTTATACGGATGTGGCCCTCAGGAAAATGACTTACATGCCATCCCTGAGCTGGGAATTTGTTTTTTTTTTTCTGTTTTGCACACAAAGTCTTTTTGCACTGCTACTTATTGTTACTGTCTGTTTTTGTTTTGTACTGTACATTGCACTATTGGAGTTTGCACCTACGTCTTTCACTCACCACAGCTCACACGCTTCGGTGATGTGACAATTAAAGTGATTTGATTTGGGAAGCTACGTGGAGGGAGGAGAAGTGGAAATACAGTGGTACCCGAGCTCGGAGCTCGGGTACCACTGTATTTCCACTTCTCCTCCCTCCACGTAGCTTCCCATCTCGCTCTCTCTCCGAGCGCGTTTAACACGAGTTCAGCCTCCAGAGTCACGGCTCTCCTCGGGTTTGACCTTGGCTTTGACTCGCAGCATCGCCGTGGCTGCAGGACAACAATCAGTGGATGAAGACAATGTGCCCCCCCCCGCCCCACCCCCTCGCTTAACACCGCTTTTGTCTGGAGTCTTCTCTGGAAAGACTGTGGAGGAATTAATTCACGGGACGGGGTCTCCAGCACAAGCCCTGGGCCCTGACACTTCACTAGAATGCACAAAAAGCAATTACAGAGCGCTTTCCCAGATGACAGCCTCCTGGAATCTGCTGTCCCGGAGGCGGCAGGGATGAGAGAGGCGACTGTTTCCCAACACTCCGCCTCCGTGTCTTCTCCCGGCCCACCAGGAGGGGATGCGATTAACACCCAGGCTGTCAGATCCCGGTGTGTTCGAGTTCGGGGAATCGGTAGTGGGTGCGTGTGTGTGGGGGGGGGGGGGCGTCAAAGTCTGGCTTTAAACAAAAGTGGGGCCGTATAGTCACTTGTGGGGACCTTTGAAAGACTGTTTGAGGGCCATTGTGGGGTTGGAGGAGTCAAGTTACAAGGGAGTTTTTGTATGTGTGTGTGTGTGTGTGTGTGTGTGTGTGTGTGTGTGTGTGTGTGTGTGTGTGTGTGTGTGTGTAAAGGTAAAGTGGTGCCCTATGGTCCCTTGTGGGGACCCCGGAAGGATGAGACCCCATTATAAATGCAAGTGTGGGGAAGGTAGATTGAGAAGAGTATTTGAATTAAAGACAAATGTGGGGCCCCACTATCAATGGAACTGTGTGTAAAGTGGGGCCCTATGGTCAATTTTGGGGTCCTTGAAGGATAGGACCCCACTATGACATAAATACAAGTGTGAGGAAGGTAGAGTGAGAAGCGTATTTGTATTAAGGTCAAAGGTAGGGCCCCACTAACAATGGAAGTGTGTGTATAGTCGGGCCCAATGTTCAATTTCGGGGACCCCACGATGATATAAATGCGAGTGTGTGGACAGTAGAGTGAGAAGTGTATTTGCATTAAAGACAATGATAGGCCCCACTATCAATGGAAGTGTGTGTGTGTGTGTGTGTGTGTGGGGGGGGGGGTGTTATTACACTAAAGTGGAGCACTGTTGTCACTTGTGGGGACCCTGGAAGGGTAGGACCCCACTTTGATATAAATGCAAGTGTGTGGAAGGTAGCGTGAGAAGGGTATTTGTATTAAAAACAAAGGTGGGGCCCCACTATCAATGAAAGTGTGTGTAACTTTTTTGTGTAGAGTAGAGAGAGCATTTGTTTTGTATTCAAGACAATATGTGGAATATTATATATCAAGAAAATATTTAAGACGTGTGTGTGTGTCTGGGTCAATGTCAGGCCCAAATGATAGATCTTTAGACTAAAGTGGGGCCCTATGGTCACTTGTGGGGACCCTGGATAAAAATGCATGTGTGGTGAAGCTAGAGTGAGAAGTGTTTGTTTTGTATTAAAGACCAATATGGGGTGTCATTATCAACGTAATTGTGTGTGTGTTTGGGTCAAAGGTCAAACTAGGTCAAAGTGAAGACCAAGCGCTAGATTTCTAGGCTACAGTGGGACCTATAGGTGGTTTATATAAATGCACTCATGTGTGTGAGTTTGTGTTCTTTTTTGTCGTACGATTTTTTTTCCACGTAATAAATTTTTACCAAGAATTCAAATAATTAAAAAAAAACATTACATTTACCAATAATTCGTTTGAAAAAGACCTAACTTGTTCATAACTGCATTTTCAATACTGCATTTTCTCAAGCGTTTTCCTACAAGATTCTGAATTTTGATCATTATTGATTTTTGTGGGGAATAGAACAGTAAGATGGCTGGACCTGTGGCGTGTGTGTGTGTGTGTGTGTGTGTGTGTGTGTGTGTGTGTATACAGCTGTCACTCCTTCATGCTACTCGGGTCTATTAAGAGTAGCAATTAAACAGAGAATATCTTTCTGTAAGCAGTTAATGAGGTTTGGTCCCTGGAGAAGGCGGCTGATTGGCTGAGACTCTGGGCAGGGGGGAAGTCAAGGGCACTGTGCTGAGCAATGCATTGTGGGACGGGATGACTTTATCCACCAGGGGACCAGGAGGCTTAAAGTCTCCGGCTTTAATTCTCCAAAGTAGATTTTGCAATAAAAATTGTTTTAATGAGAAGGAAAAATATTAATGCAATTAGCATGTTTTTATCCAAACGACTTGTGTCGCAGTCAGATAAACTTCATGTATTCCCTGAGAGTCGAACTTACAACCTCGTTAGAACTAAGTTAGTCTACTGACTAGTATAGAATAAAACGTCACTCTAAATCAAATTCGTTCCTGGAATGTTTTTTTTTTTTCTGTGTTGACGGACGAAACACATTTTCTTTAAATGGCCCTTTTCACCAATTTCACATCTTCACCGGGTTTATTTGTCTGAGAAGTGTTTCGCCGATGTTGTGCCGATATCGTCAGACTAATGTAGCATATTAATGTCTATATAAAGTATTAATTATACAAAAATAAATTTGCAGATTTAATGTCGGGCATTTAAATTGACACAATAGAGAGTTGAACGTGATTGGACGTTTGTAGGTTTGAATTCAGGACTGGCAGGTTGACCCATTGGATCAAGACAGTTGATTAATAATAATAATAATAATAATAATAATAATTATTATTATTATTATTATTAATAATAAAAATGCAAAAAATATTAGTAATAATTTTGTTAGTATTACAGTCTATCTGCTGCCCGATCTGACTGGACACTGCTCCGTCTGTGTGTGCGTGTGTGTGCATTTAGGTCAAAGTGGGGCCCAAAAGTTTTTTTGTTTGTTTGTTTTTTTAATTGCCACATTGTTTTACATTTTGGCACCCTTTTTCAAATGGGCACTTGTGGGGACAGGGGCGAGGGTGTGTATATAATATAATATACGTATATGGAATATATTATAAATAATAATTATAAAATAAATGGAAGGGTTGTATATTGTTTTTTTTTGTTTATGTTGGGAGCTACAGGCACCTACAGAAAGGTGTGTGTGTGTGTGTGTGTGTGTGTGTGTGTGTGTGTGTGTGTGTGTGTGTGTGTGTGTGTGTGCATGTATTTAAGTCAAAGTGGGGCCCCTAACTTTTTTGATTAGTAATTTATTTTAAATGGGAGCTATGGACACTTGTGGGGACCAGGTTGGGGAGTATTTAAACAGTGGAGGGAATGTGTTTTTGTGTTTGTAAGTCATTGATGGGACTCCGCTATTACTATGATATAATTGGAAGGGTGTGTGTGTGTGCGTGTGTGTGTGTGTGTGTTCACGGGCCGGCCACTGTCCCTCATCACGCGCCGCTTCCATCACCCTCAGCCTCTTACTTTACTCAACAGTGTCTTCCGGAAGACAACATCCCCGCATTAATGAGCATCCACAAGCAGCGAACTCCATTAGGCAGAATTAATGTCTGCTGTAATCACCACACTTTGTCTTCTTGTCTCATTTTTCATAAAGGTTTGTAATTCTGGCCCAAGTTCAACAAATTACATTTTTTTTTTGGTCTGCGCACTTCTCATTCCCACTTCTTTCCTGCGCTCGGAATTCCCAAATCCCCGTGCTCTCTGATTACCATATCATCTCTCCCTCTCGCTCTTCCTCCCCTTCCTCTTCGCTGTCAGTAAAGCTGCCCCATTAGCCCCTTCTAGGAGTGTTAAGAGTAATGGTCCTGCCAGTGTGAGAGCCAACACAGGGGAAATAACGCTTCCCTTGCCTGGCCTGGAAATCTCCGAGCGGGGTAATGAATCCTTATGAGAGTAAAGCCGGGTATATTGTTTCCCTCTTATGGGGGAGGGGGAGGTGGGCGGCGGCCAATTGGAGAAACCCACAAGCCGCGGTTGCTCCTGCGGGTCATTAGGAGCGTGTTAATCAACCCCGAACGTGTTCATAACTTCAGCGAGAGATGAAGATCAACGAAGGGACGTGCTGATGGCAGGACGAGGACGAGGAGGAGGAGGAGGAGGAGGAGGAGGAGGGAAATACACCCAGATCCTGTAAACACAGCCATCGCCATCGTTCTGGCAAAGGTGAACATCTCCACACTTTTGCTCCTCACACTCCGCATGAGTCAGAAAGAGTCCCGAAGCCTCCAAGCTTCTTCTGCCTAAACCACACTTGAGTAAAAGTGCCAATACTTTACTGTAAAACGTACTCCGTTACAAGTCACAAGTCATCAATTCCAAGACGACTTTGAGTAAAGTGGTAAAGTATCCCATTTGAAAAGTAGTATTTTACTCATACTGAAATTAGACTCAAAAAACACCAAGATGGGTGAAATACAAGAACCTTTTTCATTGTGAGGTTTTATTTTCTTATTTGGGTATTTAAACTTATCACCTCAATGTTTCAAAGTGGCAGAACAAAACAGATCTAAAAAGAACAAAAGTCACACTCAAATGTGCTAAAAAGTGCAATCACTAATCACTCATAAACAGCATCCAGTACCTTCAGCATCCTGCAGATGACGATATCACCTCGTCCGCTCAAGAAATTAATCACGTTAGAAAACAATTTCCGACTTGTCATGAATGATTACAATGTAACGGTAAATGTACATTCTCATTTAGTGTAGTGAGGAAAAGTTGCTTATACCTTTGATGATACTTTTTACACAGTACAAGTACGCAGTAGCCAAAAAATACTTAAACTAAAGTAACAAAAGTAAATATAGTTAGAATTTCTAAGTTCACTAAACTTGCTCATATGAGTTCACCCCTCAGGATTGTTTATATTTGGTTACCTTTTGTATTGTCTATGTGACTGTTAATCTCAAAAGTTGAGTAAACCAAAAAAAGTTTGTATTACTTTTTGTAATCAATCAGTAATTGCTGATTACTGTGAAATTGTATAATTACTCAACTAACTACATTCAAATATGTCACATAAAAATGCTATATTGTCTTCTTATCCTCAAATTCTGGCCTTAATAATTTGTTGAACTCAAATGTTCATTATAGAGTTGTACAAGTGTACTAATTTTAACTCAACAAATAGATACAACTTTAAGTCTGAGTACTGAGTAATTAGTTCTGAGCTCAACCCACTCTATTATGTACATATATTCATTTTCATATCTAAATTGGTTTGTTTAGATTTTTACATCTAAAGTTGGGTAAACTCAGAAAAGTTTGAAACACCTTAAACAATCATCACACGTTGTCTTATTCATTCACTAAATTTTCAAAAATACTTGAAAAATAAATCGTTGAACTCGGGAGAAGAAGCTTAGTTGTACAGACGCTCTTATTTTCCACTCCACTTGACAACATAAATAAACACAACTATAAGTCAGAGTACTGAGTTCACTTAACTTGCTTGTACAAGTAAACACAACTACATACGTTTTCAGTTCACTCTGATTGACTTATCAAGTTCTACGTGATTTGTAAAATCAAGTTGTAAACTTTTCACTTTACGTAGAGTAAGTGTCACGTACTCTCACATCACTTTGTCAAAATTTTGCCTTAATTTGTCGAACTGAAATTTTTCCACCATGTCCAAACGTTATTTCAGAGGCGTGTAAAGTCATGATGCAACGTTTTACACGCCGTTTACACGCCGTGAGGCCGACGTGTGGTGCCAACGACGAGAAACAAAGATTTATTGACATTCCAGCCTCGGGTTTTAATACGTGCGTTCACACCAAATGAACATAATCTTTTCTGGAATAAACTCTGATGTAATTCACACTCTTTTTTACAGACGTTTCCTGCGTCGCTGTAAACATGGAACAGTGAACCTGCGTTTCCCATATGTGACCGACTCTTTATTTCAACGGGTCTGAATAATACCAGTGTGTGTGAGTGTGTGAACACAGATCCGAGTGACATCATTCACACTTTCCGTGTGCCATTTTAACCCTTAAATGGCAGTTTGCAGAACAACATTCTTGACATTTTTGAGATGCTTGAATGTGTATGTGATTGCTTGAGCTTTTGTGTTTGTTAGATTGTGTGTGTGTGTGTGTGTGTGTGTGTGTGTGTGGAGGTCAAGTTCCAATTCTTAGCTCGAATTGGTCCAGGATTTGAACCTACTACCTTCAGGATTCGGAACTCCACCCCCAGACCACTAAGCCACGCCCCTGTGCTACATCACCATCACTGGTTCCACAGCTGGTTCTGGTCATTTGCCTTATCTCTTTTCCTCTAGTTTTTCCACTCTAGGAAATCGCACAAACCGACAAGCTCAATCTGTTTTTACTTTTAGTGACGGAGAGAAAGTTATTTTAGCTCCAAATCCCACGGAGCTTTTCATGACTTCAAAAATGATATTTTCAGATTCAGTTGATTTAATTGTTGAGAAAAATATATTTTTTAAATTAACGAATACACTTTAATAGAATTAATAAATTATTAATATAATATACCGTAAAACCTCTAATATAAGTGTGTATGTGTGTGTGTGTCATGATGACATTTTAATAGACAGCCACCCATGTAAATATGATTATTAATATTAGGATATATGTTATTAATAATCATATAATTGTTTAGATTTATTTGGATTAAGAAAACATGATTGTTCTGCAGCTTAAAGTGTGTGTGCGTGTGTGCGTGCGTGCGTGTGTGTGTGTGATATTTTCAGAAATATATATGTGAAATAATGTATACACTTTATTAGAATTAATCAATTAATTAAATGATTTACCGCAAAACCTCTAATAGAAGGCCATGTCATTCTATCTCCAAACTTACCCTTTTATTAGAGGTTTTACGGTAATAAGTAAGTTGTGTGAATAATGAATAACACTTTGGTTGTGACGGAATACTGGATTATTCCGCTCGTCCTTGAGGTTTGTACGTGGCGCTTCTTTATCGCATTAGCATGTGAAGACTCCAGATGTTGACTCCTCTCTTCTATTCTGCTTAATTACTTATTGAATTTGGCCATAAAAGAACAGATGCTTGAAGCTGCAGAACACAGTGTGTCGGGTTTTAACTCATTCACCACTGATTCTCAGGTAAATGACAAAGTGTAGAAGGATTTTACCCCAAAAGATATCAATTTGTTTTTTTTTATTTTTAGTTTGGATCGGTTTACTAGATAGATGTGCATAACTATACGTTAGATGTGCTTACAAAATGGTATGTAACTACAAAACTTGGAAAATAAAGAGTTTATTATATTAATTAAGAATTAATAAAGAGAATTAATTATATTGATTACGAATACAGAGTGAGTTTAGTTTCATGTGTTTGTACACTAAACATTTCTAATATTAAAATGGTTAATTTGGCTGCTTTTTCATTCATTTTTTGGTGGTGTGTGTGTGTGTGTGTGTGTGTGTGTATGTATGTATACTTTGGCCATCACATAAAAATGTGTTCAGAACATCATTAAAGTGTGTGTGTGTGTGTGTGTGTGTGTGTGTGTGTGTGTGTGTGTGTGTG
>MU204250.1:13978215-14004391 GCA_017309775.1 Paedocypris sp. Pulau Singkep | reverse complement strand
GTGTGTGTGTGTGTGTGTGTGTGTGTATCTGCTTGCGAATAAATACACATATATTCATTTTATTCCCACAACATGGTTCCAATTTGTAACACGGTTACATCGAGTTTCGTTTTCTCCCGTTTTACAACGCCAGTACTAAACAATGCTCATTGTTTGTGGCATTCTCGGTCATTTTTACAGCAGGCGCTTTATTTTCTGCGCGCTGAAGCTTGGCGGAGCAGGACTACACGGACTCTCCGCATGCTGTTTTATTTAAGGATGTTATTGTTGGCCCGGGCGCAGGCCGCACTCGGCCCCTGGGTCCTTTTCCCAAGCGATAGAACCACCCACACGTCATCCATCATCTGACCCGCTCCGCCTGACAGGTCACTCCTGCTTCTCCACCAGGATGCTCGGGGTTTGTTAGCGAGCTCGCGGACAGTATTTCCTCAGATGACAAAGCTCAGAATAAAGAGATGAAACGTTTTTTTTTTTTTTTTTCTGATTTGGCTTCTCGTCTATGAACACCCTTCTTAAGTTAGGATTCATCTTCCCATTGTCGTTCGTTTTACATTATTACGTGTATTACATATATTTACACAGAAAATTCCGTGTAAGAGGGAGTTTGTCGGGATAATAAACTCAAATCTGAAAATGATTAAGAGCTGAGACATGACAGGAGGATGTTGAGATTATTGACGGCGTGACAGCGCCCCCAACTGGAGAATGTATGTATTTCACTCTTCCACTTTTTCGGTCGTCCTCCTTAACGGTTTCTTTCTCTTTCTCGTATATTCGTATATCTCCCTGTCTGTCTGTCTGTCTGTCTGTCTGTCTGTCTTTCTTTCTTCCGTTCTTTCATTTCATGTGATTGTTTTTCGTTTTTCTTTTATTTATATATTTATGTTAATATCTGCAAAATAGAGGGGAAAAGGCGAAGTCTGGCCAAACTCAATTCCTTTTTGTCACTTGCAACTTTGCCAATAAAGTTTTTTATTTGATTCTTTTTTTCATCTCTCTCTCTCTCTCTCTGTCTCTATTGATCTCTCACTCTCCCTCTTCCATTGAATCCCTCTCTATTCCTCGTGTATTCCTCTTCACTTTCTCTAGTTCTGTCTGTCATCAAAGAAAATATAGTTTTGTCTCCCTGTGGTCTGTCTTTCTTTCAATTGTTATTTCTTTCTTTCTCAGTCTCTCTCTCTCTCATTCTCTCTCACTTGTTCTCTCACTCTCATTCTTTGACTCTTTCTTTTTTTCTTTCTTCCATTGACTGCCTCCCTCCTCCCCATCAAGCAACTAGCATAAGAATAGTTATGGTCTCTGTTATGATGCAGAGTTTGTATACACTTTGTGGCAAGCACTGCTTTTATATTTAATTTATATTTAAAAAGTAAATTTAAACAAGTTAATAGTAGTACATATTACATTAAGAGTATAGTAATTATCTGATATTAATAGAAATATTGTATAATGAGAAATACACACAATATAAACAAATAATAAGATAACTGGAGAAATGTACAAAATGATTAAAATAATGACTAAGAAAGTAAAAAAAAAAATAGAGAAAATATAAATACGTATACAAAAAATAAAAAAAATAGTAACATGACAGAGAACACAGAAAAATAAATTAATGACAACGGAGAGAACTTGGCCACATTTGCCAAAAAAGAACAAACTCGTGTACGTTCTTCAAACAGTCGTGAGAGAAAATGACAGATAATATGTGAGCGATTAAGGACTCAAGCAAATGGGAACGCTTTTGAAGAGATTTACATCTCACACGTTCCCTCTTACTATGAAAAATATGCAGATTATAAAGCATTTGGGGCTGGAAAACAAACACCTGAGATGCATCTAAACATCCAAAAAAAATCTCAATTCTGCGGCATTTAATTTGAAACGCACTTCTTTCATCGGCTGGATCGGAGCGTCTCCGGCTTCTTCGGCTGGACGCGCGGCAGTAATTGAAGCGGCTCCCAGGGGCCCGGTGCTTTCGGGGGACGTTAAGTGCTGTCTCTTGTCATCCTGTTTTTGTAAAATAGCTTCTTTTTGTCAGTTTCCTGTGATGCTCTTCATTGTTTTTGATTTCTTTGGCTTCTTTATTTATTTTCCGTAAAGTGTGCGAAAGTGTGTTTTCCGTGAGTGCCTCTGCTCTGCCCCCAGGGGCCCGTCCTTCACAGACGGCCTCCATTCTCACCAGGACGGCCCCGTCTCACAGAACACACTGAGAAATGGACTGGGTATCTGAGCTGACACCCGGAAACCGGCTCCTTCCTTCCGTCTTAACGTCTCCAGCTGGACAGATGCTACCAGTCAAACCACTAAACCAGCCCCAATACTCTGTTCCATAAACACCATGTCCGCTACAATAACTCAGTGTGCACTTTCACCACAGTTTATCTATTAACGTATGTGTTAAACAGCTTTCTTGGGTCAGAACTGGTTGTGGGTTCGAATCCCAGTGTGAAGCTATTCACTGTTTGACTCCTTTTGGATTAAAGCATCTTAAAGGAATTATAATACAGTCTGTGTGTTTAGATGTTTTTATGTGGCTCAGGTAGATCAGTTAGAGCTGATGTTTGCAACACTAAGGTTGTGGGTTCGATTCCCAGCATGAAGCTATTCAGTGTTTGAATATTTTTGGATTAAAGCATCTTAAAGGATTTAAAATACAATTATAATATGTGTTTAGATGCTTTTATGTGATTTGGCCATTAGAGCTGATGTTTGAAACACAAAGGTTGTGGGTTCGATTCCCAGCATGAAGCAATTCAGTGTTGGACTCATTTCAAATCATTTTTTATAAAGCATTCTAATATGTTTTATTAGCATAATGTACACATTACTAAATATGTATACATTTTAATAAAATATCTGTAATGAATGAGGAATAAAAACATTCCTTATCTATTAAAATTATTTTATATATTTTATATATAATTTACCTATAAAATATTTTTATTAAAATAATCATCGCAATTGCGAAAAACAAAACAAATCGCAATTGTGTGTGCGTGTGTGCGCAGATGTGCATGTTGTGTAACTTGTAACGTACAGTGTTGTGTATGTGCGTGCAATTATATGTGTGTAGGTTTGTGTTTAAGTGATTGTGTGTTTAAGCGAATGTTGGTATACGTGTGTGTGTAAAATAGGTCTAGGCGTATTTTGGTCATGTATGTAGATGTGATTGGTGTGTGTGTGTGTGTGTGTGTGTGTGTGTGTAAAATAGGTGTCAAGGCATCTTTTGGTCATGTGAGTAAATGTATGTGTGTGTGTGTGTGCAAACTAGGTGTCTAGGCGTCTTTTGGTCATGTGGGTATGTAGATGTATGTGATGTGATGTGTATGATGATGGTGTGTGTGTGTGTGTGTGTGTGTGTGTGTGTGTGTGTGTGTGCGTGCGTGTGTGGCGGGGTGTTAACATGAACCTAAAAAACCCTAAAACAAACAATCATCTCGTTGACAAATTTCATTTGTTTCAGCTCTGCTCGTTTGTACTGGGGTTTTCCAGCATCAAACGGCCTGTTTGCCAGGGCATTTCGACAGCTTTAGCTGAATCCAAGGCCGTTGGTGAAACTTCCCGCGACAGCTTACGCCACTTCCGCAGCGGTGGCGCGCGCTTCCGGTCTAACCTGTGCGGGCCCGAATGCGCACGCGCGCGCTCGCGCTCCTCGAGCGAAGCCGCGCAACTTCACAATTCACGCGCCGAGTTTCCTGACAGCTCGACGGACACAGCGGCGGGTTTCAACGGCCCGGGACTCTCGCTTTCGCCCCCGACACAGCCGAGATGCTCAACATGTGGAAGGTCCGGGAGCTGGTGGATAAGGCGTGAGTATTTGGGAATGTTTGTGGAAGTGTTTCGGAGTCTCGTACCTGTTGGGAAAGAGACACGTACGCACCCGCTGACGTCACGTTGACGCTCTTGAGAAACTAGCCGCTTTAGCACACATGCTAGCCGCAGCTTTGTTGTTTTCCTTCAAACTCACGCGTTTGAAGCACCGGAACTGTGTTGTTCGCCTTCCTCCTGCACAACAGAACTTCGTTTCGAGCCGAGACGAATTCGTAGCTGTTTTAAACTTTGTTCGGTTTGTTCGGTGGCTAGTTCAGTGACAGTTGCTAAAGTCAGGTTGGCTGTCAAAACACAACACCATTTTTTTATTTTTATTTTTGAAGTGTTTTGTTTTTACATTTTCACAGTTAAACCTTGTATAGCGAAATACAAATGCGCTTCATTACTAAATCGAGCGACATTTTAGTCGTCAGTCGAGTATATTGACGCTTTAATATTTTACAGGCGTTGTTAAAGTTTACACACACACACACACACACACACACACACACACACACACACACAAGCAAGTTTCAAGACGGTGTGTTCTTACACGTTCGTGGAGTTATTAAAGTGTTTTGGCTAAGTTTCACAGAAACTGCCGCGATCAGCAAGAAACTTGTCACGTTTGAAATCCTCTTAATGTTGTCTGGCAATTATAAGATTACGTGAAGTAACAAAAGTGGGTTTTCTGTGTTGTATCACACACACACACACACACACACACACACACTTTTACTTTACTTTACAGTCATTTGGCACACACACACACACACACACACACACACACACACACACACACACACATCCGCATTTAATGTTACAGTGATATTACAGTAAAGTCACAGTGGTTCATTGAACATAAATAGTAAACACCCCCCTCCCCTTTTTTTCATGGATTGACCCTTTGACCTCTGGCGTTGGGAACACTACACAACAACGATTTAGTAAGGCTTTTATTCGCCGGTGTGTATTTATTAAGTGTCTCCCGCAGACTGACCTTTCAGCATCCAGCTAACTTGCTGTTGTCATGGGGGTCTCGATTAAGCGCAGGGAATTTAACTTCCTGCTGTTGTTGTTGTTATATAACGAATCCGAGTGTGAGATTACGAACCTTTGCTGGACCTATAACCCACACGGGGAATTAAAACCTAAAGAAAAGCAGCCCGCATTACTCGGATTCTTTTCCACCAGGCGACGTCCGGCTGTGGAGGCTAATGCTCCTTTTTTCTTTTTCTTTTTTTCTTCTTCCTAGCCTTTGTGTCTAGTGACTTGCTCACAACTCGCAGACGATGTCAGAGTCACGGTTAAATTGTTCTCCTAGTTCTGTTTTGCTCATCAGCTTCAAGACGGTACAAGTAAAAATGTATTTGAAACCCGGAGTAAACTGCTTTAATAATAATAATAAGAATGATACGTTATATTTTCAAGGTGCCTTTCGAGAAACTTTTAAAACCTTTTTTCACTGTGCAACGTATTATCTGTTTTATTAGTCAACTCGTCGTTTAAATGCAAAGCCAGTTGAGATGATTTATTAAAGAAACGCACACACAGACTTCATCCCGTATTTTGCAGCCCGCATGAACAAATATACGACGTCATGGGTGTGAATGAAACGCGTTTAATCATTGCACACGGGAGGTGAACTTTGTAAAGTGGGATTTTACAAGCGTCTTTACTTTCCCTGCTCTAAAGCAAGAGGACGTTTGATGTTCTTCCCTGGTTTGATCAGAATCTCCGCCGCGGAGTGGGAACGTCGTTGGTCCGGCGCTCCACCCATAATCAGAGATGTTGACTGTCTTGTATTTCCACCTCACGGCAAAACTGGTTTCACAACAGATTGTGGTTTCCTGACTCTCTGTTGGGTTGGCATCTGTAATTTGTGAAATTACAAGTATTTCATATTATAATTTTAGCCCTTGTTTGTTGAAAGCACCCCATGATGTCTGAGTAAACTACTTGTTTTTCTGTTTTAGGATTAAATTGATAATATATATATATATGTTTTGTTTGTTTGGTTTGTAGTATTTTTTTATGTTTATGTAAATGTATTATTCTGTTTGCTCGGTGGCTAGTTTGTGACTGAACTCAGGTTGTCTGTTCAAACACAAAACCCTTATTATTCGTGTTGTTTTTTATATTTTCACAATTAAACCTTGTCTAACGAATTAAAGTTTAAACTTTTAAATTAAAGGTTATATTAAATTAGTTTAAAGTAAAGGTTTGTGTTTTATCCGTTTAAAAACAAACCACATTTTAGTCTGAATTCTTGATTTTTTTTTTTTTTTTTTATGTTAGGACAATTTGCTTTCATGTTTTTGGATCAAATTAATAATTGATCTGTACTGTTGCTTCATTTTTTAAAATAAATTTATGATATATATATATATATATATATATATATATATATATATATATATATATATAAAACTTTTTTTTTTAACAATTTTCTCAAGTTATGCTATTTTATTTTATTTTTATACAATATTTCTAAATATTTTTTGTTATGTTTTAATTATTTTACTATGTTTAGCACACATGGTTTTTGTTTTCTCATCAGCGTAATTTGTTTTTTTTTAACCAGGAAAGGTAACGTGTGTAGTTCTGCTGACGACGTCTATAGCGCTTTGTTGCGTTTCTTAGAAGTTCATCATGTGCTGTGTTTGAGTAAATGTGGTGTATTTCAATCGCATAGACTACACTCTTTTACAGGCTTGTCTGTTATTTAGTTTCCCATTACAAAAGGCTTTTTATATTTAGACTGAGTGTAACATTGTAAACTCTTAACTTGACATTTCTCTCTTTCTGTGGCCTCGTTCTCTCGTTTCTCTGCTTTTCACTGTTTACAGTCACACAACGTTTCCTTTTTTTCTTGTTATTAAAGTACTAAAAATATTCAGTGTACACACTGAGGTACACACCTAGTTTGTTTTTCTTTTACTTTACAGTCATTTAGCAGAGTTTTATCAAAGTGACTTATATGGCGTTAAAATCTTTACAAATGAACAACAACCTACTTTCACCGGGAATTGAACCCATGAGCTCTACAGACTAGTGTTGTCGTGATACTAGAAATAGCAACTTTGATACCATACTTAAAAAAAACTCAATTCAGATACCACGGGGAAAAACAGCAACAGTGTTAGACTTTTTTTTCTCTAATTAAGAAAACGATACATAAGACTGGAGAATGAAAATGTGATGAGATCTCAAGACAATAAAGTGCCAAAATAAGTAAAACTGCATTATCGTTTATGTTTTTCAGAAGAAAAAAAATACTCCACTTAAAAGCTTTTTAAAAGATTAAATTAAATCAAAAAGAGTTTAGTAGGAGCTCTCTATTCCAAGACAAACATGTATGTAAAAGTAAAAGAGTACAATATTTTCTTTGTTTTTCAAAAAAGCTGGTAGTATGGTAGAAGAACGTGAGTGAGTTTTCACAGCAGATGGTTGGTCTTCAGCTTCCTTCTGGTGCTTAAAAATATTACACATTTAGAAACCTTTTTTGTATTTGTTTTTATTGTTATATCAAGTTGTTAATATGAGTAAGCTTACTTCTCAAACATGTATTAATCTCCCGTTGTTTAAATTGTGGCAGGGATCTGTTTAAATAATTTAATCAACCAGAGTTGAACAGCAGTATTTATATAGCCTGATTTAGATTTGGGATTTAATGAAACTTCCTCATTGATCAGCACATAGACATCTACTAAACACAAGTGCAAACGTTCTTCACACCATCACTCAGATTACTAGGATTCATTTTTCACGCAATCCTAGTAATATTATTATCTGACGTTTCTCACTCTAAGGCGGATTGTATCACAATGTGTTAACGGCGCAAAACGGCACGACACTCGTGTTAATAATGAAAACGAAAACGAAAGTTATTAACTTGTCGAAATTCTCTCTACACGTCAGCGTCTTGGTACATGAGGTGTTTGCGCTTTTGGTTACCGCGGTTTTGTAATGCGTTGTGTTATGTTAAACTATGTTTATGTTTTATTGTTGTCGCTACAGAACAAATGTTGTGATGAACTATACGGAATCCGAGTCCAAAGTCCGGGAAGCTACGAACGACGACCCGTGGGGACCTTCTGGACAGCTGATGGGAGAGATCGCCAGGTACGGGGACTTTTATTTTGAAAAGTGTTTTTACATTATTTACATTACCATTGTTACAGTATTGACATTGGCTCTGAGACAATACCGTTGTCAAATCCTCTACCGATGTCAAGCAAAACAATGATGTCACGTTGCCTCATCAGCTATGAAATGAAATAAAAATGAATTGAAAATGCCTTTGTTTGTCCCACAGTGGGTAAATTGCATTTCCCAACAGCAGAAATAATATATAAAAGAAAAGAAAAGAAAAAATTGTGTGTGTGTATATTTCCATATAAAAATAAGTAAATAAACATGCGTCATAAATTAACAAATGTTTAAATAAAAGAAACAGAAAAAAGAGGTAAGTTCTCATTAATGGTACGTGATTTAAAGCAGAGGTCGTTAGTTTCACTATAGTTTGTGTTGTTATTGCAGGATTTGGTCTGTTTAACCCAATGGGCTGTCCAGATTAACCAGCAGTTTGAAAAACTCCAATTTGTACACACACACACACACACACACACACACACACACACACACACACACACACACACACACACACACCAAAGCATGCAAAAAGTCATGCACAAAAATGTGTGTTAAGTAAATACACACACAGTGAAACGGACAAACTACACACACACACACACATAATCAGACACTCAAATCACGGGCAACAACTTCGAATGCGGTTGAATCACTTGAATCTCCGCCCCTTTTTGAGAACATCAATGATGTCACACTTTTACTGTAGCGGCTGATGTAATGAATATGAATGCATCTGTTTGTTTGGCGTCAGCATTTGTTACATTTATTTCCCACTTTGAAACGCATTGTTTCAAAAACTTGCTTTAAAACATCTGCTGGACGTCTGATGCTTCATGAAATATGTATGAAGAAATGTTTAGCTTCTGACAGCTGATCTCAGATATGCCAAAATGGGCTTTTTTAGCATCTCTATTTTAAACACAAACATGCGCACACACACACAAACGCACGCAAATTTTGATATAAAATAATCAGATTTGCAGTTGGTATTGGATTGTGTTCAGTATTTTAGTTTATTAACAGTGGTGGGAAAGTAATTTGTTACAGGTACTAGTTACTTCTCACTAATAGTAACTGAGTTAAAGTAACTATTGGATTACTTAATTTTTCCATTTTACATTTGTCAAATAACTTGACTGCTCTCAATATTAATAATGTTAAATTAATTAAATGGACACTAAATATATTTATAATATATAACTATTAGAAAGCATTGTACATTAATCTACGCTATTTTGATATTGCTATTGAATCAAATCAATATATTTTTGTAAGTATTATAATTAGTATAGCGAATAATAAAACACAATAGATGGTTAAGAACATTTAATATTTATTGCACAGGCCACAACTGGCCAACACATAAGTGTAAATATAAGTTATGCTTAAGGAATGTACCAAAAACAAACTAATAAAGATGTCACTCAGCTGGTAGATTTACAGTAGCCTACAGTATTTTCTTTCTGACAAAAGTAAACCGTTTAACAAGAAGTGTTCTGCTCTCAATATAATACTTAACAATCGACCAAAATTAAATAATAAAAACAAATATGTGCACTCTTTCTAGTGCAAATCACACACACACCCCAGAGAAAACGAGCACAATTATAGTAACGCCACATTTTTGTCAGTAATGGTAACGTTGTTCGGTAACGGAGGAAAAAGTGATGACGTTAGATTACTCATTACTTAAAAAAGCAATGCTGTTTGTTTATAACTGTTTGTTTCATTCCCATCACTGTTTGTTGACACTAAAATGTGATTGGGACGTCCCTCAAAATCACCGAGTAGAGTTACACCGTCCTTTACCACCGCGTTCTGCTTCTTCTCAGGGCCACGTTCATGTACGAGCAGTTCCCCGAGGTGATGAACATGCTGTGGGCCCGAATGCTGAAAGACAACAAGAAAAACTGGAGACGAGTTTACAAGGTGCGTAAAGCGTGATGAGTCCATCCGATGTGGTTCTGAGCCGGTGTGGTCTGCTGGAACCCAGTCGCTGCTGCTGCTGGCCTACCTGATCCGGAACGGCTCTGAGCGAGTGGTCACCAGCGGGAGAGAACACCTGTACGACCTGCGCTCCATCGAGAGCTACCACTTTGTGGGTGAGTAAAGGAATTAGGGCTGGGCGATATGGGTTAAAATTCATATCACGGTATTTTCTAGTGTACAGACGGTATCTGTATTATATCAAGATATTGTGTGTGTGTGTGTGTGGGGGGGGGTATTCTTATTTTATATTAAGTACGAAATTAAAACGCAAGGGGAAACCTGGAGAAGCAGCTGTCATTTTATAATACCGGATTTCTGTTAAAAGTAGTCCAGGCATTTATTTAAAAAAAAAAAAAAACATTTAAATTAAATGGCCTGCGGTCTATCTTTTAAGAGAGTGCAAGAGGGAGAAAGAGAGAGATAGACAGTGACCGTGAGAGAGAGAGACAGTGACCGTGAGAGAGAGAGACATAGACAGTGAGAGAGAGAGAGAGAGAGAGAGAAAGAGACCGTGAGATAGACAGTGAGAGAGAGAGACAGACAAAAATGGAGAGCAGAGCCAGCGCGCGTCACGCTTTCCCTCACTTTCACGCGCGCGTCTGAATCTAAAGTTGCGTGAAACCAAGGTTAACAATCGAGAACAGACTTTGACCAAAATAAAACGAGCAGAATTTTCTCATGCGCGCGTTTTACGGGCGCTCACTAAAACAGCCGCTCTAAAAAAGCGACAGACATGGAGCGGCACAGCGCATGCGCGGTGCATGCGCCTCGCGGGTGATCTATTAATTCAGTTTCTTACAACGCTTTCTGTATTCGATTAGCAATGTATCTGTGTCGTAATTAAACGTTATAATGAAACAAATGTATTTTAATGTATTAAAGCGTTGATATGTGTGTATAAAAGGTAAATCCATGAAAGTAGTATTTGCAAGTATTGCAAAATCCATATCGTGGCGCAACTCAATACCAGTATTTACGTTAATAAAAGGAATTAAAGACCAGTCGTCTGTCTCCGTTCACCGGAGCTTGATGGACGAATGGCGTTTGGGTTTCAGACGAGAACGGGAAGGACCAGGGCGTCAACGTGCGTCAGAAAGTGAAGGAAATGATCGACTTCATCCAGGATGACGACCGGCTCAGAGAAGAAAGGAAAAAGGCCAAGAAAAACAGGGACAAATACATCGGCGTGTCGTCCGACAGCATGTCAGGCTTCCGATACTGTAAGTACTGACCAAAAGACTAGAAACCTTTATTGAAATTGTACTCATTTGTAATAACGTTTATTAATCTAATTTGGCTGGACGTGTTTTTTTTTTTCATTTTTTTTTTTAAGGAAACTAAATGCATTTTAAATCTAAAACCGTTGGTTGTTCAATTAAGTCATTGTCGTTTTCTGTACAATTACTATTAGAATCTATTCAGATTCTATGTTACTTTAGAATCTACATAAATATAATAATAATAATAATGCTTGAATAAATATTTAATAATAATAACAATAAAAAATAATGTATATTAATTTAATAAATGTTTATGTGATAAATATATGTTGAAATATTTTATAATATCATATAATAGTCTGTGATTTTAAGTTGAAATGCTAGAAATTTCTTGAAAATGAAAATAATAGTCTGTGATTTTAGTTAAAATGGTAGAAATATCTTGAAAATGAATTTTCACTTCTTACTCTAAACCTTTCCCTGAAAATAAGACCCGGGGCTTTTCATCACTTGACATGAAAGGATGTTCATCCCACAGGTAATTAATTTCTGGAAAGTTATGGTAAAAAAGGCCTTAAAATATTAATTTAGGACCCGATGAGGAGTAGAAACAGAGAATCATCTGTAATGACTCAAGTGACTTAAGTGAACAGCGTTAACTTGCCACTACTAGCAGAAAAAAGACGTTAACGTTTCTTGTTCTTCTACACTTAAATATTTAATTGTGAATGAGTTTGACAGTCAAATGGATGATTTCCTTTTTCTAATAGATTTATTCAAGTAAATTGTTCCGTATAATAGAAAGAATAAAGGGAATAGGTAGGCCTGATTTGTCGAGCAAACAATCGACTGATTAATTATTTGTATAAAAATGTGTGATTTTATATGTGATTGTATGTGAGTGTGTTTACAGCATTTGCTTGTGTGAGTGTGTTTACTTTTTGCATTTAAATTATATGTCTGTATGTAAAATTGTCATGTACAATGTTTATTTTTTAATATATACAGTATATAGTTTAATTAATATGTATGAATTCACTTTTTTTATAAAAGTAAACGCGCGTATATAC
The DNA here is from genome assembly GCA_017309775.1 of Paedocypris sp. Pulau Singkep. NCBI lineage: Eukaryota > Metazoa > Chordata > Actinopteri > Cypriniformes > Paedocypris > Paedocypris sp. Pulau Singkep. The sequence continues at coordinate 13,992,144 of MU204250.1, read as the reverse complement.
ACATGCATACACAACTCTGTAAATGTGAGTATATTGTCTGATTTATTATATTGATGCCGATTTGATTGTGTTTGATTGAGGTGTCTTTGTATGTCCCTGCAGCAGAAGATCGGTTTGATTTCAAAGAGCCGCGCGGGAAATGGGATGAAGACTGGGACAAGAGCAAGGGCGCCTTCCCTTTCAGCGAGAAACTGGGCGAGATCAGCGACAAGATCGGCAGCACCATCGACGACACCATCAACATGTTCCGCAAAAAGGAGCGCGACGATTCCCCTGACAGATTCAGGTCAGACCCTCGGGACATCACTTAAGTTAAATTAGCAAATCATCTATCGTTCTTTTGGAATCAGGCTTGCTTGGTTTCCGTGGTTCATATCGGTATTTACAGGTTTATGGCGCCTACTGAGGCGGAACTGTCAGAAACGCAAACAATTCTTTATTTTCCCCACAAATGTATAAAAACGTATATTTGCTAAACCTTACAAATATTTACTGAATTTAGTAAATGAGCTTTAAAGACAGGACATGAACAAGTAAGTACTAGTGTCGTCATGATACCAGAAATTTAAACTTTGATACGATACATAAAGTATCGGTACTCAAAAAACAACAACAACAATGTTACGGCCTTTTAATGCCTTTTTTAATGAGAATAAAAAACATCAAAATTGAACATGAAAACGTGTCAAAATGAAGAATGCAAAGACAATAAAGTGCCAAAATAAATGAATAATAAATCGTATTGATTTTCTAGAAAGGAAGAATGGAAATATGAAAACATTCTAGAAAAATGTTGTAGATGTTTTGCTTTCACACGGATTTATCTGTAATATTGTCTCGTGTGTCTTAGCCTCTTAGTTATCATCACAAAAAATGCTAAATGTTTTAAAAAAATTTAATTCTATTAGAAAAATAACTCTAAATTGTAATCTGTATGCAGGACGACAGAATTTACATGTTTTAAAGTTCTATAATGTAACACAAGTCGTTGGTTTCTGACGCCTCGCCAGAGATAGAACACACTTTCAACCAGGCTTCCGTCAGTTTTCGCCTATGAAAACCTAGTTTCTGACCTCTTTCGATAAATGCAGCCCTGTTTGTAATACATGTCTCTTGTTAACCAGCTAGAAAACCATTTTTTTTCCTTTTTGCGCAGCGATGGAGACGAAGACCGCCGCGGAACACGGAACGGACAGCCGGGGAAAACGGAATTTAAAGACGACGAAGAGACCGTGACGACTAAAAGCGTTCAGATCGTGCAGGCCACAGAGACCACAGCCACCCGCAAGAGAGGCGGCGTTCCCTCCAAACCTATAGACCTGGGAGCTGCGGCGCATTACGTTGGCGATAAACAGCCCACTAGCGTAAACTCCAGCCAGGTAGAAATGCTAGCACACCGTCTGTGATAATGTTCAAGTGTATTTATATAGCGCTTTTCTTAGACCAGACCAACGTAAAGTCGCTATGCGAATTAGGTAAAAAAAAATCTTTAATGAAGAAAAATGTCCACTGTTCATTTGTGTTCAAAAAAGAGTTCAAAGAGAGAATAAAAATGTAATGTAATGAAAATAATGTCTGTTAGTGTTAGGAAAGTTCAGTACTGATGTCATTTCCATGCTACGGCATTGATCATGTACAATTTGTACATAATTTCCTGCTTTTTAAGAGTCACATACTGACACTTCTAGAAATCAACCTTCCAACCTCAAGTATGAGCCAAACCTGCACCAATATCTCCACTTTTTTGGAAAACAAGTTTTTAATAAATCATTTTTTTATTTATAGTAAATTTATAATTTAAACTATTTTAGTCATATAGTTCAAACTAGTTCAAGGCTAGTTTGAAATTGGGATCATTTTATTTAAAATGAAAAGCATGTTGTATGCAACATATTACAGAATAAATATTCATTATAAAATATACTATAATTATAAATGATAATGACAAACTATATGATATAAATGACAAACAAATGATAAATGATATAAATGACAAACAAATAAACAGTGAACTCTGGTATCCTCGGGTTTCTTAATAATAAATCTTTGTTAGTTAGTTAATTCTTCGTTCCCGGTATCGGCGGACTTATGACAAGTACGTGTACTTTAGAAAATGTAGTATCAAGGCAGATATTACATACAGCTTCCCTACTGATATCTGTTCTCAGCTAATGGATTCTGTGCTCTTTTCTTTTGCAGAGCTCTGCTCCGGCCAGTCAGCCCAGTGCCGGACTGGTGGACCTGTTTTCGGCAGATCCTGTCCCGGTTCAGCCCCTCTCCAAAGGTGAAATGTCAAGGATCCACTCTGAATCCAGTCAGGCCGGTTTTAGAGGTTTAGTAAAATTTAAATTGCAGGTTGGACATTGCTAGTGTTTAATTGGGAAGTCTTAATTAGGGCTTGACTTCGGTCTCGCAAGAAAGACAGCGAGCAAAATGCATACGCTGCTGTAGTTTTCCAACTAGAATGCACACATATTTTAATCTTTTTTTTTTTTTTTTTTATTAATGAATTAATTAATTTATTCATGAACTTGGGTTGTGCTTACTGACTGATATTTTATTTTTTTTTTTTATAAATATTGGGTGTGACAAGACACACACACGCAGTTAGGACAGGGCGATTGTGCCAAAAATCTCGATTGATTGAACATTTGAACACAATTTTGATTAATGAACGATTATTTTCATTAATTTTCATATTATTTTTTGTTGTGGCACGGCCACAATGGGTTGTTAAGCATTTTTTTTAACATTTTTATTCTTGCTTATTTTTAAAAGTAGCCCTGCTTTTATGTCACAAGCTAGATAACGTTGTAAATATATGCTCCTTTTGATGTTACAGAACTCTTAAATGTGTCAAAAGATTTGTGAATTATACTGAGTTAATTAGATTTGACAGTTAAGTATTGATTACGCTGAGGCTAATTATGAAGATATATATAAATAATTATTTTACTTTTTAAGCATAGTTAAGAATTGTCCACCTTTTTGTCAAGGTAATTCCCAGTATGTCTCATTCTACACCATCAGAACGTCTTTTCAGTGCCAGTGACAACATTGCCACACGTGAGCGTGTCTGAATTGACTCAGTGTTTAAGATTCAGTTACATTTAAAAACAAATGACCAAGTGGTTAATTAAAGTTTTTTTTAGTTGCACTAAAAAGTATCAACTAATGTTTTTTTCAGGGTTTTTTTTATTAGGTTTTTGGGTTTTATTTTTTTTCTATTAGGTTTTTGGGTTTTATTTTTTGTTTCAATTAGTTTTTTTTTTTCTATTAGTTTTTTTCAATTGGTTCTTTTTTTTCCCTCAAACTCGTGCCACCCTACGACTGAACGACTGAATCCCTTCTCGTCTCTCTCCAGCTCCCAGCGCCGACCTGATGGGAGGCTTTGCCGACTTCTCCTCGGTCGCAGCAGCTGCCAGCCTTCCGTCCTCCACAGGTACGTGCCATTTCCTGACGTGCCATCAGGTCATGGATGGTGAGACGGACGGACGCGCCAGTGAAACTTCCCAGAGACGCTAAGTGGGGATTCGTGTTTTTGATTTGATGTGACCATTTAAATGCGTCTCTGAGAAGCACGAGCAGAAGGCTGTTTGTTTCTCCGGCTGGACTGCAGCTTGTCGTCCTGTTTATGGAGCAGTCCATGCAGAAAGCTCTTAAACTGTGACGGGCATATGGTGCCCGCTGCGCTAAAAGCTAATGAGCCCGGACACATTTCAACTCTTGTTGGGTGTGACAAGACACACACACACACACACACACACTTAGGACAGGGCGATTATGCCAAAAATCTCGATTGATTGAACATTTGAACACGATTTCGATTAATGAACGATTATTTTATTTTTGTTTATTTTTTTTTTCACCTTCACTAAGAAGTTACTATGAGTTCTCCACATAGTTTGTAGTATTTGTACAATAGATATGCTCACATTAAAAATGAGGGATTTTTAAAAGAAGTGTGCGTCACTTTTAAAATAATTGAAGCAAACACATACTGATCTTCTATGTTAATTATTTCAGTTTCAGATTCAATAAATAAAGCGCACAGTGCCTAAACCATACAATCACTTTAGTCTTAAAATGTAAAAATAAATAACTAGCACATTTGGGAACAGAATATATTGTTTTTTATATTGTCTTGTTTGCATGGGAAACGAGCCAATCTCTTCTAATTAAAATAACTCTTATGTATAATAATAAGCATTTTCTATATATGTAATGTAAAATGTAATTTTTTTAGTAAGACATATCCTTCACGTACTTTACACCTGACTTCATTTTGTTGTGTCGTCCTTCCTGAAGCCAAAATGTGTCCAAACGAAGTAGACTGTGTTTTTTTTTTTTTTTTTGTATAAGTCAAGTTGCTCATGTTGGAAAATTGCTCTACGAGTGGAGATCCGGTCACGCGCCTCCACATCGAAAGTTTTCCCAAGGACCTCGACTTGGAAAAATTTGAACAATTAATAATCAAACTAGAACATACGTTCTGAAATTCGATTTTGATTGTTTTTGCGATGAATCGCTCAGCTACACACACTCTGTCGACTCAAAATCCCGTTTGTGTTCCCTCAGCTCCTGCTGCCAGTGAGAACGGAGACTTCGGGGACTGGAATGCGTTTCCCGTCGCCCCGCCCGCCGTACCTGCGGCCCAACCCGTTCACCCGGCAGGGGTCGACCTCTTCTCAGGCTCCGCTCCGGCCTTCACGACCCCCTCGGCTGACCTCTTTGACCTAATGGGCTCCGCTCAGACGGCAGCCGTCAGCTCGTCCCAAAGCATGAACTTCACCATGAGCTCCTCTCAGACCATCGGCCTGCCGACCTCCAGGTCTCAGGTAATCCCACCGGAACTAGTCAGACCAGTTCAGCCCGCAGATCGTGATCACTGTTCAACGTTATGTGCATTTTATGACTCCTTCACAGTTTAGAAAAACAGTGTGTTGGGAGTGTTCCTTTATAAAATTAATTAGTAAGTAAGTAAATTTTATTTTAAAAAGCACTTTCCCCAGATAAGATCACAAAGTGCTTTACAAAGTGCAACCACGGATAAAAACACAAGGCAATAAAATCAACAAGATAAAACCTAACAGTATAAAACTTCCGTAAGTAAAATAAAAACATAGGAATAGCCAAGTTAGTCGATTAAAGTTACAAGTTACTTCCCACAAATAGTACCTGAGTTAGTAATTGAGTTACATCGTTATCGTTATAACTATAACATTTAATTAAACTATAACAAACTATACATTTCCAGAGAAATTAACCATTGCGTTACTTTCAACCAAACCGGGCGAAATGAAACGTCAGAATAGCAAGACGCCTAACAGATAAACCACCTTGATTTTATTCTCCTATTCAGCGTTTAACTTGCTGCCCATTAATTTCCATCATTCGGTGTTTCTACAAATCAAATGGTTCACAATTCACACTAAAAGCGAAGACAAACTAGACCCGAAGCTCCGCAGTTCTACATGGATTGTGGTTTTCCGAGCGCCAGGCGCAAACCATCTACACTGAGCAGAACACTGATTTGGTAGATGGAGATGGATTGATAGACAGATGGCCAACATATAGCGATGGATGGATAGATTACACTTGGATGGATGATTGACTTGATAGACAGAAAGATGGAGATGGATTGATAGACAGATGGCCAAAATACAGAAATGCGACAGTGGATGGACAGACAGGGCAGATGGATGGATGGATGGATGGATGGATGGATGGATGGATAGATGGATGGATAGATTACACAAATGGATGAATGGATTGCTAGACAGCTGGCCAAAATATGGAGACGGGAAGACAAATGGACAGACCGGGCAGATGGATGGATAGATAGAGATTACTCATGGATGGATGGATGAATAGACTGATAGACAGATAGATGGATGATAAGATAGAAATGGATAGATGGAGATGGATTGATAGACAGATGGCCAACATATGGAGATGTGAGGACGAATGGACAGACAGGGCAGTTAGATGGATGGATGGAAGGATAGATGGAGATTACACATGGATGGATGAATGAATTGATAGACAGATAGATGGATAAGATAGAAGTGGATAGATGGAGATGGATTCATAGACAGATGGTCAAAATACAGAAATGCGACAACGCATGAACAGACGGGGCAGATGGATGGATGGATGGATGGATGGATGGATGGATGGATGGATGGATGGATGGATGGATGGATGGATAGATAGATAGATAGATAGATAGATAGATAGATAGATAGATAGATAGATAGATAGATAGATAGATAGATAGATAGATTACACAAATTGATGAATGGATTGCTAGACAGATAGATGGATGATAAGATGTTAATGGATAGATGGAGATGTATTGATAGACAGATGGCCAAAAAATGGAAATGGGAGGCCGAATGGACAGACAGGCCAAAGGGACGGTAGGATGGATAGATTGATAAACAGATAGATGGATGAAATGATAAAAATGGGTAGATGGAGATGGTTTGATAGACGGATGGCCAGAATATAGAGATGGACGAATGGACAGACCTAGAAGAGAGACAGAGGATGGATGGATAGACAGATAGAGGAATGAAAAGATGAAAATGGGTAGATCGAGATGGTTTGATAGACGGATGGGCATAATATAGAGGTTCTGACCATTCGAATTGGACAGACTGGGCAGAGAGACAGAGGATGGATGGATATATAGATGGACAGATAAACGTCTAGTATGGATGGTCGTCTACGCGGAGCAGAACACTGGTCGGGATTGGCCCGCGGAGCTTGGGTTCTGGCCGGGTTTCAGAGCAGACGACATGAAAGCAAAAGCGGCGAGGGTTAACGCGCAGCATCGGCACAAATTCCTCCCCACCCCCTCCTCATTACCCATCAGCCCCGGTCCCCGAGGGAAGCCCATCACCGGCAGCCGCAGGATGAGGAGGAACAAGTCGAAGTCAGAAAACCATTAGATTGAAACAAAAGCCTTGCACAAGGATAATATTTGCATGCTAAAAGCCTGACCTACTTTAAAATGGCAAGTTCTGTTTGGCTAAGGCAGAAGCGAAAGCCCCTCGCTCGTGTAATTAGAGGGTCTCGGGACGCATCACAAACATGCTGGAGACCACTGATGCTCTGAAGACGTCCCTGCCATTTCATTCATGTCCGAGATTTCATCTACAGAACGCAAAGCCATAGACAGATGGGTCGGAATGGATGGATGGATTCCACTGGAGAAAGTGAGGGATGGATGGATGATCAAAAGGGTAGAGTGAGATGGAGGAATAGATGGACAGATAGATGGATGGTAGGATAGAAATGTTGGGTGCAGTTCAATGGGTAGATGGAGATGGATTGATAGACAGATGGCCAGAAATATAGAGATGTGAGGATGGCTCTATGGATGGATGGATAGATTACACATGGATGGATGGATTGATAGTCGGATGGTAAGATAAAAATGGATAGATGGAGATGGATTGATAGACAGATGGCCAGAAATATAGAGATGTGAGGATGGATGAATGGATCGATGGATAGACTACACACGAAAGGATGGATGTATGGATTGATAGACGGATGGTAAGATTAAAATGGATAGATGGAGATGGATCGATCGACAAATGGCCAAAATGTGGAGATGGGAGTACGAATCGACAGACAGGGCAGAGGGATGGATGGATAGATAGACAGATAGACGAATAAGATAAAAATGGATAGATGGGTACAGTTGAATTTTTTGGTATTATAATCAGATTGCTAAAAAATAGATGCGAAGCTGGATGGATGGATAGATTACACATGGATGGATGGATGGATTAATGGACAGGTGGCCAAAATATAGATATGACAGGATGGATGGATGAATGGATTCACAGATAAAAATGAATAGATGGGTACAGTTGAATTGGTAGATGGATTTATAGACAGATGGCTAAAAAATAGATGGTTGGATAGAATAGATTACACATGGATGAATTGATAGACAGATGGCCAAAATATATAGATGTGTGGATGGATAGATAGACCACATGTGGATAGATGGATTGATAGACGGATGATAAAATAAAAATGGATAGATGGGTACAGTTGATTGGGTGGATGGAGTGATAGACAGATGGCCAAAATATAGAAATGTGAGAACAGAAGGATAGACAGGGCAAATGGATGGATGGATAGATTACACATGGATGGATTGATGGAAAGAGAGACGGGTGATTGAATAGAAATGGATGGATTGGTACCGTTGAATGGGTAGATGAAGACTGATTGATACAAGACTAAAAAAATAGAGATGCGAGGACAGATGGATGAATGGATGGATAGATAGATAGATTACACATGAATGAATGGATGGATTGATAGACAGACAGACGGATGGATGATAAGAGAAAATAATAGATGGGTACAGTTGAATGGGTGGTTGGAGATGAATTGATAAACAGATGGCCAAAAAAATAGATGGACCAATGTACAGACAGGGCAGAGAGACAGAGGATGGACGGATAGATAGATGGACGGACAAATGGTTATTACTAAGAAACGTGAGCGTGTTTAACCCTTTCAGGTGTCAGCAGGACCTGACGCGTGTAACAACGTTTCCACCTGAACTGAAACTCGCTCTGAGTAGCTACGTTATCTACGTTTTCTTAAAGGAAAAGGAATCAGATATCCACCTGTTACCGTATTTTTCGCCATATAAGACGCACCCAATTTTAAAGGAGGAAAATCTAGAAAAAAAAAGATTCTGAACCAAATACTGTAGTAAAATATTTTATATCAACTGTATAAAAGTTAACGGCAGTTTAAGAACAATTGTATGCCAAACACGTAACATGAACAGTCAGTAAAGTCAGTAAACAGTGAGAGTCGGGCTGGGCGGTGTAGCGGTTATAACGTGATTAAGATTTTGCAATATCGTGATAATTTATGAATTAGATTTTTATATAAGTATATAAACACCTTAATACAGTATTACACATTAGTTTCGTTACAAGTTGTAGCTTACAACTACCAATGACGGCACAGACATTACTAATCGAACACAGTTTGTACTTCACGCGCATACGCGCGCCGCTCCGTTTTCTGCGCTGTGCCTTTAAGAGAAGAGCGGCTGTTTTAGTTTTAAAGAAGCGCGCGAGAAAATCTGCTTGTTTTATTTTGATCAAAGTCTGTTTTCGTTTGGAAATCACGGTTTCATTGTTTCACAAGATTCTGCGCGAGAAAGAAAGCGAGACAACGTATGTAATACCGCGGCACTGCACACTAAGATGGCGGTGAGCGCGATCTCTGCATTTGTCTTATACGGCGAAAAATGCGGTATATTATAAGTCTCCATTGTAAGTAGTGAATTGTGATGATTTCTGGATGAATCGCCCAGGCCGAATCACAGCTCGACTTTATTCCTTCACCGCAGCCGCTGCAGCCCATGATGATGATGATGCCACAGCAACCCGCGGCTCAGAAAGCTCTTCCCAAAGCCTCCGTGCCCTCCACCTGGTCCAACTCCAACGTGGACATCAGTCTGGACTACCTGGGGCCCGGCATGCAGCCGCCCAAACCTGCCCAGCCCACCCTCAGCATGATGCAGCAAGGTAGCCGCCTCCCACTTCCTGTCGCTCGCGTTTGTCTCCGTCAGCGGTCGTTTGATTTTTCATGTCGTTTTAGTCCTAGTCTTTTGCGTTAGTTTTAGTCCCAAATCTTTATCTTTAGTCCCAAATTAGTTATCTTGATTATTTTAGTTTTAGTCTAGTTTTAGTCGACTAAATATCACAATATTTTAGTCAACTAAATGATATAGATCTAGTATAGATTTAGTCAACAAAAATATAGGCGCTATATAAAAGTTTACTGAAGTTGCGTTGTATGTTAAATTAATCCATTTATATGGATAAATGGTTATATTCGATTTACAGTCGAGTTGCAGTCGAGTTATACTCGAGCTGTAGTCGTGCTATACTCAATCTATACTCAAATTATACTCAAGCTGTTCTCAAGCTGTACTCAATCTATACTCAAATTATACTCAAGCTGTTCTCAAGCTGTACTCAATCTATACTCAAATTATACTCAAGCTGTACTCAAGCTATACTCAAATTATACTCAAGCTATACTCAAATTATACTCAAGCTGTTCTCAAGCTGTACTCAATCTATACTCAAATTATACTCCAGCTGTTCTCAAGCTGTACTCAATCTATACTCAAATTATACTCAAGCTGTACTCAAGCTATACTCAAATTATACTCAAGCTATACTCAAATTATACTCAAGCTATACTCAAATTATACTCAAGCTGTTCTCAATCTATACTCAAATTATACTCAAGCTGTACTCAAGCTATACTCAAATTATACTCAAGCTATACTCAAATTATACTCAAGCTATACTCAAATTATACTCAAGCTATACTCAAATTGTACTCAATCTATACTCAAATTATACTCAAGATATACTCAAGCTGTACTCAAATTATAATCAAGCTGTACTCAAGTTATAGTTCGGTTACAGTCGAGTTATATTCAAGTTATAGTTTGGTTATAGTCAAGTTATTGCTGAGTTATACTAAAGTTATAATTGAGATATAGTCGATTTAGGTCAGGCATGTCCAAAGTCCGGCCCGGGGGCCAAATGTGGCACTTAATCAAATTTTGACCGGCCCGTGACTTGATTCATAAAATGAATAGAAGTCCCTCCAGGATTACGGTTTGTTTCACCACGCCCACCCGAGCTTGTAAAAAATTTAATCAAAATCATATATATTTTTTCAATGTTCCATTATGAAGGTTTTTATTGCAAAACCGGAAGTGCGGTTAATGGCGTTAATAAAATTTGACGCGATTAAACAAATATAGTTAATCGCATGAGTTAACGCGTTAACTTTGACAGCAGCTGGGCCTGATTTGTTACTTTAACTGAAGTTAGAACACACATGTTCCCTATATTGTTAGTAAGATCTACTAAAACGTAATGTCCGTTTTTTTTCTTTTCCATCCATACCACAAAACTTGTCCCCAAACATTTTGAAATGTAAATTTGGCCACAACAGTCTGGTGCTGGGAAAACTCGAGCATGGATTTGAGTTTGATCTTTCAGAAAGTGCTGGAACTCCGTGTCAGGGAATAAGTGTCGTCGACTTTCAGAACGAAATGAACACTGTCCTCGTGCCGTAGGAGTCCCGACGCCGGTCAGCGTGATGACCCAGGGCTTTTCCGGAATGACCCTCGGCCTGCAGAGCAGACCACCCGCCGCCGCCGCCATGATGGGAGGGATGAGCGCGGGAATGGCAGGAATGGCGTTGGGCCAGGCCGCGATGGGCATGAGCATCAACACGGGCCCCGGCGCCGCCGCTCAAGCCAAGCAAGACGCCTTTGCAGACTTCGCCAACTTTGGGAAATGAGCGAGAAGCTCCGAGAAGCTGGAGGACAAAGACGCTTCCTCCTCATCGTGTCTCTCTCTCTCCAGCTGCACCGAGGATTGTCACCGGGAACGCCGTGAATGAGTGAGCGCACACACCTGTGACCTAATCACCATCGCCCGCCTTAACGCCTTCACAGGTGTCACCTGTAAATAGCTGAGACGATTAAGTTATTCCTTTCCCAAATCAACCAATCACGGAGCCAGGCTGGGTCAGGTGATCATTTTATACGACCCTTTTTATACGTTTCTGTTTTTTTTTTCAGACTCATAAATGGTCCTTAGTAAGAAGACCATTACTACTTCGACCTATTCAACAAATACTTGACTGTTAATTATGAAGAATTCCAAATCGAACCTGTCGTGGCCTTTAACGTCGTCCTCTTCACACGGGAAACGTGCCTTTCACACACACACACACACACACGGTCCTTACACACGCGGACGTGACAGTATTTGTTCCTCGGAGGCTTCATTTATGAGGATTTGGCAACTAAAAGATTATTTATGAATATAAGTGCGTGCGCGTGTACGTTTATAGCAGCGTGTCTAGTTGAGTGTGACTCTGATTGGCCGGATGGGGGGCTTCTCTTTTCAAGACCCCCGTCCACATTCGAAGGCTTTTTTTTTTTTTTTTTTTTTTTTTTACGCAGACGACCAAATTCTTTCTTGTGGTTTTCGTATGAGGGTCTGGTGAAGTGGGTGTTACAGGAAACACTATACGCATATGCAAATCTAGAGCGCAATCAACAAATATATGAATATATATATAAATATGCAGAGTTCAACATGCTGTCATTTTCAAAGATGGGTTTGATTGTACTTTGAATGACAATAAACAGTTGATTTTCATTTTTTACCGTTGTCTCCGTTTGTCTCCGAAAAATGTTGACGGTTGCCGTGGTAATGATTGTCTATAAATTACCCCTCTGAACAACGTTAAAAGAGGGAATGTGTAATAATAAAGCTTCATTGCTATCACCTCACTCACCATTCAAAATTCCGTTCAGAAATGCAACAGAAGCGATTTAGGAACGCATTTTATTGATCACATTGTTCTTCTCCTCTCCACACAGCAACAAATAGAGCGAAATTAGGGAATGATTGGACACAACATTGAACAATGAATGAAAACTCAAAACACCATCTAACTTCTTAAAGCGCATCCTGCCGAGTGAAGCTTTGGCGCCCTCTAGTGGCCACTGGATGCAGTGCGCCCACTCACATAACTCACGTAACCCTAACGTTATTTTTCATTCATTTGAAATCAGTCAGTGCTCCTTGAGAAACTCTCAATCCGGTGCGAGAAGAACGTTCTCGCCGCGGATGAACAGCTCTTTGACAACAACGCTGCCTTCGCGCTCTCATCTTGGTCCTGGATGGAGAGAGAGAATTAAAATAAATAAAACAATAGTCAAATCAATTATAAGAACAGTTTTTAAAACAATGCAAACGTACAGAAAGTGTAACTAAAACGACATTCGAGTGAAAAAAGCAAAGTAGTAATTACACCAATTTTACTGAAAAAAAACTAAATGTGGAAAAAAATTGCAAATCAACGAGATCAAAGGATTCTGAGGATAAAGAAGCAGCAGCAAGTGCTGAACACTTCGGGATAAACTAAAATGTCGTTTTAGTGTCAAAATAAAAATTTACCAGCAAATTAGGGTCAGAAAATAGAAATGCTGCTGAGATGCAGACAGCGCCCTCTAGTGTCTAGTGGAGCGGTGCAGGTGATTTACTCGCTGCTCTTTGTGAAAACTGCATTTCACTACATGAATGTGGAGGATTTATTTATTTTGTTCAGAAACTGCCACATTTTTATTGATAAGAGAAATAAGGGAAGATACAACACCGAACAAACGCCCAACACAGTCGCGTCAAAAAGAACAAAAACCACGATCACTCACACACACACACACACACACACACACACACACACACACACACACACACACACAGAACAAATGGAACAATCGATTGTGTTTTTGTGTGATCTTGCCAAACGAATATAGAGTCACTGAGTGTTGAGTGTCTTATTAGATTATAAACTTAACTAATTTTATTTTTCATAACTTTTTTTGTAACTTAACTAATAAGATGTTTGGTTACAGTGTAATATCTACTTGTGCACTGATCAGTTTATGATAAAATGATGGATAGGAAAGAATGACATTAGAACTTCAGTGTGATATATTGCGCATATTGTGAAGATGCAAAAACATTTTTTTTTCATCAGCATCACTAAGACCATGCATCAGTAGAGGTTAATATTATTTACACTAACAAAATAATGTTAAAAAGCAGCATTGTTTTGACAAGTTGCGGACTCATACACTTGGCTATCCTCCACAGACAGTGTAGATTAAGCTTTTTGAGCTTTTCCTTGAAGTATAAATTGAAGCAGTAATATTTGCTCGTTATCACTCCGTAATCGACTCAGCTAGCCGTTCAAATAAATGAAAGAAAGTGTCCAAATCTGTTTCATTAAAAAAACAATCATATCACACTAGATGCGCATCCTGCCGAG
>MU204250.1:13945821-13968796 GCA_017309775.1 Paedocypris sp. Pulau Singkep | reverse complement strand
CCGAGCTGATGTCCAGTCCGGGTTCGGACCGGTCGTGGTCTCCATCATCCTCCTCCTCCTCGGGCGGAAGCGCCACGCGTGGATCTCGCTCGCTCTCCTCCATGTTTGAAAGAGCCGCAGATCTGTCGCGGGGAATTATGGGAAGCTCACGCTAGAAAAGTTTACTTTCATCTTGCTGTCATTCTGCAAGATTGTGCTCAGGTGGATTGTTGTTCTACATTTTGGTGAAATGTGTTTACGAAAATGTGATGGATTCGTTTGTGCTCAAACAGCTAGAAGTTGTGGGCAAGCAGCGGGCGCGCGCACGCAGACACGCCCACGCACGCACGCGGGCACATGCGCACGTATTTTTAAAAGTTTTTTTTGTTGTTTATATATATATATATATATATATATATATATATATATATATATATATTAACAAACAATGTATAAAATATAAACAGATATACAAAATATGAACATTATGAATAATCAAGGATTATAAACCTGTTGCAAAATTCAAGTGTTTTTATAGCTTTTGAGTTGAGTGTAGAGATATACGGAGGACCAAAACCGCCAAACTCCAATTTAAATGATGAAATACATTTTCTTATGTATAAATAAATAAATAAAAACAAAAAAATATATAGAAATACATACGTATAAAATAAATGTTAAAATATATATATATATATATATATATATATATATATATATATATATATTTATGTTATTACAACAAATAGAAAATATATGTATAAACCTATAAATCTTTTTCGAGTTGGCTCAACATAAATATTTATGTCATATGACATAAATATATGTAATTTTTAAATTTGTATGTCTTTCTGTATTTATGTGTACATAAGTACATTTATTTTCTTTGTCATTAGTTGAGGCAGTTTTGGTCCTCTGTCGAGATAAATATAATTCTTTGCAAAACAGAGGGAAGAATGGTTTAACACCGGCAAACATGGATTTGTGTATGTGAAATGCTGGTTGTGTTAACATTGTTGGTTTTTATATGTGTGTGTTTCTGTATACATCACGCAGTTCGCTGTTGTAAATTGTCTTTTAGTAACTGCAGTAATAGTAAAAAAAAACTATTAAAAACACTGTCATGCACAATAATGATTATGCATAAATGCATATAATGATTATGAAGAGCATAATCACTTGGCTACATATAGACTGTATATAATAAAAAATGTTTTTTGCACGGAAAGTATTGTTTCCAGTTTGAAAAGAGTGTTAAGAAACAAATAGAACTGATATATTAATAAATGAATAAACATACGAGTGGTAAAAAAATAGTATTCGCTGTTAAGCAATCATAGTTTTTAAGCAATCATAGTAATTTGTAATTACGTTAATACCGTAACTATAAAATCAGTTTTAAGAACTTGCAGTGTCATCTCCGCGCCAGCAGGCGGCACACGTGAGCTGACGTCAGATGAAGTGTCACGTGTAGAAGAGTGCGCTCGTGATGTTTTGTCTTAAAAGAAAACAATGATCTTCTCCGCCTCACGCGTCCTTCGTGTTTACATGTCAGGCGTCCTCGTCACATGTTAGTATCTGACGTGTTTTATTTTAAAATCACAGGGCGTCGGGCTCGTTGATTTGACCGAAGAATCCAGCACGAAGTAGACAATCAAAAACGCGTAATCAAGACCTGGAGTTTGTTTATTACATCATTGTCGTGACGTCATATTCACTCCGCGGTCGAGAATGGTTCCACCCAGGTCCGCTCCCCTCGAGTCGTGACCCGCCTGGACAGCCGGACATCAGCGGACGGACTTGACTTGTGGCTTCCGGGAGCAATTCGGTAAGTCGTAACTTACCTTACATTTATTTAAATATGTGTGCATTTATTTAATGAGAATAATAAATTGCACATGCGTCGACGTTTTATATTTTTAGTGAAAATCTGTCTATTAATGTGTTTTAATATAAAAAACATCCCCTACACACACTATGCACAAAACGTCTGTGTATGTTCGTTTTATTCATGTTAGTACAGATTTTTACAGAATCTATAATCATAGACCATTATTGGGAATTTTAACCATTGTTATGAAACTAGACTTCAATCTTTACTATGAATAAAACGAACATGCAAGTAATACATAAAATAAAAATAACTAAAAGTATGTTCTACGCACTCATTTATATGTGTGTGTGTCTGTGTGTGTATGTACAGTATATCCTGTATTTATGCTAATATAAGCACCCCTCGGTTTTTTTTTTACATTACAGGTTTAGTTACAATAATTTTCTCTTAAAATTCAATTTTTCTTTATTTAACAAACCTAACTTGTGACTCGTAACATTTCGATATCGTTTTACTTGAGTAGTAGATAACAAAAAAAGTCGATTCTAGTGATTCAAACTCCAACTCCCAGATTTCTCAGCCAATCCCAAGAGCCTTTGCACTTTGGTCCGCCCAGGCGAAGAGCAAGGAGGCTGTGTGTTGTGCTGTTTGTTTATCCGACGCCGTGTGAAGACGATCGTAGCGAAAGATTATTTTCCCCCTGCACCTCAAACAGAGCGTTTTGATTGTGTTTGTTCCCTGCTATCGACTCCTTGCCTGTGTTTTTGACGTCGTTTTTGACTTTGTTTCCAGTCGTTAGCGCTAATTTACCTGATGCTCCCATCTGTTCCACAAATAATTGTTTTTTACAAACACGTTATTTATCCCCGGCTATGTGTCGCCATGTCTGTTATCAAGCAAATAAAAAACAAGAAAAAGTAAGTATTTATATTTATTTGTGATTTGCTCCTCACTTAAAATATGGAAAAAATGGCGTCCGTTTAGGTGCACGTTTGAAATAGGCGTTTTAAAGCACATTTGAGCCACTAAAATTGGAAGAAAAAAAAACACGGCAGCTTATATTGGTGTAAATACGGTATACATTGCACGTATTAAAGTGTGCGTGAAAATAAAAGTCACTTTGACGTGTCTAAAGACCGTGTTGTGTGTTGTGATCCAGTTGTGGGTGTGATGGAGTTCCCGGGCCACAGCGAGCAGCTCCTGGCCAGCCTGCGCTCTCAGCGTCTGCAGGGTTTCCTCTGCGACTGCACGGTGCAGGTGGGCTCCACCCGCTTCTCCGCCCACCGCGCCGTCCTGGCCTCCTTCTCGCCCTTCTTCCACATGTTCTACTCCGACCAGTCGACGGCCGGCGCGGGCCGAGAGGCGGTGACCATCAACGGCGACATCGTGACCCCGCAGGCCTTCGCGCTGCTGCTGAGCTTCATGTACGAGGGCGTGCTGCACCTGGCGCCACACCCGCCCCCCGAGGACGTGCTCGCCGCCGCCAGCTTCCTGCACATGAACGACGTGGTGCGCGTGTGCAAGAGGAGGCTGCAGGGGCGTGGCCTGGCCGAAGCCGACAGCACCGGGGCCAACGAGAGGGGCGGGGTCTGCCAGGAGGACCCGCCCACAGAGCCACGCCCACAGGTGCCCGGTCACTCGCCGGCCGAGGGTCTGCTCACGCACGCCGACACCACCCAGCCGGGGATGGACGGCCCGCCCTCTTCGGCTCCGCCCGACAAGACCACACCCTCCTCCGGGACCGCCAGCCCCTGCAGCCCCACGGAGTCCGTGCCAACACAGATGAAAAGCCCAGACGAAGCCCCCGGGCCGTCCCGCCCGGCTCAGTTGGGACAGAAGGGCAAACGAGCCCCGCCCTCCACTGGGCGGCACCAGAAGGTGAAGGTGGAGGCCATCGTGATCTCCGACGAAGACTCCAGCCAATCGGGCGAGACGGACGTCATGGAGAGAAACTCCCACCCCAAAGACCCCGACGAAGACCCCGACGAAGACGACTTCCTCGCCATGGCTCACTTCCCCCACCAGGAGCCGCTCTCCTTCCCGCCCTCTCCGCAGGGCCCCGCCCTCTCGTATCTGGAGGAGTTCCAGGACTCGCTGGGCAGCTACGTGGAGGAGGTGCCCACCTGTGCCACCTGCGGGAAGACCTTCTCGTGCGCCTACACCCTGCGCAGACACGCCATCGTGCACACGCGCGAGCGCCCGTACCAGTGCAGCTACTGCTACCGCAGCTACACGCAGTCGGGGGATCTGTACCGACACATCAGGAAGGCGCACGATCACGGCCTGCCAATCAAGCGCGGACGCGTGGAGTCTCCGCCCCCTCCGGACCACGCCTAGTGACGGTCGGAATCACAACCCTCCTCGTGACGGTTTACGGGCACAATGGGTTTTAAGTATTTATTGCTGTCAAGTGCGTTTATTTTTTACTCGCTCTACGGCGTTTCTAAAAATAGCCCACGTGTGTTTGCGGAATCGCAACATTGGATCTCAAAATTGCAACAATTTTTGTCGGAATTTCAACTTTTTTTCTAACAATTCCCACAGACGTGCATTAAACTTCCAGAAATGTATGACAATTTTAAATCTCTACGTCTTTTATTACTCGTATTTGTGCGTTTACATCTCGTAGTTTTTTGTACAGGAAATTGTAACTTTTGTTCCCGCAAACATTATAAATTCACAATCGTGACCGCACATCTGACATTTAAACCTTCAATTGTGTTATTTCTCACAATTGTGTTATAAAGGCTTATAACTTTATTTTTTTTCTAACAATTCTCAGAAACGTGAATTAAACTTCCAGAAATGTATTACATTTTTAAATCTCTGTCTTTTATTACTCAGAGTTGTGCGTTTACCTCAGATATATCTCATAATTACAATTTTGTTTTGTATTGAAAATTGTAACTTTTGCTCTCGCAATTGTGACTTTTTATCTCAGAATTGCGAAATTTGGTCTGTTGACAATTTTTGCCGCACATTTGACATTTAAACCTTCAATTATGATATTTTCTCTCAAAATCTCTCACAATTGTGTAATAAAGGCTTAATTGCCACTTTATTTTAGAAATGTTGCATTTAAAGTCTCTCTGTAGAATCGTAACATTTGTTCTCACAAATGTGTGCTATAAAGTTACAATTGTGACTGTCTCGGAATTTTGACTTTTGGTCAGTGTTTGCCAATTAAACCTTTCATTATGATCACATTTGATCTCAAAATATTTTATTACTCCTCAAAAATGTTTGCGACCGTTCTGTTCAAAAGACCAAATCTCCTAATCGACGTTAATTCATACATCGTTTTTTTTTTTTGATGTGTGATTGTTTGCATTAAAATATTTTCACGTGACGTCTCGTGTGATCTGGAGTATTTAGACGCCAGCGCCGCATTAAACCATAAAACGACTTTAATAGTGAACCGTGTTGAATCGTGACTGCATCTTGCAGGTAAAACGGCGAAAAAGTTCTGCGATTAATTTGCTCAGTCGTCCACTGGTCCGTGAATCTGCAGAAGAAAACATTCTGTTAGGAGAGGAAAACTCACAGAAAGTGTTTAGACACTCACCGCCTCCGCCAGCCCAGGCCACGCCAGTGACATCACCACCCTGTCGTCTGAAGTGGGCGGGGTTTCCAGATTCCAGTATGTGAAACTTTCAAAGACGGAAGAGACTTGAACCAGTCTGTCCTACAATAACAAGGCCATTAAAAGTTCCGAATATATTCCGTTTTCTACAGAAGCTCAAGAAGCGTTTCTACAATTTATCACACAACTACAAGTTTAGAAGTCTTAAATGTGTCTGAATGTTTTTCTCTGAACTTTTTGTTTAAGGTTTTTGACTGTTTTCTTTTATCTCTCAATTGTAACAAATTCAGAATTGGAACATTTGATCTCAAAATTGCAACAATTTTTGTCAGAATTTCAACTTTTTTTCCCCTAACAATTCTCACAAACGTGAATTAAACTTCCAGAAATGTATTAAAATTTTAAATCTTTACATCTTTTATTACTCAGAGTCGTGCGTTTTCCTCTGAAAGTTGACTATCTCATCATTAAAAAACTTTTGTATAGAAAATCATAACTTTTTTTTCCTTTTGGAGTGTAAATTTACAATTCCACAATCACAGAATTGCGAAATTTGGTCTGTTGACAATTTGATATTTCTACTTCAAATATGACATTTTATATCAAAATCTTGTATTGTTTCTCTTAAGTGTTATAAAGGCTTAATTGCCACTTTATTTTAGAAATTATGGATTTAAACTCACTCTGTAGAATCGTAACAATTTGTTCTCACAAATGTGGGTTCTAAATTCACATAATTCTGAATTTTTATCCCGTTGTGACTTTTGAGTCGTTCTTTAGTCGTTGTGAGTCAGATGGAAATGGCTGTTGAAGTTCTACACTCCTTTCAACTTGTTCTAAATTCACATAACCGACTATTTAATATCAGAATTTTGACTTTTGGTCAGTTTTTGCCATTTCAGTCACATTTTATCTCAAAATCTTCTCTTACTCCTCAAAATTGTGAGCTATAAAGGCTTGACTGCAACTTTCATTTTAGAATTGTTGCCTTGAAAGTCACACGTCTCACAAATGTGTGTTATGAAGTCACAACCGTGACTTTTCCATCTCGGATTTTTTACTTTTGAGTGGTTCTTTAGCCGTTGTGAGTCAGAAGGACATGTCTGTTGAAGTTCTTCTCTCCTTTCAACCGGTTTTAAGCGAGTTCCTGTGGGTTTATTCTGGTCACCTCTTGATCAGAAGCAGGTTTCTCCAGCTCTTTCAGCACGAGGCCTGTGTATCCCGCAGGACAGCTCAGCTTCTGGCCCTTCAGGCCCCGGCCACGCAGTGACACACACATTTCTGCAAAACACACACATCCATGTGGTCACATGATCTACGGTGTTTTTTTTTTTTTTTGAGGTACTGACCGAGTTCCTGGTTTTTTATAGTGGGAGTGAAATACGTGGAGACCTCAGCGGGCCCGTCGTGCTCGATCTCACACGGAAGCAGGTGGATTTCTGGCTTGTCGGCCTGATGGAGGGTCTCGAGTCGGATGGTGGTCACACAACTGCTCTCTGACATCTACACACCACAAACAGCAGAAAGTGTGTGTGAAACGTTTTACAAGTAGTTAAAAAAAATACATAAACGCGTGTCTTGTTGTTTAGTTTTGAGCCAAAATATTAATTTCGTGACGTTCCACTTTCTGTAAAAAACGGACAGAAATATTGGTAAAACATCCACTCGGTGCAAAACGCTTGTTTTGCAACAAACTATATAAAACGTAAAAAAACGACCACAATTGTAAAGAGATTCTAAACGCGTTTGTAAATGTATCAAAGAAATGGGACACTTGCGTGTGTTTTAATTTATTTGTAGCGGTCTTACCTTCGCGCGTTTTCCGTGTTTACAGCGTGACACGTCACGTGACACAGCGGCGAGCTCAGTGATTGGACACTGCGTCTTCTTCTACATGGGTGTTTGCGGACTAGTGTTACGGTATTCAGCCCCCTGGTGTTTAATACTATGTTAACGGACTTTGAAAATGTGTTTTAAATTTACACCTAATTTATCAAAAGTACGACTAGTTTGACTTGTAATTAGTGAGGATCAGACAATACACATGTATGGAATAAGTTAGACTGGAGACAGCGGTGCAACACTGATAACAGTCCGACTAGAAACACGTGCTAACACGATAATTATTTCCGGTAGATTCGTTTTGCTGCTTTATGGTCAAATTCATCTTCAATTCACGGTTTGTTCTATTGGATCGTCACCGCTCGGCTTGGGAATGAATATACTTTCTGTTTTAAAAGTCACCTGCATAAAATGGACGTGCTTATTCCGTGTTTAAAGGTCTCGCAACGGCACGCACAACTGTACAGGTCTGCCTTTCTCTTAATGTTTTGTAGTTTTTGTGGTTTCGTTTTAATGTCCCGCCTGTTTGTAGTTCTATTTTCCAATTTGTAGTTCTGACTTTCTGCTGCGTGTGTGTGTGTGTGTGTGTGTGTGTGTGTGTGTGTGTGTGTGTTTTAAGCTTGTAGTTTGTGTGGCATCTGTGTCTAATTTTATCTTTCAGTTTGTAGTTTTGTCCTTCAGCTTTAATCTGTTTGTAGATGGTTTGCATGTTTGTAGTTTTCTCGAGGTTTTATTTTTCAGTTTTAATCAGTTCTTTTTATTTTGCAGTACTGTTTTCTTTTCAAGTTGTAGTATTTAGTATTCAATGTTATTGCCACATTTGTTTGTCATCAATTTATGTTTTGTAGTCCTTTTTTCAGTTTGTAGTTTTCAGTTTTGGTGGAACATCTGATTCTTGTAGAAAGCACCTGCTGTCCCGTGGTGTTCTGGACCGAAGCTTCTCCACACAGAAGCATCCAGACGGGAGCGTGACTCTCCCCGTCCTGCCGTCTGTCCTCCCACAGCTGGACCTGGAGGCGCTGAAGGAGTGTGTGACGGAGGAAAGTGTGTGTGAACTCGTGGAGATCCCAGTGAGTAACGGAGCTTCATGATCCATCAAGATAAGAAAGTCCTTTATCACTAGTGACACTAGTTCACAAGTTTCATACTGACAATGGGTGCCATATTTTTTTCATTCGTATTCTTTTTCTTTATTTATTGTTTACCATTGTATGTTCTTTACCTGCTATTTATGCTGAAAAATGTAAATTTTCTCATTGATGGGACAAATAAAGGGTTTCTTCTTGTCCATCTTCTTTTTGCTCTTCTTCTTCTTCCTTCTCGTTCTTGATCTTGTTCTCGTTCTTTTTGTTCTTGTTCTTCTTCTCATTCTTCTTCTTGATCTCGTTCTTCTTGTTCTCCATCTTCTTTTTCCTCTTGTTCTCGTTCTTCTTGTTCTTCTTCTCCTCCTTCGTCCCTGCAAAGGTCTTCAAAAGACAAATAAAGGTTTATTTCTTTTCTTTTCCTTTTCGTTCTTCTTCTTCTTCTTCTTCTTCTTCTTCTTCTTCTTCTTCTTCTTCTTCTTCTTCTTCTTCTTCTTCTTCTTCTCCTCCTCCTCCTCCTCCTCCTCCTCCTCCTCCTCCTCTTCCTCTTCCTCTTCCTCTTCCTCTTCCTCCGCCCTTGCAAAGGGGAAATTTCTTTGTTACTTCAACAGCAGCATAGAGTATTCACAATTTAAATACAGTTTAAAAATGTATAAAAAATATATGCACATATGTATGCTAAAATTGCACTATATACGGATATTGTTTAGGTACCGAATATTGATATTGCACAGAAACTGTAGATGTTTCCACCTCAAAAAAAACTTTTTTTTACAGAAAGATATTTAGCAGTTTATATTACAATAATAATAATAATATAAGTTGTAATCGGTTTATTATTATCCTAAATAATTGGATTTACTGTGTAATAGTTGGATGCTTGCCACCCTACGAAGAATCATCATCTTCCCTTCACTGCATCTTTTTTTTTTTTGTTACAAATTAACTTTTTTTTTTAATTTTAATAATTTTTTGAAATTGTAAAAACTTGTTGTTTTAGGCTCCTCCATTATCTAAAAAGGGAAGGTTGAAATCTGTTCGTGAACAGCTTCTAGAGAATTTACAGAAGCTGCTGACTTCCAAAGGGAGAAGATGGAGTGAGGATCTGGACAAGGACATTCCCAGTCACTGGCAGAAACACGGAGATCTTGTTCTGCTCGGAGAAAGCGGCTTCACTGATGCTGTCTGGAACCACATAGGTGGGTTCATCTATGATAATGATATTATACGTTACAGATTTAGAAACGGTTTGACTGACGCTTCAGGTCCTGAGATCTGGAGGGTCGTTGCCGTGACGCTGGGAGGGAAACGCCTCGCTCAGAGGAAGAAGGTTTCTCCAGACGGCTTCCGCACTCCTGCAGTAATGATGCTGTTAGGAGACAGCAGCCTCGTCACACACATCGACAACCATATCAGGTTCTTTTCTGTTGATGTACAAATCAGGGGTGGGTTTTTTTTTTTGGGGTATCGCACTTTGTGTCTCAGAATTGCGGCATTGGATTTCAGAATTGCAATTGATTGACTCAGAATTATAACTTATTATCTCAAGATTGTGACTTTGGGTCTCAAAATTGTGACTTTATAACTCAGAATTGCGACATTGTATCTCAAAATTGTGACTTTGTATGTCAGATTTGCGACATTATCTCACATTTGCAACTTAATATCTCAGAATTTTTACTTTGTGTCTCAAAATTGTGACTATATCTCAGAATTGTAACTTTGTGTTCCAAAATGGTGACTTCATATCTCAGAATTGCGACAGTGTATCTCAGAATTGCAACTTTATTTCTCAAAATTGTGACTTTATTTTTCTAAATTTGGACTTTATATCTCAGAACTGCGACATTGTATCTCAGAATTGCTAATTAAAATCTCAAAATTGTGACATCATGTCTCAGAATTTCAACATTTTATCTCAGAATCTACAATCTAATGTCTCAAAATTGTGACTTTGACATTGTGTCGCAAAATTGTAACTATATCTCAGAATTGCATCTTTAAAAGTAACATTTGCATATTTATATCTAAGAATGAGTTTATAAAGTCGGAATTGTGTTGCCGTCTGATCCAAACAGTGTCTCTGAATATTAATCGTGGTCTTGGTTTGATTTCAGGTATGAGTTTGATGTCACAAAGTGCATGTTTTCTTCGGGGAACATCACAGAGAAGCTCAGGGTGGCTGCGCTCGACTGCACTGGAGAAACGGTGGTTGACTTGTACGCAGGTACGGAGTTTGAATCCACTTAATTTAGAGTTTGATCATCTGATGTTCTTCTTCATGTGTGTGTTGTGTATTTGTGTATAGAAATGTTTACAGTCTAGAAAGAGATTGGGTTCTAATATAAAACGACTCGGATCAGATCGGCAACTCAAAATGTGATCGGGACGTTTCTACTTCTCCACTCGGGTTCTTATCTGTTGTCGTAACCTGGGTTTGGTTAAAAATCAGGGCTGGGTTTTTGAGGGGTTTTTTCAATCTCAGAATAGTGACTTTGTTTCTTAAAATTGTGACTTTGCATTTCTGAATTGTGACTTTTTATCTTAGAATTGTGACAATGTATCTCGAAATTGTGACTTTGTGTCTCATAATTCTGAGATATAAAGTCACATTGTATCTCAAAATTGTGACTTTATATCTCAAAATTGCAACTTAATTTTGAGACGGAAAGTCAATTTGAGACTTTATATCTCAAAAATGTGACTTTATATCTCAAAATTGCGACATTGTGCCTTAGTATTGCAACTGAATATCTCAAAATTGTGACTTTGTGTCTCAAAATTGTGACTTTATATCTCAAAATTGTGATATTTTATTTCAAAATTGAGACGTTGTTTAATTCTTTTAATTAAGCAGCGTTGAATTCTCCCGATGGTTCAGTCTGTCGTGTGGCTGATCTTCACCGTGTGTGACTGAACTGAACGGTGGTGTCACTGCTCCTCAGGGATCGGTTACTTCACACTCCCGTACCTGGTGCACGCGAAGGCCGCACACGTACACGCGTGTGAGTGGAACCCAGACGCAGTAAAGGCTCTTCACAGGAACCTGCTGGTGAACGGCGTGTCTGAGCGCTGCACCGTCCATCACGGAGACAACAGACAGGTTCACACACCTCAGCGTCTCCATCCATCAGATCCAGAAAGTCTTTAGTCATCCCCTTGGGGACATTCTCTTGTGTTTCATACTCTCCAACAACCTTTGATCCTTGGCAAACAATATTGATATCAAATTGAATTAAAACAGAATAATAAAAAAAAAAACGATAAAATTAAAATAGTTGGCCATATTTTCAGTCAAAATATCTGTATATATGCTATGTATATACATGTATTCAAATTTTCCACAAAGCTGTTTACAATACAACGTACAAAGTGTGTGTGTGTGTATACATAATAAAATGTATGAGTGTATTTATATAAAGTGTAATGTAAAGTGTATATATTTCCTCTTCTTCTCCTTCTTCTTCTATCATCATCATTAATTCTTCTTCTTCCTCTTCTTCTATCATCATTATTAATTCTTCTTCTATCGTCATCATTAATTCTTCTTCTTCTCCTTCTCCTTCTTCTATCATCATCATTAATTCTTCTTCTTCTTCCTCTTCTTCTATCATCATTATTAATTCTTCTTCTATCGTCATCATTAATTCTTCTTATTTTTCTATCATCATCATTAATTCTTCTTCTTCTATCATCATCATTAATTCTTCTTCTTCTATCATCATCATTAATTCTTCTTCTTCTTCTTCTTCTATCATCATCATTAATTATTGTTCTATCATCATCATCATCATCATTAATTCTTCTATCATCATCAATTCTTCTTCTATCATCATCATCATCATCATTTATTCTTCTTCTTCTATCATCATCATCATCAATAATTCTTCTCCTTCTTCTTCTTCTATCATCATCAATAAATTATTTTTCATCTTCTTCTATCATCATCATTAATCCTTCTTCTTTTTCTATCATCTTCATAATTAGTTATTCTTCTTTTTCTATCATCTTCATCATTAATTCTTCTTCTTTTATCATCATCATTTCTATTATTATTATTATTATTATTATTATTATTATTATTATTATTATTTTTAGATCCAACAGTTTAGAGCGAAATTAAAACTATTGTTTACTGAGAGGTGTGTGGAGGTGAGACAGGAAAGCCAGCGGAGCGTCTCCCTGACCAGCGCTCTTGCTCTCTCACAGCTTGCCCTGAGTGACCTCGCTGACCGGGTCAACCTGGGTCTCATCCCGTCTTCTGAGGAGGGCTGGCCCGTGGCGTGTGGCCTGCTGAAGAGAGAACGCGGTGGAGTCCTGCACATCCATCAGAACATCAGCACGCCGCTCCAGCAGGACGCGCTCGCTCACATCGCCCGACGCATCTCAGCGCTCCTACGGGACGTCAGCGGAGGCGAATGGGTGACCCGCGTCAGTCACGTGGAACATGTTAAGACCTACGCTCCACACGTCAGTCACGTGGTCCTGGACCTGCTCTGCAGACCTTTACTGGACACACACGGCCACACCGACATTGTTTAGGTCGTTGATTCCTTTTTTTTTAAATTTCCAATCGCTTGCTTTTAATAAACTGTGTTTTAGCACATTTCACTTCACGTTGTTGCAAAATAATTGTGTATGTGACAAATAAAGTTGAATTGAATGTGCTAGATTTGTTTTTTTATGAATCACATTTAAACTGTCTTATTTTCGTGACTTGTCAGGATCCATTGTGCCTGTTAATGACTGAAAGCGTTTTGATTCCCGCTTGAACTATACTATATATATTTTGTGTCAAATACTTAAAAGTAAAATATTATACTCATTTTAATATTTAAAAGTGTGTGTGTATAGAGTATAAATACATATACAGAATATACGGTACATACATAACCGCAGCCACTTAGTTAACACCAACAATCCAGACAACAAATTGAATAAAAAGCAACATTTCCCTTACATATTTACATGTGCGCTTTGAGACAGTTAAAACTGTGAAAAGCGCCTTACAAATACTGATTATTATTATTATTATTATATTATATTATTGTTATTAAATTCAAAATACATACACCCATAGAGTAATACACTTTTACAGTTTTTCCCAACGTAAATGTTTTTAAATTATTTCTGTAAAAAACAGTATTACAATATTCCAGCAAATGAACCTTCACTTTAAATGTGTATTTTATGTTACACATTAACACAGAACAAACTGTAAAATCGCAAAACGCCAAATAAACGTAAATCAATGTATTTTAGCATCCAGCTGGATCGCGTGTTTCTGCACATGGCTGTTTTTTTTTTTTTTGTTTTGTTTTTTCAATTGTTCATCAATTGTTATTGTTGGTGTAGAAGTTTTTCATGCAATTGTGACGAGTTTTTGTGTGATTGTGCTGTGTTGTTCTGTGAAGAAGACGGTTGATCATCCTAACTGTGGGAAAGAGGAAGCATACCAGTTTGGTACTTTTGAGATTAATATATAATATGTTCTTTAATAAAGAACACCATCGACTATCTCGGTATCTGATTTTACATCAACGACATCGGCACTGCTTTTTGATAGAATGTCTCACAGGCTGCCACAGTGTCTTTCAAAATGATGAACTACATACTTTATTTAAAAAATGTTCTAATAATGCACATTGGCTTGATTTTACATTGTAAAATTGCGCTATATGTCATTTTTGTAAAAAAAAAAAAAATTTAATAATATTAAGATAAATAATTATATTCGGGCTTCTTTGGGATACTCTTCCATGAGGTCAATATCAAAGTCTATATATTGATGTTTTATTTGTGATAATTATTTAAAAAAATATTTTTTACAAAGACATTATTACATTATTATACATTACATAATTTTTTTATTTTTTACAAAAAACTTAATTGCATCAATTATTATAAATTTTTTTTTTGGTATATCGCGGGACACAGTCAAACTTCAAAAATAACCTAAATAACCTTAAATACATGCATTTAAATAAATATAATTTCTTAAATAAAGGAATAAATAAAAACTCTGCCGCACGTGATTTGGGAATCGATTCATTGAGATTTCCGCGCGGTGGCGCGCATCGTGCACGCGCCCCAGAAGCGTCTATGACGCCCAGACTTAAACTTTCCGCTTGTTCCGGGACGAGGTTTGTTTGTCTTTGCTGGAGCGAGTTGCTGTCAAGGCGCTTTGGGAACAGAGTTCTGCGTCTTTGGTAAGTAGAAACCTGCTTAGTTAGATTTTTAAAAAGTGTTTTTAAACCGCGCGTTTGTTAACGACCGGAGGAAACAGGTTCAACTGTTTCTCAGGTAACTTACCTTTCTCCGTCTGGTTTAGCCTGTGCTTCAGTTTAATTGGGCGTTTTCTTACAAACAAGTTTATATTTTACAAAGCTTTTTTAAGTCATGATTTAGGCTTTGAAGGTCTATCTTGGGCCATATGCTGGATCTAACAATGCACGTGTCACGTGACGTAATCGTAATTCTTATTTTGGTTCTCTTTCTGTGTTTTTAATTTGTCATGAGCACCAAAGCACATTTATTTCCACGTCTGTGGGAATGTTCACTCGTTTGTATTGATCACACTAATCCTCTTAGTTTCCCTCAAACCTTCAAAGGAGCAGGACTAATATATGGAGGGTCACTTTACGTTTATTCGTTTCACAGACTCCTTTGCCACCAAAGCTGCTTATGTGATGAAGAACAAGCGAAATGCATTCACCAAACTCGCTTTCTTGAACTTTTCTTTGGTTTATTTTATTTAGAGAATATCTCCTACCAGTCAAGCCCATATGACATTTCCCCTCCTTATCTGGCATTTAATAATCACTAGTTAATGCGGTGTGTATAGGTTTGCTGAGGATCTCCACCCATGCCGTGTGTCTTTAAAGGGCGGTGACGTGTGTGTGTGTGTGTGTGTGTGTGTGTGTGTGTGTGTGTGTGTGTGTGTGTGTGTGTGTGATTCTCTCCGTGCTGCTATTTTCTTTTCTACTCGAGTTTTATCAACTTGCAGATGACGTAAAGACGTTTCCCCTCCAACCAACCCCGTTTCTCACGGCCTCTGATCACCTTCATGTCCGTTATTTATTCATGCTTGGCTGCTAAACTCTGAACGGGCATTTAACTCCTTCATTAGTTGACTTTAAAAGGGTTTCTGGACCACTGTGTTGGTTCCGAGACTTTTATTCTACAGCTTTGCATGTAGTTGGTGTTCAGTTTGTTATATCTACTAACTTCCCTAATATTCAGACTATAAGGTGCATTCGATTATAAGGCGCTACATTATTAAGCACCCTTTATTTTTTAATTGGTTTTAAACTGGATAATGAGATGTATGAAACTAAACTTTCTAAAACACACACACACACACACACACACACACACACACACACCGTCTCATCATAATGAGTCCACCTCGTTGCTGTTAGTGATGATTCCGTTTCTTCTCCGTCTCTCCGAATGTGTGTCGCCTTCTGTCGTCTAATGTTCTGAAACGTCTCACGATTTGAGTTCCTCGATTTCCTGTTCACAAAATCTCGCGACTAGAGCTTTTGGTTAATCCACCCGAAATCACCACTGTATTATTATTTGCTTCAATTGGGTATGACGATTTTAAGGCCTTGACGTCAATATCGATTTTTTTAAAGAACACACTATGGCAAGCCAAATAAACATTTAAGGCTCACGCTTTTAAGAGTTTAAGAGGCACGATTTAAGAGTCACGTTTTTGTGTGTTTGCTACATCTTGTTTCAGTGAAGAGTCAAACTGTATTTAGATTAGTTGTGGTTTAAATCATACATTTCACTCTTCTTCCCTGTGTTAAGTACTACAATATAAATCATCGTAATAAAGCACAAGTCGCATTGAGCATTTTGAGGAATTGGCTTAGCTCCGTATTCCACACAAAACCAATCAACAACGACAAAATACAGAAAGCTCACTGCGAGTCAGTGTTATGAACCCTACGGATAACTTCACTCACATGATGTGAGGATGAGCTGGGAGATGCTGAGAGGGTCACGTGATCACTGCTTGTTTTCGCCGTACCTGTTCTGTCTCCAGGTCTCTACCCTTTCTTCAAACATCAGACGTATGCTGTTGACTTATTGCATTGAGATATGTTTGTGTTTGTTGTTCTCCAGCACGGGAGGATGGTACAGAACATGGAGATTAACGTGTCTGCTCTGACCGAGGCCGAGCAGGAGCTGATCCTAGAAGTTCTCCGGCGTGATGAGGAGCTGAGGCGTTCTGAGGAGCAGCGTGTAAAGTGAGTCCGGCTGAGCAAACACTGGTTATGTATTTCATTTTAATGTATAATTATTAAAAAAAAACAATCTCTGCTTCCAAATGTGTCTCGTTTGATCCAAAAAGCAAATTCCAAATACAATTCAACGCTTGTGAAGTCATTCAAAAGTTCCATGAAATTTTGATTTTGTGCAATAAATTGCAACATTTCTTGTTTTCTTTTTACACATTTGTGAAGAGTGATCTCCTTTATATCACCAGGGATCACTTTGTTGTCATTATCGCTGATCTTCTTCAACAACATTGCACTAATTTAAATAAATAATGATCTACTTTCTCACTAGTGATCTGCTGTTGTTATTATCGATGATCTTCTTTACCAATATTGCCCTATTTTAATAATACTTTATATAATCCGTGATCCATTTTATCACTAGTGATCACCTGTTTTCACTTGTGATCAACTGTTTATGGTGTTGGTGGTGGTCTTTGCCGTTAGTGATCTACAGCTACCATTAGTGGTCTACTTTATATCACCAGTGATCTACTTTGCATTAGTAATCAACTTTTGTTATTATCATTGGTATTCCCAAATAGTTATCTATTTTATATCATTAGTGATCAACTGTTATCACTAGTGACCAACTGTTTTTATTTGGTTCAAGTTATATATACGGTTTATTTATATATACATAAAGTTATATATATATAAAGTTTATTTATATAAACGCTTTTCTTAGTCCCAGACCAACGCAAAGCCGCTATGCGGATTGATGATCTTTGTAACCACTAGTGATCTGCTTTATATCATTAGTGATCTACTTTGTCACTAGAGATCAACTTTAACGTTTTCGTTTGTGATCTAGCAATCTACCCTATGTCACTAACGTTTGACTGTTGTCACTAGTGATCTACGTCAATGGTGGTCTACTTTGAACTAGTGATCCACTGTTGTTATCCATGATCTACCTTGTCATTAGTGATTTACTGTTGTTATTGGCAGTCCATTGTTTTTAGTGATCTACTGTGAACAACATATTGGCTCGTGTTTCGAAATGGTCTTAGTTTTAATTTCATTAAAATGAGGAAAAATATGCCAACTTTTCTGGATGGTGGTTCATAAATATTGTCTGATTTTTAGGAAGCTGAAAAATGAGCTGCTGGAGGTCAGAAGAAAGGGAGCCAAGCGCGGCAGCGGCAGCTACAGTGAGCGCAGTTGTGGCCGGTGTCAGGAGACCATGGGCTTCCTCGCGGGCAGCAGCAGCCAGTGCAGGGCCTGCAAGCATCACGTCTGCAAAAAGTGCCAGTCGGTCCGACCCAACGGATCCTGGGTGTGCACGGTGTGTGCCAAAGAGATGTAAGTGTGTGCGCTCCCGGGCCTCGGAACGCTCCGCATATGTGGAAGTTAGAAATGAATTGAATAATCTGGATGCTCGGAATGGATTCAGAGTGATTTTTTTTTTTTTTTTCTTTTTTCACTGGACTGTGTGGAATTCCGGGAAACGTTTTTTTTTTCCGGGATTTCACAATGTGCGGGGTAACAGCAAAATGAAATTCTGAATCATTCTAAAGTTGCTCAGACGTGTCCTGGGATTTCACATTGTCTTGGAAACCAGCAAAAATCATTAATTCTGGTGGTGAAGGCCTTTTTTTTAACATTGCAACAAATAATTATTTTCATTAATAATGGCAGCGTATGATTGCAGGAAGCGGTGAAACTCCAAAACGCTAAATTTCATTTATTTAAAGAAACTCAAATTCCCTTTGTAGATTTAGAAAATACACTAAATATATCAATTCATTACCCTGAATGTCAATGACAAACTCGCTCCGTTTATTTCACCTTACTTTGGTTTACTTTACAAACTATTTAGGAAAAGTGGCTGGCAAACATTCCTTTATGCATTTTTTTTACAAGGCTTTATAGTTTTATAGAATCCATTAAAAGACTGTTGGATCACTATAACTATAAGATAGAATACATAGAATCACTATGACTGTTGGTCTTATTACTGTGCTATATTAATTGTCTGATTGTGCTAGTTAATGTTCACCGGTTAACAGAGGTGTCAAGTACTTGAGTACACTAGGAATTTTTGTACATTTTGTAAATATATATCATGTACACATAAAAACAACTGATTCTAAAAACAACTGATTCTAAAAAAAATAAAAAAAGAAATAAGACGAACGCGTAAAGAAACTGAAAAAAATTCTTTAGACATTGAAACACTGAGAGTAATATTCGTACTTGTATATTTACTTGCACTTTATTGATTGTGTGACATTATTTGGACTGCGTGATTTTAAAATGTGCTTATATTTTTAATACTCAGTACAAGTACAAAGTAGCCAAAAATACTTTGTAAAAAAAATATTTAAAAAATTTACTAAAGTTCCTTATGTGTACTCAACACCTCTGTCAGTAACCGACTTCTGTTTTACCCATTTCAGAGATGTGAAGATGAGCACCGGAGACTGGTTTTACGACGAGAGGGTTAATCGCTTCTCCACCGCTCCTGGACACGACCTGGTCCAAGTTTCCCTCCGGAAAAGGCCTCTGAGTAAGAACAGGAACCTTCTAGAAAGGCTGATAAAGACGCTTGAGCATGTGTTTTTAATATAAAGAAGCCTGTCTTATGAACAAAAGCGAGTTTATTTCAATAAAAAGACGGAACCTAGTTTGGGATTAATCATCACACACCTCACACTTCCCCCTTTTGCATTTGCATCTTTCTGGTCCAGACAAAAAGCTGGAAAGAGCCGGAGAAAAGCTGTTAAACGCGGATGTGGATTGTCACCGGGAAGCGCCTGTGCCCAAACCCAGACTGGCACATGCAAATTCCAGGTGCGTTATAGACTGATTATAGATTTACCAGGGCAGTGTTGAGTCTATTCCTATTAATAACAAAAAGTGTCTATTTAGCTCAAATATAATACACTTTAAAACATTTCTACATGAACGTAGTAAAATATTTAGATTTTTTTTTTGTATTTATAATTTATAATATTTTTTTTTTCTCCAGAAACACACATTTAATTTATTAACAAGTGAACATTTGTGCAGCAATGTATTGTCTTTGTCTATAAAGCATATTATAATTGAATGAGATCGATTGGGGGGGGGGGATTGGACAGCAGTTTAATCAGGAAATATTGTAACAGACGTTTTTAAGAATGTTTTACCACACTGGGTTTTAGAACTATTATTTGTTTTTTAAACAGAAATCAAGATGAAAGATTGTATCTCATTTTTAGAAGTTTTCTTGAATTGACTCAATTTATATAGCGTGTCTCTATTACTATTCATTGTCCTTTGTCTTTTATTTAAAGTATTTTTTGGTTTAGAATTTTTCTGAAATGTAAAAATGTCACAAGAACCATATTGTCATTCATATAGTCATTGGTGCTAATATTGCGTAAAATTAATACATTTATACAGGAGGACATTGTACAGGTGTAGGAACGGTCCAATTTTTTTTTTTATATTTATGGTCCAAAAAGAGGATTTTCACTAACCTCTTGTAAAAAAAAAATAAATAAATAAATAAAAAAAATCAAATATTATTATTCAATCGTATCCTTTTCTTTTAAGTTCTCCGCAGAAGGTTGACAAGAGGCTTGATGTGCAAAAGAAAGATGGAGAGCTGTCAGATCAAGTCAGTCTGGGGAGCAGCAACGCAGAGACCGGATCATTCCACAGCGTTTCCCCCAAAACACAGAGGTAAAGTGACGAGTAAATTCAGAGAAGCTACTAGAACCATCCGAGCTTCTGATCAGAAGTTTTAATCTTAAACTTAAGATATCTTAACCAGGCCTTCAGTGACACTAGTTCAATCAAAGTTTCAAACCAACAATATGAGCAATATTTTTTCATTCGTATTTTTTTTCTGTATTTATTGTGTTACCATTGTGTATTCTTTTCTTGATTTTGTGGTGGCTGCTGCAAAATGTACATTTCTCATTGATGGGACAAATAAAGGTTTGATATCTTCATGTTCTTCTTGTTCTCGCTTTTCTTGTTCTTGTTCTTTTTTTTGTTCTCGTTCTTCTTGTTCTTTTTTTTTTCATCTTTTTTTTTATCTAGAAAAGAGGGAGTAGCAGACAAGACGAGTCCAGCAGATTCTTCTGAGTCCAGTCTCGGCCACTCCACAGCTGTTGAGACGGTCAGTGTTCCTGTTGAGCATCTATTATCAGAGACGAGAGGGAATTAAATTGTACATGTTTTTTTACTAGTATTCAAATTCCAGTGTTTTCAGAAAAATTATAGTCTTTAAATGGATCATTGGATTTGTAGACTCGAGACTAACGAAAAGAGTCCGTACAAGTGTTTTGAGGTAAGGTCCGTAATTCACATTTGATAAATGAACGTGACCGTGTTTTTTTTTCCCCCTATCAAAACCAAATCAGTTTCATATTAATTTTTGTAGTATTCTAATAAAAAATGTTAAGAATTCCATAAGTTAAATTCAAATGGTAGACTAAAATATGGCGTGCCATAAATCCCATTATTTGCAGAATGATGATGACCGTTTTAAACACCCTTAGTCGCTCAAAATCAGACTGATTTGTTTATATACCAGCCAATAATTCCACCTAAACACATCCTTTTTGGAGCAGCCATCTTGAATTCTTACCGCAATACATGTGCGAGGATGATGCTGAATCACATGACTCAATCCCGTTGCTGTTCAGAAATGATTTAGCGTCAGGAATGCTTTTATTTATTTAGGGTAGAAACGTTTATTCAGGGATTTGTTAATTTTATTCTGTATGCTTTGTACTTGTTGGCTATACAAAATGTATTTCAATAGTAGCATCACATTTAAAAGTGTAAACCACAGCCACTGCGGTTGCAAATTAACCAATTCATGGTGCTATTGGATGAAAAATAACAAAATTTGCTGTAGCTTTAATAGATGCATACAATAGTAATGTAACAATCCAATTAACAATCAATAATTAAAAAAAAAAAAGAAAAATCAAACATTTGAAGCTCATAATGAGCTTGCAGCTATATTTCGGAAATTAATTTCTTTCTATTTTTTTATTATTCTTTTTCTTTTTCTATCTTCACGAAGGCTTCTCTAATCCATCACATGAACTCGTGCTCTGATTCGCTGGGAGAGGTGGACAGGCTGTTTAAGAAAAGTGTGCGGAGGGTCCATAAGCTTTCAGGTGAAACTCCAAAGCTCCTCACGTGCCCGGAAGATTCCAGAATGTTTTCAGTCATTGTATGAAGTTAATGTCTTATTTCTGGACTTTTCCCAACATTGGAGTCATGCACTGAAAAAATCTTACAAGATAAATTAACTAGCTTAGAATTAGGAGTGAACGATTAATTTGCTTGTGAAAAAAAAGAAAATGAAAAACAAAATGAGTTAAAAAATGAAAAAAAAAATAAATAAATTATTTGCCTAATGTGGTGAGAAGATTTTACTTGGTAAGACAACTTGAAACAAAACCAATTTTCTTGAAACAATCAACATATTCTTTCTGTCTTAATTCTAAGAAGGTTAATTTATCTGGTAAATGCTCTGAACTTAAATGCTCTGAACTTGAACTTGTAAGGGAAAAAATAGATTTATTGTTTAATTTCAAGAATGTTTGGCTTAAGAATTTATTTTTTGCAGTGTGCACAAGGTTTTGCTGCACTGCAAAAAACCCACATGACAAAATAAGAAAATAAAAAACAAAAATGAGTAAAAAAAATTTAATCAAGTAAAATTATCTGCCAGTCGGGCAAGAACATTTTTTCTTGAATTAAGAGAGAAAGAGAGAAATTCTTAAAATTAAGAATGAATCTAACTTAGAGTTAATCTTAATTCTTAGAATTAAGAGAGAACGGTTAATTAGCTCATTTTAAGCTGTTAATTTATTGCTGTTAATTTTATTATTAAAAAAAAAAAAGCTACATTTATTGTTTAACTTCAAGATTTTTTTTGGCTCATTAAGAATAATTTTTTTGCAGTGTGCACAAGATTTTGCTGCACTGCAAAAAATCCACATGAAAAAAAAAATAAAATAAAAAACAACATGGGCAAGAATACGTTTTTTGCCGTGTGTAAAGTTAAATTGAGCAGCTCTATTCTGTACTGTAGAAATGAAGCCCGTCTCCACCCTTGACCTGCGGAGAGAAGGCACCGAGCATCACGTGACCTCCATGGGCGACCGATGCAAGTCCGTTCCTGGACTCAATGCTGTGAGTGATTCTCCCTCCATTCTTTTCTAAGATCTCTTCATCGTGCTACGCTTGCCTCATCAGGATGAAGAGGAGGAGGACGAAGACATTGATAACTTGGTGAACATACACAAACAGAAAATCGGCCAAAGCTCTGGAAGTCTGGGAGGCTCGAGGGTAAGAATCCAGCCGATATAGTCCAAACACGTGATGTCATGATGATGATAATGAAAGA
>MU204250.1:13910621-13945721 GCA_017309775.1 Paedocypris sp. Pulau Singkep | reverse complement strand
TTTTTTGATGTAGGCTTTAATTTGATGTTGGTTTACTGGTTGTCTTGGGTCAAACCACGACAGACAGACAGACAGAGACGGGTGTGGATGGATGGATGGATGGATAGATGGATATATATCCCAAGGGAGAAATTTGTGTCAGGCAGCACAACCCCACTCAATAAAGAACAATATTAACAAACCAATAACTATAGTAACCATCACTAATCTACAGAATAAAAAGTGCTAATCAGTTCATGTCAGGCAGGTTTATTAAATGGTCTGATAGCTGAAGGAATCGTATTCTATGAAAGTGTGACATTCTATGAAATTAAACAAGTCGTTTACAAACAAAGAGCAGAAACCAAGCTGTCGCTGCTCTGTCTGTCTCTCTCTCTCTCTCTCTCTCTCTCTCTCTCTCTCTCTCTCTGTGTCTCTTTGTCTCTCTCTTTTTTTTCTATCTCTCTCTCTCTCTGTGCGTCTCTTTGTCTATCTCTTTCTCTCTCTCTCTCTCTCTCTTTCTCTCTCTCTTTCTATGTCTCTCTTTCTCTCTCTTTATGCATGTGTCTCTCTTTGTCTCTCTCTCTTTCTCTCTCTCTCTCTCCCGCTCTTTCTCCCTCTTTCTATGTCTCTCTTTCTCTCTCTTTGTGCGTGTGTCTCTCTTTGTCTCTCTCTGTCTCTGTTTCTCTCTCTCTATGTCGTCTCTCTCTCTTTCTCTTTCTATGTCTCTCTTTCTCTCTCTTTGTGCGCGTGTCTCTCTTTGTCTCTCTCTCTCTCTCTCTCTCTATGTCTCTCTCTGTCTCTGTTTCTCTCTCTCTATATGTCTTCTTTCTCTCTCTCTCTCTTTCCGCTTCTATGTCTCTCTCTTTGTGCGTGTGTCTCTCTTTGTCTCTCTCTCTCTATCTTCTCTCTCTCTTTCTATGTCTCTCTTTCTCTCTCTTTGTGCGCGTGTCTCTCTTTGTCTCTCTATCTCTATGTCTCTGTTTCTCTCTCTCTCTATGTCTTCTTTCTCTCTCTCTCTCTTTCCGCTTCTATGTCTCTCTTTCTCTCTCTTTGTGCGCGTGTCTCTCTTTGTCTCTCTCTCTCTCTGTCTTCTCTCTCTCTTTCTATGTCTCTCTTTCTCTCTCTTCGTGCGCGTGTCTCTCTTTGTCTCTATCTCTATGTCTCTGTTTCTCTCTCTATGTCTTCTTTCTCTCTCTCTCTTTCCGCTTCTATGTCTCTCTTTTTCTCTCTCTTTGTGCGCGTGTCTCTCTATGTCTCTCTCTGTCTCTGTTTCTCTCTCTCTCTGTCTTCTCTCTCTCTTTCTCTTTCTCTCTCTTTGTGCGCGTGTCTCTCTTTGTCTCTCTCTCTCTCTCTCTCTCAAAAAAAAAAAAAGCCAGATGCTTTGTATGCTTGAATGTAATGTCCACCCACCCCCCAATATCGTGATATAATACCGATACCATCTGGACACTCGAAAATATCGTGATATGAATGTTTTTCTCATACCGCCCACTCCTAGTGTGTGTGTGTGTGTGTGAGATATACACATTAGTAATTAAGTATTAAATGGATGGTGAAACGCTGTTGTATGGTGTGTGTGTGTGTGTGTCTACTCGGCGAGTAAAGTTTTCCCCCGATGTTCTGCAGACGACTCTAGGCAGCATGACGAGCGTGTGCAGTGAAGCCGGAGACTACGACTGCGTGCCAGTGAGCGGAGAGCTGGTCTTCTCTCTCAGCTACGACGACTCCACGCAGACGCTGTCGGTTTTCCTTCGCCACTGCTGCGGTCTGGCTTACGCCGACGCGGGGAAACAGAAGTGCAATCCGTGAGTGGCCGCCGCTCCGTTCCGGAACCTTCCAGGAAAAAGCTGTTTTTTTTTTCCAGCCGTGACTCATGCTAATGGCTTCCACTTTAATGATTTACTGACTCGCGATGCGTTTCGCAGCTACATCAAGACGTACCTGTTTCCAGACAAGAGCAAGAGGAAAACTTCCGTCAAGCGCAACACGGTCGACCCCAGCTTCAACCAAACTCTGAAGGTATTCCACAACCACTCTGCAGAAGTTGAGCTTTTACAGAAGTTGAATCAGATTAGTGCCAAAAATATCCAACAAAAAAAGAAAAGAAAAAAGGAAACCGTTTGAACCTTTTTCTTTTTTTTTTGCGCTTCAAATTTTTCTGTTTTTTTTTTTTTTTTTCACATTTTTTTGGTTTGGACTTCTGGCACTAGTGTCACATTAGGCCCTTTCTCTGATTGGCTGGTGAGACTGTGTTTGGCAGCTGCTTGACCAGGAAATGGGAGGGGAGTTTAGGGAGAACTTAAATGCATTCATAATCGGAACCTCTTAATTGTTGGAGTATTTATTTGTTTGAAGTGATTCATGATGAGTGAATTCATCAAAGTTAATTATTTTCATTAATAATAACAACAAAAAAATAGTAATAATACATTTCATTGGTAAGATCGGGATCTCTGCACATACACAGTATTTCAGTGTGTAGAAACAAAAATGTCTACTATTATTCTGAAGTGTCTGCCACCATAGTAATTTAGCAATATTGTGCAGAAATGAGAATCACAGTTTATTGTTTATTAGTATAAACAAAATTAAAAAACGATAAATGACACTGTGTACGCTCGCTGAACTCCTCCCACACTTCCTGGTCAAGCAGCTGCCAATCACATTCTCACCAGCCAATCAGAGTAGCTTGTGTGAAGCTTGTGCCAGAAGTCCAAAAGAAGAAAAAAAAAAATTAACTGACCGAAAAAAATGTATTGAAAATTTCGAATGAAAAGTCAAGTTTTTAATGAAAACGTGAAGATTGCAAGCAAAAAAAAAATTGTTAATGTGAAGCATGTGTGCGCAACTTGTGTCGCATTCAATCCCAAGAGAATCATATTAAACTGGAGGGACTGGTTGTAGAATTCCGTGTAAACTGAACACCACCAAATACCATCAGTTTTCCGATGATACCGGAGATAAGCTCGCGACAGAATCACTGAAAGACTAATATTAGTTCTTCATTCACGTCAAATTTTAATCTAAAGCAAATAACATGTGCCGTTCACACCTACACGAAACGACTGGGTTGTGCTATAACTAAGAGCTTGACATGTTTGGTTTAGTATTCCATCAGCCGCGCCCAGCTGGCCACACGCGCCCTTCAGATCTCCGTCTGGCACCACGATCGCTTCGGACGCAACGCCTTTCTGGGCCAAGTGGACGTGCTGATGGACAACTACGACGTCGACTCCGGCTATGAGGAGTGTGTGGCGCTCAGAGGAAAGGTGACCAACGCTGACCTTTACCTATCAATCAAACTCTTAAGGGTCAATTTTGTTGACGAAATATTTTTGTCATCGTCTTGGTCAACGATCAATCAAACGACCAATCAAACTCTTAAGTGTCAGTTTTGTTGACGAAATATTTTTGATACTTTTTATTTTGATACTTTTTACATTACTTTACTTTGACGCTTTTATCCAAAGCCACAAATTTTAAAATTTTTAACATTTTTGTCATCGTCTTGGTCAACGATCAATCAAACGACCAATCAAACTCTTTAAGTGTCTATTTTGTTGACGAAATATTTTTGATACTTTTTGCATTACTTTACTTTGACGCTTTTATCCAAAACGATTTGCATTTCATTACAAATGTTACCATTCTTAACATTTTTGTCATCGTCTTGGTCAACGCCACTTGTTCCCTGACGAAAACGAATCGAGAACTGTATGAAAACTCCTGCTCAGGGACGAAAACTTTATTGACACTTAAACGAGTAAAAACAAAACAAAATTGCCTTTCGTGACGACGTCCAATCACAGTCAGAGCTTGTGGAGAAAGGCGGGTGCAAATGTATCATATAAATGTGATTCAGTTATTTATTTTATTTTATAAAATGTATTTTAATGCATTTAATTTTCAATTTCTTGAGGTTTCATTTATGAGAATACATTTGTTTTGTAAAAAAAAAAAAAAAAAAATGTTTTCATAAAAGCAAAAGTTCATAAAAAATAAGTTCAAGAAAGATAAGTTTTTCCAAATAAGACCTTATATATTTTATAGTATATGTTCATAGTATATTCAGATATTCTTTAGACATAGCATCTTTAGTAAACTTTTAAAATATAATTACATATATTTAATATATGTACAATATATATATATATAGATTTACAACGACTAAATCTATGTATACTGTAATTTAGTCGACTGAAATGTTGTGGTATTTAGTCAACTAAAACTGGACTAAAACAAAAAAAATAAGATTACTAATTTGTAACTGAAACAAAACTGGGATTTAGTCAAAAGACTATGACTAAAACTAAATCAAAAATCATTTTGTGTGTGTGTGTGTGTGTGTGTGTGTGTGTGTGTGTGTGTGTGTGTGTGTGTGTGCACGCGTTTCACTGTTTAGATGGGTCAAATTACTGCAAAGTGGTTTTAAAAATGTTCTTTTCTGTTGAGTTCCAGGACACATTGGCCTTCATGGAAATATAAAGACAGACAAAGCTGCTGTTAGTGGCGAAACGTGGAGCGTAAATCTCACCATTAGACATGAAAGCCCTAATAAATCAGTCTGTGCTTGAAAAGTGGCCAGCAGAATGAAATCAGTGTCCGTAGAATAAACTCTTCTACATACAACTCAAGCAAATCAAGGCAGGAGTGTGAAGTCTACACACTAGATTAACACTGACCTTCACTAAACGCAGAAGATGATTTGCAATACTTTTTCCGGTTTATAAAGATTCCGTCATGTTTTTAAAATGTTTTGCTTTCAAACTTTAAAAAATAGAGTGAGGTATTTTTTTTTTAAGTTTATTTTTTTTCTTAGTACTTTAAAAAAAAGTTTTTGTAATCAATTTAAATTTGTTGGTTTTTTTTTTATTATTATTTATCAGCATCAACATAATGGAGATACAAACTACTTTTATGAAATGCTTCCATATTTTTTAAATGTCCTGCTTTCAAGTTTTAAAAGTTTCTTTTTTTTCTTTCAACTTGTTTGTTAAAACAGTAACTTGTTTTTAAAATTTCAAAATGTCCTGTTTTTAAAGTCATGCTAAATTAATGCTAATGCTAATTTAAAGTTTTATTTTTTTATTTTTTTTTGTAGTACTTAAAAAATGGTTTATATTTAATTTATTTTGATGTTATTTTGTATTATTTATCAGCATCAAAATAAATGTTAAGTTACACTTGTTTTATTCATAATTTCTGAACTCATCAGTTATAATATGAAAATGGAATGTTAAGCCCAAGAACAAAAGCTTG
The DNA here is from genome assembly GCA_017309775.1 of Paedocypris sp. Pulau Singkep. Lineage (NCBI taxonomy): Eukaryota > Metazoa > Chordata > Actinopteri > Cypriniformes > Paedocypris > Paedocypris sp. Pulau Singkep. The sequence goes on along the minus strand of MU204250.1, from coordinate 13,940,480 downwards.
ATAGTCAGTTATTCAAATGTGATCCACAAAATCCATGAAAATGCTTGAATTTTTAAAAAAGTGCTTGAAAATGTCATTATGCAGTGGATTCCGGATAAGTACACATCCTCGGGGACCGGATCCCAACTTTATTAGACGAGTCACGCGGGTGACAACACCCTCACTACTGTAACTACTACAACTATACTGACTGTTTTTCAATCATCAATATGAAGCCTCTTTACTGTTCTTTCGTTCGCGTTTTATGTCTGATCTTTGTTTTTTTAGAATGCGTGAAATTTGGTGACGAATTAATTTTAAATTTGCTATGGCCTCCTGACTCCTTTTCTGTCCAGACGATTTATTATGCATAAAAAAAAAAAAAAAATATATATATATATATATATATATATATATATATATATATAACTATATATATATATACTATATATATATATATATAATATATATATAGTATGTTATAATGCAGAATTTGAATGTTTTTTCAGCATCAAAATAAGTTCAAGAAAGATAAATGTACTTAAAAGTAAGATTTTTGTATATATTTTACAGTTTATATTCATAGTCAATTACGTATTCAGATTTATTTCACTTTAAAAAATTTTTTAGAATATACAGCACTCATATATACTCATATATATATTATATATATATAATGTTGACTAAATCTATACTGTAATTTAGTCGACTAAAATGTGATGGTAATTTGCCGACTAAAATTAGACTAAAACTAAAAAAATTAGGGTGACACTAATTCAGGACTAAAGGTTAGTCAAAAGACTTTGACTAAAATTAAATGAAACCTCTATTTCAAAAATATCACTGGTTTAGGAAAGATGTGAACTTGCAACCAAGTAGCATCGCACAGCTGTCTCTCTGAAGTTTTTTTGTTTTTTTTGTTTGAAAGTTGCACTTGTCATTGATTGGCTGAGGCTGATTTGGCGATAAAGTGTAAACGATCCAAACTCAACCTGGACCGTTCAGAAGTAGAACAGTCTCCAGTTTCTCCACTGTGCCACTAATACGGATTTAAAACCCGTGTCTCCATAGACGGAAACTCCACCAGGGACTTCTCCGTTTGATCAGCTGAAAGGAGAGCTGGTGATTTCACTGAAGTACGTCACGACAGGAACCATCGATGCTGAGACGGCCTCTGGTAAACCTCTCGAGAAACGCCAGATAAAGCTCCTCGTCTACTGGAAACACTCATGTGTATGTTCTAGAGAAGACCACTGGAGCCGAGCTGCACGTCCTGATCAAGGAGGCCAAAAACCTCGCCGCCATTAAAGCAGGAAGTGCCTGTAATTCCTTCGTGAAAGGGTGAGCGCCATCACGTCTCTGGAATCAGAATAGCGCCAAAAACATCAAACGTAAAATAAACAAACGGAAATGCTTCACCTTTACATTTTTCTTTTATCAACGCTTCAGATTTTTTTTTGGGGGCGGCCCTTACTCTGATTGGCTGGCGGGAATGTGATTGGCAGCTGCCTGACCAGGAAGCAGGAACTAAACTCCTCCCACACTTCCTGGTCAAGCAGCTGCCAATCACATTCTCACCAGCCAATCAGAGTAAGGGCTGCCTCCAGTCCAAACTAAGAAAAGTGAAGCAAAGGAAAAAATGTGAACTGGAAAAGAAAAAAATAAAGTTGGGAATGTAGCAAATAAAAAATCGAGAACAAAAAACAAATGTATAATTTTGCCGCTAATCTCATTCCATAAACGTCCTGAGTCGCGTCTGAATTCTCCCGATGCTTCTCAGGTACCTGCTGCCGTCCAAGAACAAGTCCTCCACTAAACGCAAGACTCGGCTGGTGAAGAAGACGCCGAATCCGCATTACGACCACACGTTTGTCTACAAGGACCTGAGTCTGGAGCAGCTGGAGGACATGTTCCTGGAGCTGACGGTGTGGGACAGGGAGACGCTCTCCACCAACCACTTCCTGGGAGGAGTCCGCCTCAGTTCTGGAGCAGGTACGGGACGGTCCCGCCATCCGGTCCAGCTCGGGTTTAGAGATGCACCGATAACAAGTATTTAATAATAACATGATTTTAATTTACAGCTAGTTAAAAAAACTGAAAAGTAACAGTTACGGAATAAGTAACTTAACGAACTACTACTTAAAATTCCTAAATCTTCAAAGAATAAATAATTTAAAAACATTTAAATATTGAGCCTTTAGGCTTTCTGAATCATCTTTATTGAAGACTGTTTTATGGAATGTATAAAGTTATCCGTAGAATGTTACATTATTTTAAACGAGAAAGAAAATTCCAAAAAACAAAACAAATATAAAAATAAAAACAAAACATATTTTGTGACAATAAATGCGCCTAAAAAAACGGAGATGTTTTCTCCGCAGGAAGTATCTCACAAACTATGTTCTTATCTGCTTGTTGTCAGATTTGTGCTGTTTGTAAAATGTGTTATCGAGGGAGTTATCGCTGCAACTCGGGTTAGTAAAGTGAAGCTGATGCTTGTGCAGTGATGGTGAAGGAGGGGAAAGAAGAGGGCGTGGCCGACTCGTCCGGGGAGGAGGTGTTGCTGTGGAAGAAGATGATGAAGTACCCTGATTCGTGGGCAGAGGGCACTCTCCCCCTGCGCTCCTCCCTGGGACGGGGCAAGTGAGGACACTGGGCCATTCCGCCACTTTCCGGACAGGAGCTTCACATTCCAGCTGCTCCAGCTGTGCAGCCAGACCCACAACATCTGTCCAAGTATTGCTTACATCATTTTTAGACATTTTAGAGTACGAGTGATTTGTTTTTATTAATTCGAGCTGATGCCGTTCAACTCTGTAACATTTTTGTGGAATCAAAGAGCGACACTTTAACTTGGAACGACACTTTGGCTACTTTAACGTGCACTTCCCTCACTATGTGTCTCACATGTATCTACAATGTAGCAATGCTTTCTGGGACACTGTTTATACGCCACGGTAGTTCAGGCCTTGTTTTTAGGAGGATTGTAATAAATATTAAATATGTTTTTTAAAGAGGAAACTCCGTTTGCAGATATAAGTTGCAGAAGGAACGGGTCACACGTCCAGCTGTGGTTCTCCGTCCTAACTGTGTGGTTTCTCGAGATTTACAGGAATTTAGATGTTCCCATCAGCCTGGACCACACCTCAGTCGCAGGCGTCCCTGTTGAGCTCCAGTCTCTCGCGCTCCTCCTCCGACAGGAAGTAGTCCTCGAGATAAGTGGCCAGCTCCTCTGATGAGGTGGGATGAATGAAGCGCTCTCGGTCCACGCCGTACTCGTCCAGCAGGACCATGGTGAAATAAGCAGTGGAGATGTGCAGCACCTGTCTGTTGGAACACAATGGTTTGCCGTCAGACTTCGCCGCTTGCTCCCGCTCTCTGTTTATTTCAAATCCTTGACGATTGGCGTCGTGACTTGAAGGACGATGATTGAACCATCCTGCTCTTAGACATTCTTCATTACAGTGGTACCTCGACTTACAAACGACTCTACTAATGAAAGTCTTGAGTTACAAAATGCGTCTTCGCTATAAACTATAGACTATAAATCAAATGAACGAACAGTCTTGACACGCTCATCTACAATACAAGTTCAAATTCAAGTTTATTTACAGAGCGCATTTCTTAGTTCGAGGCCAACACAAAGTCGCTAAATACCTTGGTACCTCAACATACAAACAACTCTACTAACGAAAATTTACGAAATGCGTCTTCGAGACACTATCGTCTCTAGTTACGAAATATGTTTCAAGATACGAAAGGACAAATATTGTAGTGACAAGCTAAGCGAGCCTTTTTTTTTACCGCTAACATGCAGAAGATGAGCTTTGTACGCGTGAGTCCATGCGTGTAAAAAAACATTTTAGGCGAATGATTGAACCTTCCTGCTCTCGAACATTCTGATCAGAAACCTCTTGAGACTATACAACCAGTGAGCGAACAATCTTGGCACACTCACTTACATTAGTGATACATAGTGATACCTCGACTTCCAAAAGACTCCACTAACGAAAGTTTCAAGTTACGAAACACGCCTTCGTGAAACTATCGTCTCTAGTTACAAAATGTTTCAAGGTACAAAAGGCCAAATGTTGTAGTGACAAGTGAAGCAAGTCTTTTTTTTTTTTTAACCACTAACACGCAGGAGATAAGTTTGTATGCGTGAAACATGAGTCCAGGCGTTTAGAAAGAAAAAAAAAACAAAAAACATTATTTTAATTGTCTCGCACCTCACATAAACAGAAAGAAAAAACCCTTTGAGATCTTGCTTCCAAAATACAAAATAAGTCGGTCTTGTTCCTGAATGGCACATTTTTTCTGGTGTCCTCAAGCACGGTGAGGAAAAAATCAAATAAAAAAAGCTCTTTCACCTTTCTCCTGCCTGCACGATCTCCATGATTAGGACGTTTGTAGTGCATGACATGCGTTTCTACTTACGAAATGTTTGCCTTACAAAACGGTTTGCCTTCAGTACAAATACATTTTGCACGTTTTGAGACAGTTAAAACTGTGAAAAGCGCCTTACAAATGCTCTGAACTTGAACTCAAGTAGAGGTACCACTGCATTTGATTTTTATGGCCAAAACAACATAAACCGATCTTTTCGATCTGCACCAGTCTTTCCGAACTAAGGTGATATTTCTTTTCAAATATAAAGCCTGATCTGGACTAGTAACCAGGCTGATATGTCTGGAAGGGAAACGTGACGCCATCTGACTACATGTGATTTTGGACAAACTGACCAACCCTCATTCCAACCATGACATTTACCTCAGACCCTCAATGACCTCAGGCTCCAGAGGTTTCTCCTTAATGCGGCCCACGGCATGTGGCGACGTCCCCAGCAGCTCGATCACGGTGACGTGACGCAGATCCAGGTCGCAGCCGGCGCTCTACATCACAGGAATCCCACAGCTGGTTAACTCTTTCACCGCTCACCAGCTCAGGCCGAAGTCCTGGAGAAGCACCTGCAGCATGATGTTCTGAAGCTTGTAGTGCTGGTTACCAGTGTCTGGGGTCGACACCACCAGGAGCCTCCGCTTTTCATAAAACTGGTCTAGAAGAGCCCCGGCAGACCTGACGTCTGTTTTGAAGTCCATCACTGGAAGACGATGAATTTTACTAACCATCCCTAGGTTTACATTTGGTCATTCACTTATTTTTTTATTTATTGAGTAATAAAGTAAGAGTTGCATGTGATAAACTTGCATTTCTGAAATAAATGTAATTAAAAAATGTTTATATATATATATATATATATATATATTTATTGTTTTTAATATATATCACAGCAGTGCTGGTTTTAAATAAATTTTTAGAGATAGTTGTAGTGTAGAGTATAGTAGTGAAGACTTGCGAAAAACTTTGTGTTGTGTTGAGATTGAGTTACAAAACAAATGTATAATCTTCAAATTGGGGCTTTTTCTATCGCAATTTTAGTTTTTTAGTTAGAATTGTGAGATATAATTGCAAAAAAGTTATCAACTTAGAACTGTAAACTTTTTATCTTGGGGCCTAATAGTGGGAATGTTTATATGGGAATGTTTTACACATGGTTTTTCAAACTGAAAAAAATGTGATTTAACTAGAGGATCAACAAAGAATCATCTCAGACTGAGAAAGTCTGAATTATAAGATAAAAAGTTGCAATTTTGTCTTTTTAACTTGACGTTCTGTGATTTAAAAAATATATTTGATCACAATTTGTCACATTTTTTTAGGCTTCCTTACCAAAGCGTGAATGATGGTATTTAGAAAGAAAATTAAATAGGAATGATTACAAATTGTATAGCATTTATAGCAAAAAAGTATAGCATTTTTTCGGCAAGGCCGGCTAACACTGATGTGCGCAGAAGTGCAGGGTTCTACTGTTGACTTGTTTATGAGCAGATTTTATAAAAAATATCCGTAATAAGTTGGAATGAGAACTATTGGCACTCACATACACAGTCAGCAGCGAGATCAGACCAGCTGCGGTTCAGCTGACAAACGCGTGTGGCGAAGCCCGTCCTCTCGTAGCCCGGGTCACAGTGGTATTCACAGATGGCGCCGAAGTTATTGTCATCGGACGAGCAGGTCACGTAGCCGTGCATCGGAGGATTCAGCTTCGGACACCGTCTCACTATAATCACAAAACACTGGCTTATTATCGGATGCATTTTTGAGATTTACTTTTTTTGAGATACATTTCGGATACATTTTTGAGATTTACATTTTTTGAGATGCATTTCGGATACATTTTTGAGATTTACATGAGATTTACATGTACATTTTATCCAGTCATTATGTATTAGTGATGGGAAGTTCGATTCCTTTAACTGATTTGGATCTGTAACCTTTCAATACCCGAGATCTGAAATTATATATATATTTTTGTATATATAAATGTGTGTTGCTAGTTGAGCTTTTAGGAGCGCAATGTGAAAATATAAAGCGTCAATTGTATTTACATGGTTTCGTGTTGGAGATATTACATATGCTACTACTAAATATTTATTTTTTTTCATCGATCTTTTTTGTCTTAACAAAATGGACTACCAAAAATATCATTCAAGCTCATAGTTCTAAACAAAATAATACATTATAATAAATACTTTCTTTGCAAAGACACTACAGACGACAGATTTTCAGTCTTTTTCTCCACCATTTTCGCTATAACTGCAAAATATGCTTTGATCGTACACCAATAGAGGGCGCCCCAAGACCACAACAACATGGTCGATCGGTTTTAGCGTGTCGGGTTAATACAGCGGGTGGGAAAATTCTGTCCACAGACGAGGACATCAGGACTCAGAAGGTTAAATTACCAACAGCAAAGTGAACGAATCAATACGAGTCTTTCGTTTATTTACAACAGGCGGCGCTGTTGTATACAAGATACGTAGTATGAAAAAGACAACATTGTTTGCTTCAGCAGACAACTTATAATACGTAAATTGCCACAGAACTATTCAAATCATGTGAAAATCTAGCAAAACTTGATCTACTCTCTGCATCTGCCCTGCCATAGTTATTTTAACATTCATTTTAATATAAAACGTTAATGAACGAGCGAACGATCCGTTTAAACAAATAATATAATACTGCTCGGTACTATCGTTCACTGGGGGAACACGTTCATTCCGAGTCATATAAAATATTTGTTCATTTTGAACGAATTGTTCACGAAATATTTCATGTGACAGAAGCGCCACCTGGTGGATGTAGATGCCGATTCCCACAGTTTTTTTACCTTCAACAGTGACGGTAAACTTGCACGTGGCCGTGTTGCGAGCCTGGTCGTAGACTTTATACCGAATGTTGTGTGTTCCTTCCGAAAAGTCCGATCCGGATTCCGGTCCGTGTCGCATGACTCTGACGAGACAGGAAGTCGTTTTCCTCTCGGACACGCGTGAATGCTTTCATTCTTACTGTAGCGCCCGGTCCGCTGTGTCTTTAGCAGTCGGCCGCTCCCAGCTCACTCGCGCCGTTAGTTTTCCCGGCTCTGCGATCTTCGTTCTGGACAACGGGCATTTAAGTTTCGGAGGGTCGTGATCTGAAACCAATAAACATCTGATTCGGTCAAGTTGTAGACATTTTTGCGTTGGTCTGGGAAAGAGAAAAGAAAATTATCTCTATATTTATATTATATATCTATCTATTTATCTCTCTCTATATATATATATATATACACCATACACCACTATTGGCAGATAATTTTACTTGATTAATTTTGTTTTACTCATTTTGTTTTTTATTTTCTTCCTAATTTATAGTTTCTTATTTTCACGTGGATTTTTTGCAGTGTGCTGAGACTGATCAGTCCCTTAATTCTTGACATTTGACTGTGATTAACGCGTTCAAATCTACTTTTGTGAATGGAAATCGAATGTTGCAAAAATAGGCACGTGTAAAAATACGAGCGCTATCGGCGTCTCTCCTTGACCGTTCAATCCATCAAATGAATTGTTTAAGAAACAGTGCAAATTACACCATTTTCCCTTCTTCTATTAACTAAGTGCGCCATGACTTTGCAAAATACTGTGCACAACAGTTTTGTTCCATCTGTCAAAGTTTTAAAATGAAACTCCCCATCTTAAAGGCCTTCTTTGCACATTGCATCGATTAAAATTAATCACGTGCGTTAACGCGTTAACTTTGACAGCACTAGTTAAAATATCATATTAGTATTATCCCTGCCATAGCCAGCAAAATTAAACCTCCAGGCTGGATTCTTCCGTACCTGCGCACGTGGGCTCCGTGCCGCTCCAGTGTCCGTCGTCCTGGCAGATTCGATGCGGATCGTTCTGGATCTGGAAGCCTTCGTAGCAGGTGTAGTCGCAGCGGGACTCCGCCAGGAAGCCGCGGGAACAGCTGTACATGCCGTGCTGGATGACGGGGAGCACGCGGCAGCGCACCTCTGGCAAACATCCCGACGTGAGTGACGGGTACGAAATCAGATTAGTGCCAAAAAGCATCAGACGTAAATTTCCATGAAATGAACAAAAAATGCTTACAAAAAATTTACGTTTGTTTGGGTTATTTTCACATCTTCGTTTGAAACTTAGTTTTTTGGCTTCAGATTTTTCGTTCGTTTTTTTTTCTGTTTGGATTTTTGGCCCAAGCTTCATGTGGGGGCGGCCCTTACTCTGATTGGCTGGTGAGAATGTGATAGACTGAAGGAGGGGGAGGAGTTTAGCGAGCACTTAAACACATTCATAATCGGAACACCTTCATCGTCAAGAGTATTTGTAGTGATGAGATTATTTGGACCGACAAGACACCATCCACATCACTGCATCAGAAAGACAAAGATCGCCCCCGCACTCGTTATTTAGTGTGCACATATACAGCGTCCCACGTTAAATTCTAGTTAGCACGGAATTATAAGAGTTTTTAAAACAAACGGAACAATTTATCTATTTTAACTATTTTTTAATTTTCATTATTAATAATAATACACTTATTATTAATATACCTATTTCGATGTGAAAAAACAACAGGGTGTACTGTACTATTATTCTGAGGTATCTGCCAACACAATAATTTAGCAATTTTGTGCAAAAATAACACTTTAATCAGTGATTGTGATTGATATTTAAAAAGCAGTGAATGTAATGATGTACATTCGCTGAGCTCCTCCCACACTTCATGGTCAAGCAGCTGTCAATCACATTCTCACCATCCAATAAGAGTAAGCCCCCCCACCCCCAATCCAAACGCAAAAAACAAAATGAACTTAAAACCTGAAGCGAAAAAAAAAAGATTGCGAGCAATTAAATAAAAAAGGTAATTGCATAAAAAAAATACAAACGTAAATGTAAAGCATTTTCTTTCGTTTCTTTTAAATTTACGTTTGATATTTTTGCCACTAATCTGATTCCATACACGGGCTTAGATTTAGCACTCACTGCGACAGACAGCGGTTCCTGACCAGCGGCGATTGGCCGTGCACATCAGCGAGGAGTGGCCGAGCAGCTTGTAGCCGCGGTCACATGACAGCATGCAGCGAGTTCCCAGCATGCTCTGGTGCCGGCCGCCGTGTGGTGAGGAGCAGGACACTTCGCCGTGCTGAAGCTTCAGGGTGTGACACCACTGCGGGTCTGAGGAGGAACCGTACCAGCGTAACCTGTTAAAGTGCCGTTGTCCAATCCGGCAATGCTAAGCTTGGACGGAAAAAGTGAAATCTTTTTCAAACGAATCCGTAATCAACAATACAAAGTCCATCCAGGCCTCGGTAAAAGGTTTGGGTGAGTCTGGCATTGTGCCAGCGGTCACTCTCTGGGACTCGAACCCAAACACGGGATCTACTGATGGAGCTGTGAGAAACCTAATGAGTTACTGAAAGGCTAATGAGATGCAAGCCAATGAGCTACAGGGAAGCTAATGCGATACAAGACAGCCAATGAGCTACAGGAAAGCTAATCAGATACAAGCCACCCAATGAGCTACAGGGAAGCTAATGAGATACAAGACAGCCAATGAGCTACAGGGAAGCTAATGAGATACAAGTCAGCCAATGAGCTACAGGGAAGCTAATGCGATACAAGACAGCCAATGAGCTACAGGGAAGCTAATGAGATACAAGCCAGCCAATGAGCTACAGGGAAGCTAATGAGATACAAGCCAGCCAATGAGCTACAGGGAAGCTAATGAGATACAAGCCAGTCGATGAGCTACAGGGAAGCTAATGAGATGCAAGCCAGCCAATGAGCTAAAGGAAAGCTAATGAGATACAAGCCACCGAATGAGCTAAAGGAAAGCTATTGAGATACAAGTCAGGTAATAAAATACAAGCAAGCCAATGAGCTACAGGAAAGCTAATGAGATAGATGAGTTAGAGACGAGCTATGAGATTCGTTGAGATTCACAAAAGCTGCTGAGATACAGGAAAGCCACGGAGATGCCAAATTATACGCTACTGTGAAAAACGTAAAGCCAAACTTGATATACTGGGAAGCTAAGAAGTTACAGGAAAACTAACGAGCAACAAGAAACCAAAGTGTTTGCGCAATAGGAAAAATACCAAGATGCAGAAGATCTGAGATACTGGAAAAAACTTATGGAAATGAAGAAAAACTAGTTTTTTTTTAACAGAATGCTTGACTACTGTAAGTTATTTCTGGATCTACTTACGCTTGTAGTCCAGCTGAGCGGTGTAGTGATACTCGTACTCACTGCCAACCTCATTATTGTCGTGGGGAGATGTTGAGCCTGAGATCCAGCACAAATAAAGCAAGAATTAGATGATGGGGGAAAGAAGAAGAAAAATGTGTTTCTGAAAATAGAGTCCAAAAACGTTCCAGATTGTCAAACGATTGGCTGTGGAATCAAAGCAGCATCATTAGTTCTCCGCTGTCTCAGCACTCCAGAAGAAAACCATCCATGTTTGTTTTTCCATGCAGGAAAAACAGATCTCACAAAAACATAGTGATGAAGAGAATACAAAGCAAAAAATTGTAAGTCGTAAAAATGCGTAGTAAAAACCAATGTGACAGTGTTCTAAAATATTTTCCTACCCGGGAGAATTTCCTACCTCGCATTATGCGCATTGGCATTAAAATAAAATAATAAAAATAATAGTAATAATAAAAATCGTCTTCTTAGCAGTTGACTTGTGCTATGACGGTATTTATTCTTTTAATATTATTTAAGCGATTAAGTATATGTATTAATTTTACAACAATTAAGATGGAAATGCTATGGTTTCCTGACTTGACACATGATCTGAACATGAATAAAATGCTTGTATTTGTATGGCAAATTGTAAGTTTTATTACTATATCACTGTATACTTTGTTCTTCATTTTATTTTAGTAGGATTGTATAAAGAACACCGTTAAAATGCTAATTTTAAGATAGATATAACTGGTTCCTATATAATTGTTTAACGCGCATGCGCATGGGAATTTCTCCGGGGTAGGAAAAAAATCTTGGAACACAGGCACTGGCTACTTTGAATTCATGCGTGTGATTATTAGGGAATGATGACGTCATCCCGTGATTTACAACACGCGCATTATTCATTATTCTTCTCGCGCTAGTCTGGAGGCTAAAATTCCCAAACATACTGAGACTGTGACTGGACTAGTTTTGGGAAAACCAGCCAAATTGTTTGATAAAACGCCGTTTTCTTGGCCAGTGTCACGGTGACGTTCGGTTGCTCGTGACGTCACACAGGTGACACAGGTAAATGTCGCTTTAAAAGCCCAAATTATTGGCTGGGTCCGAGTCTGTTATTACAGCTCTTTAAGCAGAAAAGCGTACAGTACTTTACTCAACAACGACACAGGTCAGACCGACCGTCCGACCTAATAATATAGTTGTGTGAGCGCAAAAAACTCCGACATTGATTCCTTTAGATTGTCAGTTTAGCCTGAAACTGAAGTGACTATAAACGAGTTCAAATAAATATTGATGATAAAGGTTTGCGGAAGATTACAAAAATCACAACAAAAAAAACAATAGCTGCATACTTGTAACCCCGCCCACACAAACACACAAACAAACAAACACATTTATAAAGTGTATCACAAGTGTGTATATTATTCAGAGAGAGACAGATGAACCAGAAATAATATGTGTATATAACCCCGCCCACACAAACAAACAAACAAACAAACAAACATATTTACAAACCGTATCATGTACGCATGTGTGTATATTTATCAGAGAGACAGATGAACCAATTCTTAATAAATGTACAGTAAACTAAGATCAATTACTTACATAGACGAGGTTAAGTATAGGGTTAAACTGCCTGGACAGACCATTAAACAAATAAGACCACTTACAAATACATTTTACATGAATCCCATGACACAAACATTAGTCTTTTAGTTTCTATATTATTTGCTCAACTTGGTTTCTACATTGGCATCTGTACAAACGTGAAATCTGCTTTTTGATTACAGTATAGGTTATTCAAACGTGTCTGTTAAACCAACATCTGCTTTTTGTCTCTACAGCTAAATAGGTTCTTATACTCAAACTTGGGCATAAATCCCAGTTGCTTACGTTATAGAAGAAGTGTGTCTTACCCTCGGTGAAATCTCCAAGAGTTTGATATATAATGCACAGTTCAACGAGAAGAACGGTAAATGTGACCATCGCAGTGGATGTGAAGGCTATAAAGTCCATAAGAAACTACACTCTGTTCCTGGAATCAGTTCAGTAACGGTCCTCGTAAGTAGTAAGTCCCACGCAGACTTCATGCGACTGAAGAACTGGAAAGTCTCATCACAAATTTCTTCCACTAGTCGTCCTTTCATCTCATTTGGCCGCGCGGCGTTTCACCGCACGTGGGCGCTGTTGCTCAGTGTTTGTTTGACGTATTTGTAGCTTTTAGTCTTTTCGTTCGTTTGTTCTGGATAACCAAGTAAATGTTAGGAATCTTAAACAAAAATGTTAAGAACATTTATGTTTATCTGTTAAGAACCAAATAAATACTTTTACAAGATTTTGCGGTTTCGTGAATGTCATGAAAACAGTTTCTGAACGTAGTGATTTAATGCTTGTTTGGATTTTAAAATGACAGTTTTTCAATTCAACGTTCATGCAGAAAACCCGACTTTTTCCCCCAGTATAACTTAACATAAACATTTTTTTTGCGATTTATTTCTAAGAAATATAAACACACGTAGACGATTACATTTTTCTCGTGTTATATTTTGACCGTTTCTTGCCTTCTATCTTTTGTAGCCCTGTGATACAATGACAATAAAGTCATTCTATTCGATTCTCTTCGAATTGAGTCGTACGTTTCCAGTTCCATACATTATCATTATCTTGTCTATCATATCATAATAAAATGACCGTCTGAACAATTTTGCATAGTTGTAGAAATGCCGAGCAGTTAATAAACGATACAATACATGTATCGGTACATAAAACATGAAGACTTTTGAAAGTACCATACGTATATCTAAATGATAATGTGAAAAACTATTAAAGTCACACTGTCTCTTTAAGTGACGCAATCTCTCCGGAAGCGCCTTTGCCTTTTAAGGGCACGTTTACTTTTTTCTCGGCCGAGTGTGAAGTCTTCCTGGTTCTGTGGTGGAGTAATTTACTCCCCTTTAAGTAAATGTCACACCGTCAGAGGTAAAACACAAGTTGATTACGTCTCCCGGTGGAAGGGTTAAATTAACGATACGCGCACAGCGGCTCAGGTAAGCGAACTGTCGGCTTCCAGTCCGCCCGCGCGGGCTTTGCTCCAGGAACTGGCGATGACAAGCGTCGAGACGCCGCAGCCGCCGCGCCGTGTGATCGGTATGTGACTGGCCGCGCTCATCGACTCGTTCACGGCGTGTCAGAGTCTGAATGCCCGCGTAATTAATCACTAGTCCAAGCCGGATTCCTGCAGTTGTGAGGCGGAACGCGCGAGATAATTTCGTGATGTTTCGTGCGCGGTTATGAAACTGCATTTCTCCATCCAGACACTGTGGAACAACTGTAACGCGCTTCTCGTCAAAATGCGAAATTCCGTCACATTTTACGCCGCCAGTCGAATGTATTTTGGCTCAAACATTTGTGAAAGGTTTTAATTATTTTTTTAAATACATGTCATTTATTACACACGCTTACATAGACCCTTAAGCGCGCGCGCGCGCGTGTGTCTGTGTGTGTGTGTGTGTGTGTGTGTGTGTGTGTGTGTGTGCTGTTTGAAAATCTTGAAAATGCTTGCATTTCTACAATGTGAATTTTAAATGAAGTGATTGATAATGCTTGAAATTATATGATGGAATCCGGTTAAGTGCAGGTCCTCAGGACCGGATCAGAACTTAGGCGGTTCTCCCGCTCTGTGTCTGGTTTCACGTCACTTTTGATTCAGAGAGTGAGACAGAGAGAGACAGATAAATAAAGTGAGTGTGTAAATAAACAGGCCGTGATCACTATGATCCAGGTCTGATTAAAAGTGCAGAAAGTGAGAAGCATCAACCCCTTTATTGTTAGTGTTCCTGGCTTTGTTACATGTCGTAAAACTAAAACACACTTTGCTAAAAATGGAAAAGAATGGCAGATTTCAAATTTCTTACTATAAAAAAGTTATAATACATATTTCGCCTATAATGTTAGTAAGATCTACTAAAAAACGTTTTTTTCCACCAATACCACAAAACTTTCCCCCAAAATGTTAATGTTTCATTTTGATTTTGTTCAGGCATCGTTTTAAATATACATTTTACCACAACTGTCTGGTGCCGGAAAGACTTGAACATGGACCTTGAAGTGCTTGATTTGTATCTTTCAGAAAGTGTAGGAACCCTGGTATATGTGTGTACCAGTATTGTGTTGCCCTTATGTGTAACTTTCACTCGCATGCTAATTATTGTAATGTGTGTGTGGATTATGACATAAACTGGCACAAACTCGACACAAACGTGAACTATGCGACATGGTGGCACAAACCCGTGTGTGTAACGGATCTGCCGGAGATGTGATAATGTGTGATGTAGTAGTAGTTATGTAACACACTTGCGTTTCCTCTTCTCCTCTGGCAGTGTTGCTCCTCTGACTCGCGTCTTGTGACTGGTGCTGCTGGTGAGGAATGGCTCTGCTGACTCTGCACAGGACGCCGTCCGTCTGCACCACACCGGTCAGCTCCGCCTCCTCACTGATAACTTATTAGTGTGTGTGTGTGTGTCTGTGTCACTTACTCTCTCTCCTTCAGTTGTCTGTCTGTCTGTCCGCGTGTCTGTCTCTCTCTCTCTCTCTCTCTCTCTCTCTCTCTCTGTCTCTCGCTCTCTTTCTCTCTGTCTGTCCCCGTGTCTCTCTCTTTCTCTCTCTCTCTTTCTACCTGCTCTCTCTTTCTCTCTCTCTCTCTCTTGCTCTGTGTGTGTGTGTCTGTCTGTCTCGTACTCCCTCTTGCTCTCTTTCTGTCTCTGTGCATGTCTCTCTCTCTCTCTCTCTCTCTCTCTCTCTCTCTCTATATATATATATATATATATATATATGTGTGTGTGTGTGTGTGTTTTTCTCTGTTTTTTTCTCTTTTTTTCTGTGTGTGTGTTTGTGCTTGTCTTTCTCACTTATTTGTGTGCCTGTCTGTCTCTATCTCTTTCTATATGTGCGTGTTTCTCGTTCTCTGTCTGTCTGTCTGTTTGTATGTATGTGCTTGCCTTTTTTTCTTTTTATTTGTCTGTCTGTCTGTTTTGTTTGTGTGTTTATTTGTCTGTGCTTTAATTTGTGAGTCTGTGTGCCTGTTTGTCTCTTACTCTTTCTCGCTCTCGGTTTCTCTCTCTCTCTGTGTCTGTCTGTCTGTCTGTCTGTCTGTCTGTGTGTGTGTGTGTACTTGTTTTAATCTGTTCTGCGAGCAAAAACGTTTTATACGACTGAACACAAGCGCACAGAAACACAAACATCAACAGAGTCCATTAGTCACTCACAGTTATTTTATATATTCTCTCTATATATATACAGTATATGTAGTTGCGTTGTTCTACGTCATCGTATTTAATCCCTGTGCTGGCTACGTGTCGTCTTTTTGAGTGAAGTGAACCTAAAACCTCATTGCTCCTCCTTTCCACCCTCTTCTGTTTTTTTTTTTTTTCACCCGTCTCTGTCTGGACACGTCAGTCACATTACAGGTAAAGTTACTGTCTCCTCTTTCATTCCATAGAAACGCTGATAACGACGTTGGTGTCTGTTTTCTCCTCCTCCGTGTGTCTTCCTTTATCATCCTCAAGCTGAACCTCATAGTTGCCTTATCATCTCGTCTCTGCTCGAAACGCACGGTCATTGCGTTCACCGGTTTCCTGCTTTCGAGTCATCTCAGATTAAAGTTAGCGGCCTTGGCCAGTCCAGATTATTTTCAGAGACCCCCACCTCCCGAAAACAGATTAGCGACAAAAATATAAAATGTAAGTTTCTAAGAAACAAACGAAAATGATTCACAGTTGCGTTAGATTTTTTTTGTTTTTATTGCTTGCAATCTACGTTTTCGTTTAAAACTTTTTTTTTTTGTTTTTTTGCTTGCAATCTAGTTTTCGTTTTAAACTTTTTTTTTTCCCCGCTTGCAATCTACGTTGTCGTTTGAAACTTTGTTTTTTTTTTTCGCTTCAAATTGTTTTGTTTTTGGACACAAGGTTCACAAGACCCTTACTCTGATTGGCCGGTGAGAATGTGATTGGCAGCTGCTTGACCAGGAAGTATGCAAGTGGGGGGAAAAAAAAGTTTCAAAGAAAAAAGTGAAAATTGCAAGCGAATAATAATAATAATAATAATAATAATAATAATAATTAAAAAAAAAAAAACGAATGTGAAGGATTTTCGTTTGCTTCTGGAAAATGCACGTTTAATACTTTTGCCACTAATCTGACTCCACACTTTTCTAGATTGCTTTGTCCAGTCATGAGTCAATCACGCGCAGTCCAGGACAAATCATCCCCAGCTCATCTCTAACATAGGACAATGCTAATCAATCCCCCGTCCAATATCCCAATCTCAATCCCCTCGCCCTAATCCCCTCTGTGTCTGTTCAAGGATGACGTCATTCCCTCGCGGGGACGGCTGCAGAAAAGGTGAGTGTGTCGCGTCCGCCTTCGTGTTCCGACGCTGATGGTTGTTCCCTCCCTCACGCCAGAGAAAGCTTTGCCCTGGTTAAAGGAGCAGTGCTGCTGGTGGAGGAGGGCGAGAGGGTGGGGTCACATGACGACACCGGGCCCGCGCTGCTCGGCCCAAGGCAAGGAAGCCGAGACTCGGACACTCAGCGCAGACATTTACACGCAATGATTTCCTTACTGCGGCCAGAAGACACAGTCAAACTGGTTAGAATCACCCCTTCACTACACATCACACACACACATGTTTTTTTTTCTTTTTTTTTAAATAGTTTTACTTGGATTTGTATACAAAGATTTTGAACAAACGCTTAAGACTGTACAGGAGCGGCCACAACACAAAACTCACTCAGTCGCGGGCCGAGCTTTTATTAAACGCACTCCAACGAAACATTTTTAACGTAATTGCTGGTCAAATCAGACAGAAAGATTATTTCAGAATAAAGAAACTTTAAATGATAACAACAGCAACAATAATGTTTTATTTAATGGCGCCTTTTAGGACTTTTAAGGTCACTGTGCTTTTTTTTTTTTCTTTATTGTATCACTAGATTATTTTCTTAAATGTTAAATCAAATACATTAAACTTCAATAAAGACATCAAACCGTAAAATAACTACTCATTTTTAAATCGAATTATTATAATAACCTAATAACAAGTAATTTTTGATTTTATCGAAAAAAACAAAAAACCCTTAAAATACGTTGTCCTTCACAAAATATTTCCTGCCAAAACTTTACAAGTTTAAATATTAACTTGATGCAAAACATGTGGTTTTAAGTAAATGTTACAAACTAGACATTTTAAGTAACTGACGACAGTACAAGCACTGCATTGTCGGATTGTAGTTCGTGGTAATTAGTAACTGAGAAATCTAAAGTGTAGTTAGTAGCAATAAAGTGTGATTAGTAGCAATAATTACTAACATCTGAGAAATATGAAGCTGTTAGTAGCAATAATTACTACTAGTTGAGGAATCGAAAGCAGTTCATAGCGGTATATATTAGTAGCTGAAAAACTGAAAGCGGTTAGTAGTGGTAATTACTAGTAGCTGAGAAATAAAAATGGTTAGTAGCATATATTATGAGTAGCTGAGAAATCTACAGCGTTTTGTAGCAACATTACTATCAGCTGAGAAATCAAATGGTTAGTGGTAATTACTAGTATCTGAGAAATCTAAAGTGGTTAGTAGTGGTAATTACTAGTATCTGAGAAATCTAAAGTGGTTAGTAGCTGTAATTACTAGAAGATGAGAAATCTAAATTTGTTAGTAGAGGTAATTACTTGTATCTGAGAAATCTAAAGTGGTTGGTAGCTGTAATTACTAGTATCTGAAAAATCAAAATTTGTTAGTAGTGGTAATTACTAATATCTGAGAAATCTAAATTTGTTAGTAGTGGTAATTACTAGTATCTGAGAAATCTAAATTTGTTAGTAGTGGTAATTACTAGTAGATGAGAATTCTAAAGTGGTTAGTAGTAGTAATTACTAGTAGATGAGAAATCTGAAGTGGTTAGTAGTAGTAATGACTAGTAGATGAGAAATCTAAAGTGGTTAGTAGCTGTAATTACTAGTATCTGAGAAATCTAAAGTGGTTAGTAGCTGTAATTACTAGAAGATGAGAAATCTAATGTGATTAGTAGTGGTAATTACTAGAAGATGAGAAATCTAAAGTGGTTAGTAGTGGTAATTACTAGCAGCTGACAAAGCCCTACAATTTTTGGAGTCTTGTGTAGACTCAACACATTTGTCTTGATTTATCGCTGGTTTTGTCCGAGCGGTCACTGCTCTCCGGAGTCGGCCGGTGATGATGCTCGGGTTGATGTTCTCCCCCTGTGCCGCAGGCCGTGCGTCTGGAGTCGGTGAGCTCCGTGCGGGTGAGATACCTGCTCATCGTCGGCACACTGAACTCCAAGCACGAGAGTCTGGTGCTGGGAATGGACTTTCCCGACTCCATCAGGTAGGTGAGAGCGACTGGTGACGAACGGCTGTGTGAAGCGTTCTGCTGCTCTTCCCTCAGTGACCAGTGCACCATCGGCCTGGTGCTGCCCGTGTGGAGCGACACGCAGGTGTTTCTGGACGGAGACGGGTGAGGAGCTAATATAAATAATAGATCACCTCACTGCTCGAATATTCAAAATTCCAATTCCAATTTTATTTGTCACGTACACAATTATTTTGCAACAATGTGAAGTGAAATGTATTTTTCAATCTTTGGGGTGGGGGGGGGTAACAGTACGAAACAATATGATAAGGGATAAAAGCAATAAAATACAATAGAGAAAAGATGAAATATTAATAAAAATATAAAGGATAAAAATACAATAAGGGAGAACAATACAAAAATACAGGATTAATATACACGATAGAATATGAAGAAAAGTTAAAATATAAAAGAAAGAAATACAATAATGGAGAAAAATACAAAAATGCAGGATAGATACACAAGATAAAATATGAATAAAAATATAAAAGATAAAAAATACAATAAAGAGAGAAAAATGCTCACAGGCAAATCGACACTGGTTAATCAGTTTTTTACGGTAAGAGCACAAAACGCTCATCACATGGAAATTACAGATTCCAGGATCGGACATCAAGTCAGAAATAATTATATATAAAGAATAAATGGCAGTGCGAATGGAATGAATGCAGAAATAACAAGCTTTTTGAAGTGAACCCAATTGTAAGCAAAAGATTCAACTATGGTTTTGATAACAGAAAGGATTAAGTTGTTTTTACCAGATATAGAATTAAGTTGTTTTTACCAGATATAGAATATCACACTCCAGATTTACTCATTCATATTTATTACTGGATGTAGAAAAGCCACTTTGTGATCAGTGCGGGAATGCCTTGTCTGTAAAGCATATTTAAATTAGACGACGGTTTTATTCTGAATGTGTTTTAACAGTGTTTTACCACAAAAGATTTTACAATTTTAAACAGAAATAAACATTAAACAGTTTCTCATTTGTTGAAGTCCTATTGAAAAGTTGCGTGTTGAGTAAGGGAGTAAAATTGAAACTGAAATTAATTGTAGTGCCATAATCCACTGACCATAGAGGCATAAATCCATAAACATAAATTCATAATCCACATAAATGGACCTAGACTTTCTTATTCTCTCTCGCGTTCTTTGCTCCCATTAGCAGATTTTTATTGGTCAAAAACACTAACAATGTGATTCGGTCTTAATAAGTGGCTGAATTAAATTCAAATTTTATTTGTCCCATACAAATTATCAGTGGTACAACATGTAGTGAAATGTGTTTTTGATCGTTTCAGCATTTAAACTTGATGGGGGAGATACAACAAAATGTAAAAGTAAAGAATAGAAATACGATAAAATCAATATACCAAGATAAAATGTTATTCCAAATGTGCAAAGGGAAATGCAATATACAGAAAAAGAATAGAAATACCAAGTGGAATACGAAATAGAAATATGAATAGAATTAGCGCCAAATTGACTAAATATACATGTGATTTGAATATTTATGTAAGATAGATACATACTCATTTTTTGTTTTATTTCCATCTTTATTTTTTTCTCTCCAGCGGTTTCAGCGTGACGTCAGCAGAAGTGACGCGGATCTTCAAGCCGGTGTCCATTCAAACCATGTGGTAGGTCTCCGCGCTTTCAGAGCTTCTCGTTTTTTTTTTCTTCTCGTTTCAAAGCTTCTCGTCAAAGCTTCGCCGACCAGAAGTTTTCTGTCATCCATGGATTTTTAGGTTTTTTTTTTTTTTTTTGTATAGCTCAGCTCATCTCAGCATCTGCTTTAACGTTATGCAGATCTTTGACTCGCACACCTTCTCCTCACCAGGTCGGTGCTGCAGGCGCTGCATGGCTGCTGTGAGCGGGCCGTGCGTGGAGCCGTCATTCCCGGATGCGGCCTGGAGTGGGAAGAGTTCTACAGGAAGCACATGGAGTCCGACCAGCTCTGTGTTAATGAATGGGCGGCCATGACCGGCCTGGAGTCCGTCAGGAAGGACAGTGGTGGAGGATCTTCTTCTAACCGGGAGTCTGTGGAGAGGCAGATCAAAGCTCAGCTCAGGGACATCATGAGGACCGAGGACCTGGAGAACGTCACCTCCAAACAGGTGAGAGAGCCGCTGTAGTGGTCAGGGGGGGGAAGTCCTTCAACGTGCTTGGATTTCTGTTATGGGTTTTCAAGGTCTTTAAAAAATTAGTCTAAAATTCAAGCATTTTTAAGTGCTTGAATTATAGTCTCGAGCTCTGAAATTATATTATTTTTACAATTTGCTTTAATGGTTGGGCTTTCAGGTGCGCAGTAAGTGTAAATTGTGAAAAAATGTTTTCTTTTTTTTTCTTTTTTTTTTTTTTTTACATTCTTTTGTGTTACATATGTTATTACAAAATATTTACTTATTTTTATCTTTCGTGTCCTAACAAAAGGGACACGTCTTTATTTTTCTTTCTTTTTTTCATTCTTTATTTCTCGCTCTCTTTATTTTTATTTTCCTTTTCTTTTTTCCCTTCATTTCTTTCTTTATCTTTTTTTTCTACTTTCTATCATTGAATTGTAAAAAAAACCTCATTTTTTTCATGATTTAGTGTTTCAAGTAAATAAGTAAAAATATTTACTTATTTTACTTTTACAGTCATTTAGAAGACGCTTTTATAAGTGACTTACATTTTATTAAAATTTGTACAATTCAACAAATTCCCATGATCCGGTATTTCAAACACCAGCGCTCGACAGACTGAGCTACTGGGAAACTTATCATCGATCTTTCGTGTCCTTTTTTTAGTTCTTTCTTTCTTGCTCCCTTTATTTCTTTATTTTCCCTTTCTTTATTTCGACAGTCAGACATTGTTCTAAGACCATGACAACATTGTCGATCAGTTTTAGCACATCAGGGGTTAACACAGTGGGTGGGAAGATTTCGTGACGATCTGTACACAGACGAGGACACCAGGACTCGGGCGGTTGAATTAAATTTTAAATGAAACTATTAAAAATGCCAAAGAGGTAAAATGAGACCGCATTTATTCCGAACATTTATTTTTTTTTTTTTAAATGCTTGAAAATGTAACTTCACAGCTATCTTACTGAATAGTTTGCCTTTTCATTGAAGGAATAAAAAGACCCGGATCTTTAACTCAAACAGTAAAGTGATCAAATAATTTCAAGTCGTTTGTTCTTTCCAGGTATTTTGTCCATTTGTTTTTATATTGACTGTACACAAACTGATATTGACAGTCTACATGACAGACGGTGACACTTTACAAAGAACAGCTTTCTTTGCATAATATCTCGGCATACGCATAAAATGGTTTTTTTGGGCTGTATTTAGGCATAACTTTAAATATCCGTATATATTTTGCCACAATTGTATGATTGCTGTATGACAGATTGTACATGGACCATGAAAGTGCTTGAATTTGACCTTTCATGAACCGTAGGAATCCTGTGTTGTTAGAATGTGCATCACGGAGCTTCTGTGTCTTCACCTGCTCTGGAACCTTCTCAGATGATTTGTTCAGGCTTGTCTTATCTAGAGAATGTGTGTGTGTGTGTGTGTGTGTGTGTGTGTGTGTGTGTGTGTGTGTGTGTGTGTGTGTGTGTGTGTGGTTAAGAACACTCACGCAGCTGTTGAGAAGAGCTCGAGACGTGCTGCTTCCACATATGACCCAGAAGAAGTGGTTCAGACCATGAATCCGTTCTTCTCATTCTTCTCACTTGTGTTTTCCTGGCCGGATCTTTCAGTTTTTAATTACTTTTTCCAAAAAGCAAAACTTTCTTTCTTTTCTTTTTGTTTCTCCTTGTCTATCTTTTTTTCTTCTTCTTTCTCCTTTCATTTTTTTTCTTTCTTTCTCTCTCTTCTTTCTGTATTTTTCTTTCTTTCGTTCTTTCTTTTACTTTTCTTTCCATATGATGCGATACACACACTAAACAGTGGCTCTATGCCATCACAAAATCTTTATTGTATAAACTGTAAATATACTTATACGTATATTTATAGAATATAAAAAGTATATTCCTTTATTCTATTAAATGTATATTCCTCCTATACATATATTCCTCTTCTATTACAGATATAAGCAAACTAAAGTGAACACACACATCAAGTAATCACACGCACACATTTACATCCTGTATTTGTTTTATATTTATACAATATAGCATCTATTCTTTTACATACACATAGAATATATTACATAATATAATGAGAAAATGTTCTACTTGTAGTTTAAAGCACACTACAGTGCGCACACAAAAGAAATGCATATACAGTCCACTTCTGTTAATTGGGACACATCGGAATACGACCATTCTGCAGCACACATTTTTCTAACGAGATGTGATCTTTCTTTCTTTCTTTTCTTTTCTTTTTTTTCTGTTATATAATATATTCCGCACACACACACACACACACACACACACACTAAGCGTTGGCTCTCTACCTTCACAGGTGCGAACAGCGCTGGAGAGTCGACTAGGCCTGGACATGAAGAATTACAAGGAGTACATCGACAACGAGATGATGGTCACCATGGCGCAGATGGACAAGCCTTCCAGAATCCTGGACTACCTTTACCTGGTCAGTACGGCCTTCCTGCGTCCAGCTCGGGCCTCGCGGTCATTTAAACGACACTTTCAATGCGTTGAAGGGCTCGGAATGGAACGCCGCCAACTTTGAGGAGCTTCAGAAGAACAAGTACGTGGAAAGGATTTTTAGATTCCGTGAAGGTTTTCGCAGGTTCCTAAAGATCAGCGTTGTCCTTTCTGCGCCAGCGTGGGCTACATCCTCAACGTCACCATGGAGATCGACAACTTCTTCCCAGAATCCTTCAGCTACATGAACATTCGCGTGTACGACGTGGAGTCGACCGACCTGCTGTCGCACTGGAACAGCACGTACATGTTCATCAACGAAGCGAGGTGCCACACACACACACACACTCATCTACAGTCACAGCAAAGCGTCTTGTAGGTTCTCACACGCCAGACCAATATTTCCCTTCAGTGCCCTAGATCTCAAGACATTGGGGGAAAAATGGTGAGAGAAAAAAAGTTTTTAAAAACTCTAGCAAGTTTGTGAGTAAGAGAGGGGCTGAGGATGGAAAGCATGTACAATGCGATTCTACCCCACGCGCACGATTCTTACACGAAAAAAAACAATACAATAAACAGAGAGAATGAGTGAGGAAACAACGGTCGAGTCTGATATCAGCTCGGACATTTTCGTACCTGAAAAAGGATATAAAAATGTTTATATAAATGTTGATATAAAAAGGACAAAATAATTTATGAATACATTTAATAAAGTATTAAAAGTTTATACACACACACACACACACACACACACACACACACACGACATAATTTGTGTTTTTATAGCCGGTAGGTTTTTGACCGCTTGAATTGAATGGCTTTAACAGCAGTTGAGACGTATCTCCCTAATTCCAGTTCACTTCAATGAACATCAATCTTCTCTTCACTAATAAATGTATTCTATTCTACTCACTTGCACAATTTTTTATTTTTTATTTTTTACTGCTCATGTTTGCACTACTTCATCCCTTTCCCCCACATCTATGTTTAAATGCGTGAGGATTTATTAATAAAATTGCTAAAAACTAGAAACGGAAGTAGGTGAATTTGGAGATGCTGTGACGTCACTGATATCTTCCTCATCCAGAACGAACCTCCGTTTCCATATCTATAAAGTCAAGTTATGCTTAAACTAGTAGTAGTAGTTTATTGTCATCACAACATTGTCACGGAATTACACGAGAACCGCTGTGCATTACGCGCGCCACCGTCAATCTATTATAAATTTCAATCTATAATAGGAGAATATATAATGGAGGAAAATATTTAATAGAATAGAAAAATATATTATCTGGTATAACATATACAGTATATACATTTATAAATGTGTGTGTGCACTTTAGTGTGGTTAAATCAATAATAGAAGAGGAATGTATAATAAAAGAGGTATACATTTAATAGGACAAAATATTATGCATAAATACAATAAATACATGCATTATATTCTAAATATACATTTTTTAACTAGTTAATGGCACTTCCCCGACCAAATGAATCGCCATTGATGGTGTCCTTCATCTCCACAGGAAGAGCGGGCTGGCCACACTGGTGCACTGTAAGATGGGCGTGTCCCGCTCCGCCTCCACCGTCATGGCGTTCCTGATGAAGCAGCAGGGCTGGAGTCTGGATCAGGCTCTCCATCACGTCAGAGAGCGACGACCCATCGTGCAGCCCAACGAGGGCTTCCTCAAGCAGCTCCAGACCTACAGCGGCATCCTCAGCGCCAGGTGGCCACGCCCGAAATAAACAACACTTTCCTCTCGTTGACCAATGCGTGTTCTACAGACGAAACGCTGCTGATTTTTGGACAATTTTTTATTTTTTCTCCTGCTTTTACGCTCATGCTTTTTTTATTCGTGTGTCTTTCAGCAAACAGCGCCACAACGCCCTCTGGAGGAGGAAGTCCAAAGCTGAAAGCCGTCAGCCCTCTGTGTGTGAAGATAAAAGCACCGAGGACGAGCATGAGCAGAGAGAGGAAGAAGAGGAGGAGGAGGAGGAGGGGGTGGAGAGCCCGGAAGAGGAGAGTAGTGAGGAGGAAGCTGACGTAAGGAGAATCATAAAATATTTTTTTTTTTTTTTTTTTTTTTTTTATTAGAATATTTTAATGCATTTATATTATACACCACACACACATATGATTAAAATGGTTTGCTTATGTTCCGATAAATATGGTGTTTCTTTTATCATATGCCTATACAATATTTATACAACATATATAAATTATTTATAAGCACATTTAAATGCACACACACATATCTATAAATGTATTTACTGTGTTATATATTTATTTTACACACAATATAATTTATTTTCTACTCCATTAAATACATTGCTGTAATGACAATGAACTACTACTACTACTACTAATTTAAGCACACGAAAGTGCGTGTGCACACACACACACACACACACACACACACACACACCTATATTTATTATATAGCAATGTAATATATTTTTTTCTATTCTATTAAATATGCGCAGACACACACACACCTATAAATGTACGGTATATACTATACAGTCGACTCCTGTTAATAAAAACATGACCATCTTGCCCCAATAAAGTGACAAACTTGCATTATGAGATATTAGGATTTAATAAAGTGATGATTAACCGAAAGTCCATTTAAACGGAGTCGACTGTATTAATGCACACACACACACACACACACTCATGATGTGCCGCGTATGTTCTCAGGTTTTCCGGGAGCGCACGTCAAACAATGTTCTAGACAGTTCTGAGACCCAGACGGCCACGCCAAACCCACGTATCCCGATACAAGAGAGCGAGAAGGTTTGGATTACATTTGTATACACTTTATATACAAAGAACATCCCATATCTCACACACACACACACACACACACACACACACTAGAGCTGCACAATTAATAGTTAAAAGACTGCGATCTCGATATTTACTTATTTTCATCTTTCGCGTCCTGACAAAGGGACACTTCTTTCTTTTTTTTATTCTTTCTCGCTCTCTTTCTTTTTTTCTCGCTCTTTTTCTAGTTATTTTCCCTTTTTTTCTTTCTTTCTTTTTTTAAATTGCAATTAACGTCCATTTCTTTACATGATTTAGATATTGCATATGTTATTACTAAATATTTACTGATTTTCATCAATCTCTCATGTCCTAACAAAAGGGACACGTCTTTCGTTTTCTCTTTTTTCATCTTTCTTTCTCTCTCTTTCTTTTTTCTTTAAATTGAGAAAAACGTCAATTCTTTTACATGATTTAGTTTTGCCGATATTACATGTGTTATTACTAAGTATTTACTTAATTTCATCGATCTTTCGGACTTGTCAAAAGGGACACGTCTTACCTAAGCATTGCTCTCATCATTTTCAATAAATGCTAAAATGAAATGCTTCCTTTTATATTGTTTAAATACTAAAAATTAAATACTTCCAAAGACTTGCGTCTCACACAGCAGTTCAGTTCAAGTTCATTTATACAGCAATTTTCTTAGTCCGAGAACAACGCAAAGACGCTATGTGGAGGGAAAAAAAAGTCGATTCTTTAGATGAGTTTAAAAAAATTTGGGGCAGGAACAAAAAAAAAAAAAAAGTCAGTTAAAAAGAAAAAAATATGGCTGTTGTTCTTCAGACCATGGACTATGATCAGGAAAAAAAAATGCAGCGTTAGAACTTCCATCCTGTTCTCCGCCATTAAAAAAAAAAAAAATCAGAGCAATAAAATGGCAATTCTCGTTTTATTCAGAATCGTGCAGCTCTAACACACACACACACACACATTTATTAACGTCTCCACGTGCGCTCCAGCGCGTGTCGTCGAGCCCCAGCAGGAGCGGCCGGATGGACTTGTTCTCGCTCATGCAGTCCATTCAGCTGGACGACGAGGAGGTGAGTCTCCCTCACTCCCTCCATCACCCTCAGCAGATCTCCACAGCTTCGTCTTCCCTCAGATGACCTGCCAGAAACTATCACCCGCCCAGAGGAGGCGGAGTCACAGGAGGAGGGGCCTGGCCTATCAGAAAGCACACGTGGCGGACGTGTCACCGGACCCCGCCTCCAGACAGACGCGGGAGGAGGAGGCGGCTCACTGACGCTCTTCTCCAGGTGAGGAAGACGAGGAACATTCGTGTCATTCGCCATCCGTCGAAACGTATTTGGCACTAATTGGATTCGCCATCGAGTCCAAACGCTAAAGTGGGTTCATGTGAACGTTAGTGATTATAATCCGCATCACTGATTCCGACCGTCACGCCGTGCCTTTCAGACGTTTCTTCTCCCTGAGCCGTTCACCTACTGATTATAATACCGTGTTATTCTGGTTATTTTTGCAGTATTTCTTTGTTCTATCCTCTTCTCGTGGTCCGTTTGGTGTTATTAAATTACAATAAGTTGACCGGTGTTTTATGCAATGGACTCTACACATCGGCTTCCTCTGGTGAACGTCTCCACACACTGAACGCGACACGAATTTTCACTGGCCGATGTGTTTTGTTATCGACACACGCTGTCTTGAGAGGCGTCACACGTCTACTACTTGGAATTGAATTTTTTCAGATTTCGGACTTTAATGTGACCTTACTGGTTTGACGTTGTGGATCGGTGCCTTCAGGTGTCAGTCGGTGGCCATGTTTGCTTTTTG
Organism: Paedocypris sp. Pulau Singkep; assembly: GCA_017309775.1. Classification (NCBI taxonomy): domain Eukaryota; kingdom Metazoa; phylum Chordata; class Actinopteri; order Cypriniformes; genus Paedocypris; species Paedocypris sp. Pulau Singkep. The sequence continues at coordinate 13,912,253 of MU204250.1, read as the reverse complement.
TACTGCGCGTGTCCCCATAAAGCATGTCCTCATAAAACGATCTGCAGTAGAACGAGTGCCATCGTGAAACCAAAGCTGTGGACCGTCATCATCAGTCTCCTGTGTCGATGGATCGTGCCATCCTGCATCACGACTTTTTTTTTTTTTTTTTTTTTCTATTTATGTGCTTCAGTTAAGGTTTAGAATGTCCACGAAGCTAATTGTGCTCGTTCTCGGGTTTGTGAATGCGTTTTGAGATTTGAGACGAACAGATTTTATACCCACGTGTTTGTGTTTTAGAATCGTTGCGCTCTAAACATACTGCCAGACACCAGAACTTCAGAGAAACTTTTGTGTTTTTTTAATATATTCCGAGAATGTAACGATGCATTGATTAAAATTGTTCTGAAGTGAACAAAAACCACGTCTTTGTTGTTCATAATGGAGTGTGAATTATTAGGCAAAAGTGTGTCGTGTCTTTTTGAAGTTTAACACGGTGTCATTGATGCCAGTTTTTCAAAGCACTTCCTCATTACCGACGTCAGAGCTACAGACCATATGTACATGTGAACATTTAATTATATGGCTATACTAACACACAAGATTATCTTAGCTACACTGAGACTAACATTTTGTCGTAAGGCAATACTAAGACATAAAAGTAGTTTTGTCATAATTTTGTCAATTGTCATATACTAAGATGAAATTCTTTTACAAGACTATACTAAGACATACGAACATTTTGTCATAAGGATATACTAACACAATCTTTCTACTTTTATTGTCGATCTCAGCGTTTGTCCTAGCCAGAGTATTTTTAAATGCTCGATTTTTATTTCGATCAGATTTTTTTGTGTTGCTACATCAGAGATTTTCTTCTGGTTTGAGCTATGAAACCTTTTCATTGCACAACTATCTGCACAGGTTTTTTTTTTTAAACTAAAACGCCAAATTTCAATATGGTTTTTCACATTTTCCATAAAATCGTTAGTTCTTCTTTTAGAATTTAACACTGTATTTTATAATGTATAAATATTTATATATAATTGTTTTTTTTTTAGCTTTTATAATAACGTTACTATCAATTTATAAGTATATACTGTAAATGAAATCAAATTCTTCCTCGTTCCTAAAACATTGTTTAACGAACTCAGATGAGAATAAAAAATCAAACAAACACTAAAACAGTACTTGTACTTTTATACTTATATTTATTAACACTATTTGAAGTTCCCATGGATCAACTCCATCTAATAACCACGAATGGAGCCGATGTCAACCTGTGTTTACAGACGTCCTCGGAACTTCCTGCGCGGCTCGCTGAGCATGACTCCGCCCTCCTTCATCGCCGCCCAGAAGGTCTGATTCTGCAGGAGGAGAGAGGATGAGAGGCGGAGGAGAGAGGATGAGAGGCGGAGGAGAGAGGATGAGAGGCGGAGGAGAGAGGATGAGAGGTGGAGGAGAGAGGATGAGAGGTGGAGGAGAGGACGAGAGGTGGAGGAGAGAGGACGAGAGGCGGAGGAGAGAGGACGAGAGGCGGAGGAGAGAGGACGAGAGGTGGAGGAGAGAGGACGAGAGGTGGAGGAGAGAGGACGAGAGGTGGAGGAGAGAGGACGAGAGGTGGAGGAGAGAGGACGAGAGGTGGAGGAGAGA
>MU204250.1:13896059-13906455 GCA_017309775.1 Paedocypris sp. Pulau Singkep | reverse complement strand
ACAGGTAACAGCCTTAGTCATGTAATTTTACTAAAAAGGTGATAGTTTGGAATTAAGAACATTTATTTAAAATGAAAAGCATGTTGTATGCAAGAGGGGGTAGGACTAAGGGATATAGGGGATAGGACTGGATAAGTTAGGGGGTAGGACTGGATAAGTTGGGGGTAGGACTGGATAAGTTAGGGGGTAGGACTGGATAAGTTAGGGGGTAGGACTGGATAAGTTAGGGGGTAGGACTGGATAAGTTAGGGGGTAGGACTGGATATATACATATATATTTTACATCCAGTAGATGGTGATGTTATGTCTGTTAATGGCTGTGGCCTATCTAAGTTAAGTTATCTAAGTAGTTTATAATTGGCAAAGTGTTAATGCCAATACTGGAATAAACAGTGTCAAATCGGTTCTGGGTCAACTTTATGGTCTCAGTGATCGACTTTTCAGGTTGAACGTTCAGAAGAAGTCCTGACTCAAACCACATCCAAAATGAAAAAAAAATATTTATATTCAAACTCAAACTCAAGCGTGCTGCTGTCACCATCTCTGAATGTTCTCCGACGTGAAGAAGTCCACTTCAGACAAGCCTGTGCGTGGATGAAAGGAGACAGAACTCGAGCTTTTTGGCCACAGAGGCGTTTGGATTGGAGAAGCAATGGACAGTGAAACATGGTGATGGAGGTGTAATGTTGTGGGGATGTTTTGCTGTGTTTGGTACTAGGATCCTTTGGTTCTAGAAGAAGAAGAAGAACGAAAACAAGAAGAAAAAGAAGGAAAACAAGAAGAAGAAGAAGGGAAACAAGAAGAACGAGAAGAAGAACAAAACGTTTATTTGTCCCATCAATGAGAAATGCACACGTTTTTCAGAAGCCACCACAAATATCAAGTAAAGAATACACAATGTTAAACAATAAATAAAGATCTAATTAGAAAAAAGGAATTGATCAGGAAGTGCCTTGATGACAAGTGATGACAGGACCCGGTGTGGTGGTTAGTTACTCTAGTTAAAGCTGAGTATCAACGCTGTGAGAGAACCAGAAGCCCGACAGCAGCAAGAGTGAAAATAAGCCTTTCATTTCAGATCTCCATTATCCCGACCGCGCCATCACTCTCTCCCGGGCCAGACAATGTGGACGTGGGTGTCAGTCCATTCACAAGCCGAGTGTGTCCGACAAAAGACATTCACTGCTTTCCAATCCGTCTGCAGCTACTGCAAACACTCGGCGATTATAGTGATGGGATTCCAGTCGCCTGTGATCGCAGCTTTTGTCCACAGAACATGTGATGCTTTATTTGTATTTACTCTCCAGCCAGATTCTCTTTTCGGTCCAAATTAGAGCAGGAACGGAACCGCAGCTTGAGTTTAAAATTGTTGCGTTCATCAACACACACATGATGTGAGTATGTGATGTCTGAAAATGCTAAAATATTGACTGACATCTAAGAAATGCAATAAAAATGTATGTGGTTTTATGAGTTGTCTGGATCGGTAAGGGAATTACTGTGTGTATGCACTGTACACCTCTTATAACATTGGAACTGTAAGTGTCAAAGTACTTGAGTAAATAAACTCTGTTACTTAAGTATTTTGGCTACTTTGTACTTTTTGACGTACTAGTTGATTACGCTTCACATGTACTCTTTACTCCACTACATTTAAATGGGGATTTACTGTTTCTGTTGCCGTAAGAAACACATAAGAGTTTCTTGTTTTTCACATTTTTTGTGCTTTTTGAGCCTATATTTTATTTTACATATAGATTTACATCTATATTTACATTTACATCTATATTTGTACTTTACAGTATGAGTAAAATACTTTTTACTTTCGTTTTTTTAATTGGATACTTTACCTAACTGACTTTTACTCATGTCTTAATGGAATTGGTGACTTGTAGTGGAGTAATTTTTACAATAAGGGAGGGAAAGGCACTGAAATAGGGATTTCAGGTGTTACATCTGAATAATGTAATAAAACGAACATTTATAATGAGTTTTGAACGTCAAATTAAACGCAAAAATTAAAAAATTAGATTTAAATGGAGAATGTAGACAGTGGCAACCCCTGATACTGTAAGTGAGAAAATTAAATAAAGCAGAAATTAAATCTGATTTTTCTGAGACGTACAGCATGAAATAATGAAAAACCGCAAAACAAAATAATAACAATAAAATTGCAACATCTGAGCAACTTCACAAGTTTGAGCCGCGTTGCCTCAAACGGCTCAACGAATAAACGCAATATTTAAAGCACAATCGTGCTGCTGGATTCAGACTTCACGTCACTGTAACTGCAGGTCCTGAAGGGTTAATTTTGCATGACTTCCTCGTTTTATTGCGCGTTTCACAGGGCGATCATCACCATGGCAACGCGTGAAGCAGACGCGGATGAAAGAGAAAGTGTGGGTGTCTCTGATGAAAAAAAACAGCACTTCTGCAACACACACACACACACACACACACACACACACACACACACACACACACACACACACACACACACCGGATTTATTCATGTAACTGAAATAGACCTTTGGATTAATTCTCGCATCCGTACGTACGTTCAGCCTGTGAAGCGGCAACAACGCGGACATTTCCCAGCTGATGTCGAGTTTGTTCATGCTTTGCTTATCTTCCTGCGCTTTTATTCCTTCAGTCCGTTGATTATTAATGCAGCAAAACAACTCAAACATCTGTACGTCCAAACAGCGCACTACTGTATTCACCGCTACTGTACATAACGCAAAGCAAAAAAGTCCACCCTGCTGTGATTCAATATCAAACGTGTGTGTAAATGTCATGCCAAAATCAAAAGGTCGAAGGTCACGGGTCAGATTCCCAGCGGACTCACGTGCAGATGACCATCCCAGCGGAACACATGCAAAATCCATAAGTGTTGGATCTTTCTGAAAGAAAAGAAAAGCATATGGGTGTACATTTTTACTCGAAAATAAGCTTATTAATATAAAGCTTTGAAATACAATTATACTGTAATCTGAAAAGTATATTTATAATTTTATATTTGAATAACTTACACCCATTATGAATAATTGTATTTGATGTGAAAATTATATATAATGTATATGTGTATTATATATATATACATACGTGTGTGTGTAAATATACACACACATTATATATAATTTTTTACATATAGAATGTTTATATATATTTTCTGTATGTACAATATATGTATTACACATATGTATATAAATATATGCAAACATGCCCAGTATATTAATATTAAAATAATCCATCTCATATTAATACTAACATATTAAAAGCGTCATCAATATTTTAGTAATTATTACTTTATACATTACCCGTCGGTGAATGTGTGCTTGCAGTTCTGAGTTCGGCCAGCAGAGGCTGCTATTCCTTTATCTCCCCAACGACGCCTCTTAAAGATCAGCCTACAATAAACCGGCTTGAGGTGAACAAACAAAAAACTAGGAAATACCAACATTTTACAGGAAATCACAAAAGAGAAAGAAAACAAGTCTCCGACCTCCCAACTCTGCAAAGTCAAGAACACGAGCGACAAACTCAAGGTCACCTCCTCTTCATCATCTCCAGCCATATTTTTCATTCTCACGACACTGTCACGTCTAATGATGCAATTTGCTGCGTAACGAGCAGAAGTTGTGGACTTCCAACCCGAGACCATTTGTCTAGCTGATCCACGCAGCTCCGTCTGCTCGACTACATTAAAAGAGCGCGACCCTCCTCGCTCCCGGCGCTCCACATCAATCCTGCGTTCCCACCCGGGATGAATGAATGTCCCCCATTACGCCGGCTGACAGGCCAATGACGTATCACCGTTTCCACCAAGTTGCTGGTTTGCTTTTTGAGTGTCTTCCGGAAAGGTCGGCGTGGGGAGAAGAACGGCAATTCATTTCTTGGAGGTCTTTTTTAGGTTTTTACTGTGTTGAATTGTCCTAGATACTGCTGAAGGGTGGGCAAACCACGGCCCGTTAAATGTTTTAATCCGCTGTTCTGAAAATTCTTCCTACAGCTCAGAAGTTCCTACATTTACGTCACTGTTCAGCTGTTCACGTCAAAACTGAATACTAATATAAATAAGTACAACATATTGTAACATGTTTTGAATATCGTGTGGTATTCACTTATATAAGTGTCCATTTAGTGCATTTATCGCGCAGCGCGAAGGGTAGGAACAGCTGAGCAGTGACGTATGTTCTAACGCGCATGCTACAATACATTGTACTTATTTATATTAGTATTCAGTTTTGACGTGTTTTAACGCGCTTGCGCAGCGAGCTAGCTAGGAACAGCTGAGCAGTGACGTCAGTGTAGGAACTTCTGAGCTGTAGGAAGAATTTTCAGAACACCGGCCCACCAGACTTAATTAAAGGAAAATTAGATTTTTTTTTTTTTTATGTAAATCCGGTTAGTCTGTTATGAAGGGTTATTTCATTTTTTTTATGTAACACATTTTGAAAAGCGAAACTATAAACACAAAATCTATGTAAAAGAATTGTAGTAGTATATTTGTAACATTTATTTTTATACTGTCTGATGCCAAAAATATCAAACTTAAATCTCAAACTTCACGTTTTGGTTTGAAACTTGTTTTCCCGCTTCAGGATTTTTCGTCCATTTCTTTCTTTTTTCGTTTGGATTTCTGGCACAAGCTTCACTTAGGGGCGGCCCTTACTCTGATTGGCTGGTGAGAATGTGATTGACAGCCGCTTGACCAGGAAGACCGGTCCGGCCCCTGTCAAATGTTAGAACCCAATGTGGCCCGCCAATCAAAAAGTTGTGAATGAAGAAAAATAACATAAAACTGTGGGAACATTGCCACGGCTATTCAAAGTCGAAAGGCATTGTGGGAAATGTAGTTTTTTGGTCAACTCTTGCTCTTGCTCTTACTTTAATTTTTGGTATTTATTTTGGTATTTAGACACTCAAAACTTTTAAGCTCTCGCGGGTCACAAAAAATGACATTGAGTTTGACACATGTGCTGTTCAATATTGCTGTCTCTATTATTAAAATACGTTACTTTTGTAACACGTTACCGTCAATGACACATTTCCGCTCAGCTCTTCTAGCATCGCCACATGGAGATTCGCCGAGGCTTTTTTTTTTATCGAAACGCTTGATCTAAAAAACGTAGACGATGGACTTCAAAGACCAGGCGGAGGACAGAATAAAAAGTTCCAATGGCAGTAAAAGCTGCGTGTAATGGAGAGGCATCATGAGAAGAGAGACATCTGCTGCGGAGAACCATCTCTGAAGTTTTTAACGTCACAATTTATGATCAAAGAGTCGGGAAGCACTCATAACAGATGTCTGGAAGGGCCGGGACGCTGTTTATATGCAGATGCTTTTTGTTCTGGGGGAATCGGCGTGTGCAGTGCGAGATGGGAGATGTGCATCAGCGAGGCTCAGGCTAATCGAAAGAGGCATCGCGAGGAGGCCGTAACCTCGGACCAGTGATTTAGGTCAATGGCATCCCACAGCATCACCCTGCCTCCGAGACTCCACAGCGTTTGCCTTGGACGCAGGCCATCTAAGTGAAGTCAAGCAAGTTCCACCCTGTTCAGACTCCCACAGAGAGAGGAGAAGAGCGATGGAGAGAGAGAGAGAGAGAGAGATGGAGCCATCACTGAGATCATGACAAACCACCAGGCCTCACGGAGCGCGTGCGAGGCCTGGGACGGAATCTTTGTTCGCGTGTGGGAAAATTTAAATAAAACATACAATCTAATGTTATCGATTTCGCAGCTTTTTACAGGTAACGGGGAGGTGAAGCCAATCTTAACAGCTCTGAGACTAAAGGCGGGATTAGTGACTAGCCAATCACAAGGCGATAGAATTATACAAAATATAGGTTATTTTTTTATTTTATTTTATTCAACGCACACTTTGCCTAACTTTTTGGATATTTTTATTATTATTTTTTTTAATCTGGAAATGTATCTGGAAATCTAACCATAACCCCTAATACATATGTATTTCCAACAATATATCAGAACCATAAAACCCAACTTCCAACTCTATCGCTAAACCTCAACCCCAAACGTCTAACCCTAAAACTTAACACCCAACAATTCACCTTCACCCTTCCACTGGGTTAGCAGCACGATGTTAACCCAGTTTAAAGGCCACATTTAATTTGAGTTTAGTTTAAATTACCACAATCCTAGACTTGAACAATGGTTTTTGATGAAAATTTTAACCTTAACCCAACACTAACCTAACCCTAACACTGACGTCTACACTTAACTTAACCACCTAACCCAAACACTAACATCGACATTTACACTTCACCCTTGAACTTTACACCTAACCCCAGTTTTGAACTAGTTTTTGACAAAGTTTGTAACCCAAACCCCCAACTCTTACCTAAAACCTTATTTCCAACCTCTTATTCCTAGACCTCAACCACTAACCCGAACCATATTTTCAAACACCTATACCTAACCCCTAACCCTTATCCCTAGACTCAAACACTAAATCCTTGACTTTTACCCTAAACTTAAGCACCTAAATTATAAACACCAAACCTGTATCCCTTCCTTAACTTCTAACCCTAAACCCAAACACATAAACCTCAACACCTAACCACTATTCCTACTTTAACTATAAAAGTCAAAACTACATCTCAACATTAACCCTTAGCCCTATAACCTAAACCCTTATCTCTATCCTAACCCTTAAACCAAACCACGTATCTCTACCTCTACTTTACCCCTTAAACCTAGACATTTATCTCTACCTTAACCCTTTATCCCTACCTTAATCCTTAAACCTAAACCTTTAACCCTCTACCCTAACCCTTAACCCAACAACCCTAAAGCCTTATCTTAACTGAATCTTAACCCTTCAACCTAAACACTTATCTCTACCTTAATCCCACTTTAATCAACTCAAATAAAACTCAAATCATATTTTTGTGTCACGTACATATACTAACTCTAATCTTACCTTAACCCTTAAACCTAAAACCTTATCTCTACCTCTACATCACCCCTTAAACCTAGACATGTATCTCTACCTTAACCCTAACCTAAACCCTTATTTCTACCTTAACCCTTAAATCTACACACTTAAATCTACGTCTACCTTACCCCTTTAACCCAGACATTTATCTCTACCTTAACCCTTTATCCCTAGCTTTATCCTTAAACCTAAACCCTTATTTCTACCTTAACCCATCTCCCTACAATAACCCTAAACGCAAACATATGCAAATCCAAACTTAAGCCCCCGGACAATAATCTCCTACTCTTAACTTTAAACAGGCACATTTTAAAATCTATTTCCCCCCCATTTTCCCTTACATTCTTATTCAGTGTTTAGTTGTGAGCAGACGCTGACCCACAGCTCCGGCCTGAAGAAGCTCCAGGTCCTCCCAGGTTCTTCATCTATTCGGGGGAAAGAACCCGCGTAAAAAAATCCCAGTGAACTCTAAACCCCGAGACGACTTAATGAGAACGTACTGAAATCCTTCCCTTCCTTGATAACAAGCGGCAGCGGAGAGAGAGAGAGAGACGGGCGAATCATCCAAGACAAACAGAGGTTTCCTCACATCCGCCGCTGAATACGCGCGCTGTGTTGGCCACCACGTCTCCTAATGAAGAGCGACGTCTGGCTAAAGCTTTCCAGAGCAGAGCGGAAACGTCTCCTTTTCACAAATGAGATCCTTCCACTGTGTTCGGCATCGGTGGTTTCCGAGATGTGTAAACCGTCCGCCATTAAAGAGTAAACCGACCCCGGCTGTTGTTTTTCCTTCTCCGTCTCCGCACAACCGCGTCCCTGATGTGGAGCAGAAGGGCAGGGAGGATGTGAATGGCACGTTCTGTGGGCGAGGTGGAAGGCCTTACATGTGGTTTGTGAGCACCTCCTCAGCGCCGCCCGGTCTGCGCCGCGGACAAAGAGCAGATCTGTGTGGGCATCAGGTGCCCGAAGACGCCCGGGAAAGACAGCGCGGGTCAGACGGGGGGAACAGAGAGATGCGAGGCCTGCGTCCTGACTGAGAGGAAAACCCTGCTCTGGCCGGCGTGAGAGAGAGAGAATGTGTGTGAAAGAGAGAAAGTGAGAGAGAGAGAGAGAGAGATTGAGAGTGTGAAAGAGAAAGAGATTAAGAGCATGAGAGAGCGAAAGAGAAAGTGAGATTGAGAGTGTGAAAGAGAACGAGATTAAGAGCGCAAGAGAGAGAGAGAGAGAGAGAAAGTGAGATTGAGAGTGTGAAAGAGAACGAGATTAAGAGCGCAAGAGAGAGAGAGAGAGAGAGAGAGAAAGTGAGATTTAGAGTTTGAAAGAGAGACAAAGAAAGTGAGAGAGATTGAGTGTGAAAAAGAAAGATCGAGAGCGTGAGAGAGAGAGAGAGAGAGAGAGAGAGAGAGAGAGAGAGAGAGAGAGAGAGAGAGAGAGTGAGAGAGAGAGAGAGAGAGAGAGAGAGAGAGAGAGAGAGAGAGAGTGAGAGAGAGAGAGAGATTTAGAGTTTGAAAGAAAGACAAAGAAAGTGAGAGAGATTGAGTGTGAAAAAGAAAGATTGAGAGCGTGAGAGAGAGAGAGAGAAAGTGAGATTGAGAGTGTGAAAGAGAAAGAGATTAAGAGCGCAAGAGAGAGAGAGAGAGAGAGAGAAAGTGAGTGTGTGAGAGAAAGTGAGAGAGAGAGATTGAGAGTGTGAAAGAGAAAGAGATTAAGATCGTGAGAGAGAGAGAAAGAGAGAGATTTAGACTTTGAATGAGAGACAAAGAAAGTGAGAGAGATTGAGAGTTTGAAAGAGAAAGAGATTTAGAGCGTGTGTGAGCGAGAGAGAAAGAGTGTGAAAAGAGAGAAAGTAAGAGAGATCGAGCGTGTGAAAGAGAAAAAAGATTGAGTGTGAAAGAGAAATAGATTAAAAGTGGGAGAGAGCGAGAGAAAAGGAGAGTGTGTGAAAGAGAGAGAGAGTGTGAAAGAGAGAAAGTGAGAGAGAGAGAGATTGAGAGTGTGAAAGAGAGCGAGAGAGCGAGAGAGCGAGAGAGAGATTGAGATCAGCTTAGTGCCAAAAATATCAACAGTACATTTCTAAGAAACTAGCAATAATGTTTCACAATTTCATTCATTTTTAAAATATGTTGCTCGCAAACATTTTCTTTTTTTTGTGCAAAAAAAAATTCATTTTATTATGCATTTCAGTTATTTGCGAAAAGAAATGTAATGAGACTGGATTTAGAAACATGTTTTTTTTTCGAGACTAGAATCTTGTGTTTGCATTGGCTTCTTTAGATAATTTAACTACTGTTTGAAAGAGAGTGAGATTATCTTCACGTGATTTTACACTGGTCACCTCTTCTACCACAAACACTTAAACTCATTTTATATCTGAGACTGGATTATAAAAGCAGCATCAGGAGTATTAACCTCAGTGCTGATCCCTATGAAGTCAACGTAATATTCAGAAACTCAGAACAGTCGACACATTCACTGAGAGAAAGAGAGAGAGAGAGAGAGAGAGAGAGAGAGAGAGAGAGAGAGAGAGAGAGAGAGACAGAGAGAGAGAGAGAATGACAAAGAAACAGAGAGAGGGATTGGAAGAGAGAAATTGAGAAAGAGAGAGAGAGGGGGCGAGAGAGACAGAGAGATGAAGAGAGACTGAGAGAGTAGGAGAGATTGAGGAAGAGAAATAGAAAAAAAAGAGAGAGAGACAGGAAGTGAGAAAGAGTAAGTGAGGAAAAGAGAGGGAGAAATTGAGACAGGAAGCGAGAAAGAGTGAGGAAAAGAGAGACAGACAGAGTGAGGAACAGAGAGAGTGAGGAAATGAAAAAGAGAGAAACAGAAAGAGACAGAAGGAAGAAAAGAGAAAGAGAAATAAAAAGAGAGAAAAGAAAAGTATAAAATATAGAAAAATATATACCGTATATAAAAAAAGAGATATAAATAAATAGACAGAGACCGACAGAGAGAAAGAAATACAAAAGACAGGGAGACAAAAAGAGAGAAAGACAGTCAGAAAATGTATTACATGATGAAAAAGAAAAACACACACACACACAGAGAGAAAAAACAAGAAGAAGAAAGATGCCAATGGGACTTTCTAGAAACGTCACTTCATCTCCAAAACTGCTTCTGCTTGTCCTGATTAATGTTGAATGACACTGTAAAAGTGAATCAGTAAAGCGCTGGAGTCCAGATCCGGATCTGAAGATCCAACCTCAGCGTTCCTCAGAAAGAAAGAGCCGGAGAAGTGGCAGAAAATCCACTTTACTATCAGCAACGACCTCATACAGACGCTCACATCTCCACAACAGCCCAGTAAAAAAACACAATCAGCCTCGACAAGACCAGAGAACCTTTCTAAACAGGAGACAAAGTATAAATACACAATCTGCTAAAATATCACCAAAGCTCTAGGAGTGTGTGTAACGTGTTGTGTATCAATGCAAA
>MU204250.1:13873392-13896034 GCA_017309775.1 Paedocypris sp. Pulau Singkep | reverse complement strand
CGTGACGGAGAACGCAAACGAAAATAAACGTTGTGTTGGACGAGTAAAGATCTTCTGTGGTCAAATATGGCGGAAACCAAGAAGGCCGAGGGTCTCAGAACATTCCGGTTTCCTCTGGAAGACTTTGGGATCCGACGAAAACGGGATTTTGTTAAGCGCAGGGACGGGAACAAACACAACAGTTTTGTGAGATTACGATACTGGCAGTTCTACGTCCCTTTCGTTCCGAAGCGTTTTTATGTGAACATCCATCATCGCTCCTTAATGTTTGATCTCCAGCGTATGAAAACCAACCGAGTTAAAAAAAAAACACACACTAACGAATAAATGTCTCTACCACAAAGTGAGTAATAGTGAAACCGAAGACTACCGTGATTACGAACGGCGAAACATCGTAAAGAACCGCGATTGGCTTAAAGCGTTCGAGAAACCTATTTACACCAGTTTACGTCTCCACGTCAGTGTTTTCTCTCCACGTCTAGAGTCTTGTTTTCAAGGAGATGGAGAGACCGTGGTCCTCATAAAAAAAACGGAGATTCCCATTCATCACCGCACAGAGAACAAGCAGAAGAACCGTTTCCACTGTCTGGCCTGCCACAGATGAAGCTCTGCAGAACGTCTGTCCATCTCATCAGTGTTGGGTTGGTTAAGGCATCTCTCTCTCTCTTTCTCTCTCTCTCTCTCTCTCTCTCTCTCTCTCTGTCTCTTCACTTTTCATTTTTTTAAAGAAATAATAAAGTTAAAATACAGATTCTGTGTACAATTAGTCTAATTAAGGTCTACTAAAATATAATATTTACACCTCCCCCAATACCGTGATATAATATCGATACCGTCTGGACACTAGAAAATATCGTATTATGAATTTCCACTCATATCCCCACCCCTACTAGATCATCGTTGTTTGGTCACGATTGGCTGGTTTATCAATCCATCACGATTGGCCGGTTCATCAATCGATCCTAATTGGCCGGTTCATTGTTTGATCCCGATTGGCCTGTCCATTGATCGATCACGATTGGCCAATGGCAAAAAAACATTTCCTACAGAGCACGTGTTTTGATTGACAGATGTTGCGGCCAATCAGAACAGACACGGGTCAGCGCGCTACTGCCACCTTGTGGATTTACACTTTATTTTAGTGGAGCAAAAGCATCTTCTCTGGGGTCTTCTATTATTCTAAAAGAACTGCTTTACATTTGAAAATAGATTTGAAAGAAATACAGAAAATTGGGAAGAGCGAACAGTTATTGTAAGCTTTGATGTGAACAAGAGCCGGTTTTTAGAAGCTTCTAAAACACTTTTCTCTGGAGTCTCTGGCATTTTAATCTCATTAAGGCTCATTTGCTTGATAAAGTCGTAGTGTTATTCTCGCAAATACATGCGTTTTGATTTTAAAAAGTTTGCCAGAGGTTACATGCATGTTTTGCCTTTTCAGTAACTTAACAGCCAATTTTTTTTCTTTTCTATTAACTGAACGTTATTTTTTACTTACAATATTATATTTTGAACATAATCATAAATATAATCAAAATAAATATACGCACACACATGCAAATTACATACACGCATACATAATTACATATTCTACACACACACACACACACACACACACACACACACACACACACACACATATATATATATATATATATATACTGTATATATATTATTTTTGTATTTTTTTATGAAAATCGAAATAAATAAATACATGGAGATACTTAATTTAGCGTATAACTAAATAATTAAATAGTTTATGTTCGTTTATATATATACACTTAGTTCATGTTTGTTTGTACTTAGATTCTACATAGTTTATATCACACGCTCACACACACACACACACACACACACACACACACACACACACACACACACACAGACGATTAGGTGGAACGATACCTCTGGATTTCTTCTGGTGGAAGAAGGACTTTCCCACCACGTGCCAGGTGGGCTTGTAGAGGTCCTCCATGTCCATCTGCCAGCGTTCCGGCTCCAGGAACTTCAGGACTTCCTCCATGGTGCTGAAGGCAGCTACGCTCTGACTCAGCGCTTCTGTGCTCTGCATCCAGGCCGGGGTCACCACGGGAGACTGGACCAGCGGCTGCTTCTGGACACACCAGCAGAACCACCTTTACCCAGCCACACCCCAAGAGCTTCAGTAGAAGGGACTTTGATTTAGTTATAACAGCGGGAGAAATAAACTGCGTCACTATTTTCAGTAACGAGTAATCTAACGTAATTACTTTTACCTCCGTTTCAACGGCATTAGCGTTACTGACACAAAAGCGACGCTACTATAATTAGTAGTAGTACTATAAATAGTTTTTTGCCTTTTGATGATTAAATGCTCATCATTTACCAACTGGAAGGAGAGTAGTGCTTTAATAACAATGTAACTCTATTACTAACTCAGTAACTATGTAAGAGAAGCAACAAGTAACAGTAACTAATTACTTTTTTAAAGGAACATTCTAAACACTGGTTTGTGATAAACCAAAGGCAATGGAAGAACAACATGGAGGCTTAAATGTAAAACTTAAAAATGTCCAACACAGAGTCGAAGGGGAATTAGGGGGAAACTTGACAAAACACAAAGGATACTGGAATAACTTGGAACTTGATGGGAAATTGAGTCCATATTGTTACAAGTGTTGATTCGTTTGACTATTATTTGGTGGCTATTTAAATAAAATGATAACAAAAAAAAAAAATACAAGAGATTGATCAAGAATAAAAGAAAAAAATTAACCTATGGCCATCTCTAATAAAATAGTCATGATCTTAAATTAACTTTAACTTTAGTCTTGAACTGGAACTTACATTACACACCAACACATATACGTAAATAAAATCATCAACAGCAAGAAATAGCGTGAACGTGACGACAAACTTGTTACAACAAATCAAAAAAGTCATTACTATCCGATGCTTTGAAATGACTTGTCAGATCCAGACACACAATCACCAAAATCATGTTTTCATGAATGTTTTTTTTTTTAAATCATGAATTTATGTTGGACCAATCAATGGCTTTAATTCATTATTATTGTAGTAACGTCCTAATAGTTGTGAAATAATTGTCGCTGCTAAATTCTGGCTCAGAGGCAAGAATTATTTAGCCTCTTCACTTATTTCGGAATATTCCGGACGGCTGAATATTAGACTTAGTGAAGCAGAATTCCGCAGTCGGATCCGTCATCGCCTCCTTGTTCCAGCAGCTCATCACGGGCACATCGACATACGTAATCCCCCCGTGGTCAACAGGTGCGAGGGGTGAAAGGTCTGCGTCGTCGCCAGAGATTAAAACGCGAAAAAAAAGCCATCGACACAGTGAACAAAGCGATAAATGAGGTCGGAGAGACAGACGGATCCAAGCTATATAACATTGTCGTAATCGAACAAGCCAGACGATTATGGCAAAAATCTAAATAGTGATTCATTGAACCTTCTATAACAATTACAATTAATGAACGATTATTTTAGCTATGTAATAATATATTTTTATTTGCCCTCGTAGTTCACTGACACGTTTTGTACAATAAATATACTCACATTAAAAGTGAGATATTTCTAAATAAAGGGTGCATTACTTGATTTTAAAATAACTGAAGGAAACAGATCTCAGATATGACTGTTTATTAAACATCTGAAAATTAAAAGACAGTCAAACAATCCCTTTGTTCATCAAAAAATTGAAAATTAAATGACTTCCACATTTGGGAACAGAATAAATAATGTTTTTTATTGTATTTATATGGAAATCGAGAAGTTCTCCTTATAACTCCTTATAACAAGACTCTATAAAACAAGTTATAATTTATAATAAGACATGTCCTGTACATTTATTGCATCTTCTGTAAGCAAATATTTTAATGTGCAATGCGTCAAGTAAACAACAGATGAATGAAAAACAAACTCTGTCAAAGAGCGTCGCATGAGGTGATCTAATGAATCTTGTCATGACACTATAAATAATCATTTTTCTCTTTTACAAGTGAATTTGTTTTGTTCTGTCTTCCTTCCTGAAGCCAAAATGTGTCCAAACGACGGAGGCCACAATTTCTCGTGTGTAAAAGTCAAGCTGCTCATTCAATCCATGAGCAGGTTCACGTAACTTCTTAAACTTCCGGAAAGTGTAATCAAAATAATCGACCTTGAAAATTTTTGAACGATTATAAGCTCTAAATTTCGATTTCGATTATTTTTCGATGAATCGCCGAGCCCTAAGCCAGACGTTATGTACAAACAGCGAATCCGTCAGAGTTCGGTAGAATCTCTAGGCCGCGAGCTGGCGACGTAAATCAAGCGCTGCGTGTTCTTCTGACCGCGGACACATTAAGCTGTTGGATTCGCTTTGCTTGCCATCCATCCACAGATATTTACTGATCTTTCAGCGCAGAAGACACCGGGCTTCGGCTTTGGCAGTGGCTGGCGTGCGGAATGGAAACCATTAACGGCTTGTGAGTGTAAGAGACTCCGTCAATCTGTCCGTCACCGAGCCAAAGACCGAGGTGGGTGAAAAAAACGCTCCAGTGAGCGGACTCGACGCTAAACGAAGAACGGCTAAAGAGAACGTTTCGTAATAAAAGTGAAAGCAAGCCTGGGTGTGAGCAGGACGGCAAAGAATTGCGTGAACATTAGCGTCGCTTTTCCTATTTCACACGCTCAAAACTTGTGCTTATATGCGCAGATTTCAAATAATGGCAGTCACAGCACCCCCTACTGGAGATAAACGCAGCTACATACAGATATAATGTTTAACCGCTACTAGAGCTGCACTATGAATCGTTAAAAGATGCAGTGGTTTAAATATTAAAGAAGAAAGATGATCTTGCATTACTTATTCGTATTACTTAGTTGTATTTTGGCTGTATATACACTCAGCAAACCACATACAGCAAACATATACAGTTGAGGACTAAATTCGTAGCCACGCCTACAAAATAATCATTGTTTGATAAGTATTTCAAAAATGCTTTTAAACAGAGCTAATCATTTTGTCCTCAGCTGTACATGTCATGGATCACGAGTCACGTGACAACGAACTTTTATTTTGAAACCCCTCTTGAGACTCTTATGTTGAAGTCAACCGGTCTGTCGCCATTTTGGTCAATCCTTATGTTTGTATGATCGTTTGTAACTCAGGTGTGCGTGATTCATGATTATCGGTCATTATCCTGTGTATTTAAGCCAGAGTGAATTCCTGTGTTATTTGCCAGATTGTTAGTGCTCATGCCTACTCTCCAGCGTTTCCTGTATTTTGCCTCGTCTCGTCTCGACCCTTGTTTCCCGTCTTGGATTATTGCTATTGCCTGCCGATTTGGATTTGTCTTGCTGATCTCGTTGCCTACTCTCGCCTGTTTTTCTGGATTACGCTGTTTGCCTTGCCCCCGTCATTACTGTTTGCCGTTGCTGATCTTCTCTGCCTGCCCGACCACGATTAAACGCCTTGTGAACTTTACCCTCCGTCTTAACTCCATTTGTGCATGTGGGTTCGACGCTTACAGACTGTGTCAGCACCTGAGTCTATCAACACCCCCTGCTGGATGGACCTGTCGCCAAACGATAACGTGACAGTGGGTAATATACGTGCAGAGGCATTGGGAACATTGGAACGACTCACCACTATCCTCTGCTTTACTGATGAGTCTCCTCTTTTACTGGACATGATCGAGCGAAATGACCTTCTCGCCCACAATACCTGCACAAGCCAAGGCTCTGACGTCGGAGTTTCTCCGTCTCTGAAAGTTTGAATCTTCCCAACTCCATGGGCTCACTGGTGTCGGGGGTTTTACTCTTACTCTCTGAAGTGCTGGGATGGTGAAAACTGGGTGGTGCCATCTGGTGGTGAAGGCGTCGTGGGTGGAGTTGATTCGTGGTTAAACCCCTGGACTGTGATTCTTTGCGGGGAATCCATGAATGGCGGAATTGGTGGTCGTTCTCTCGACTCTCCCGAGCATTATTCGCCAACCGCCGATCTACTTTGATAACCTGGGACATAAGCAGTTCAAGATCTGGTGATAGCTCCATGGATGCTAAGCAGTCTTTGATTCGTCGGTTTAAGCCTTTCACGAACACATCACACAGAGCCGTAGCATCCCACCCTGCTTCGGCCGCGAGGGTGCGGAATTCAGCCGCGTATGCCGAAACGGTGCGCGGTCCTTGATGTAAACTGATCAGTCGCTGGGCAGCCTCACGCCCCGGGGAAACTT
Source organism: Paedocypris sp. Pulau Singkep (assembly GCA_017309775.1). Taxonomy (NCBI): domain Eukaryota; kingdom Metazoa; phylum Chordata; class Actinopteri; order Cypriniformes; genus Paedocypris; species Paedocypris sp. Pulau Singkep. Next base: position 13,889,819 of record MU204250.1, on the reverse strand, counting down.
CCTGAAAAATCCGCTTGAGTGCACTTGAAAAATCAATAAAAGTGTTCATACACGGAGTCTTGTTTTGCCATTCCGCCGTAGCCCAAGTCTCGGCTCCTCCCGCTAGGTGAGAAATAGCGTACGCAACTTTTGCACGCTCCGTTGGGAACGTAGCCGCATGCAACTCAAAGTGAATCTCACATTGCGTCAAGAAAGCTCGGCAGTCGCCTGACTCACCGGAGAACTTTGTGGGTGCACTCAGTTGAACCGCTGGCGCGGCCGTAGCTAGCACTGGTGGGGGCTCGGGAATCACAACTGGAGCGGGAGCGGTTTCACCTCTATCCGGTGTTTGGATCGCGTCCAGCCGGTCATTTAGTTGCTTGATTGAAACATCCTGGCGCGCGACCAGCGCTGCCAGTTGTTCAATGGACGAGTTCGTGGTAGCGGCTTGATTCAGCGATATCTCCGTGAGTCTTCGCATCTCTGCATGCAGTACCTCCATATTGGCTGGATCCGGTTGTTGGCCAGATTGTGCTGACACAGTCTGTAAGCGTCGAACCCACATGCACAAATGGAGTTAAGACGGAGGGTAAAGTTCACAAGGCGTTTAATCGTGGTCGGGCAGGCAGAGAAGATCAGCAACGGCAAACAGTAATGACGGGGGCAAGGCAAACAGCGTAATCCAGAAAAACAGGCGAGAGTAGGCAACGAGATCAGCAAGACAAATCCAAATCGGCAGGCAATAGCAATAATCCAAGACGGGAAACAAGGGTCGAGACGAGACGAGGCAAAATACAGGAAACGCTGGAGAGTAGGCATGAGCACTAACAATCTGGCAAATAACACAGGAATTCACTCTGGCTTAAATACACAGGATAATGACCGATAATCATGAATCACGCACACCTGAGTTACAAACGATCATACAAACATAAGGATTGACCAAAATGGCGACAGACCGGTTGACTTCAACATAAGAGTCTCAAGAGGGGTTTCAAAATAAAAGTTCGTTGTCACGTGACTCGTGATCCATGACAGTACATAATACTGTATTTTGGAATGCTTATTTTTATTACGTTTTATGGTGATTTTTTTCTTTACCACATTACTTTTACACTACATTATAATTTCCATTCAATTTATTTAAATTTTATGCAAGGAGTAATGTGTTATTATATTGCTGTTTGACAATCTGATTTTCAGATAGAGTTAAATATTCAAAATAATAAAATATCCAGAAGGAATCGTGAAAAGAATCATGATCTTGATACTAAGCAAAAAAAAATTGTAATTCTCGTTTTATTACAATCAAATTTTTTTATCCATTTTACAAGTAAAACAACATTGAAGTGAAATACAGGGACTGGTCCTGAGATTTAGGTTTAGGTTTTAAGTTTGTTTTAGGTTTCTTACCCAGGAAAATTTTGAAGGAGAATTTCGTTTCTTTGCTTGATTTCTAATGTCTTATCGCCTATCAGTGAAGCAAAAGAGATAATCTTACAATGACATTTGCTGGGCTTTAGATTTAATGGCCATTTTTTACTTATGGTGTGTCAAACAGTGACACAGATGGACAATGGACATTTCTCTTCTTTAAAGACTCTTTTTTTCCCAAATTCCACATAGCGACTTTGCGTTGGTCCGGAACTAAGAAAAGCTCTAGATAAATAAACTTGAACTTGTCTTTGTAAACCAAAGATGGAACTAAACTGTCAACATCTGGGAATACAACAACATCTTAAGAACGATCCGGAACTCTGATGACCATCCAGAACAATGTCCAGACCTTTTCCTTCCAACACTGACGTTATAAAGCCTTCACTGAAAACAAAGGTTTATTCTCGTGTGTTTCTCGGGAAAACAAATCAATTATTTACACAGGATGGTTGACCACCGAGACCCCTGAGCACAGAGATACGGCCACCTCAGCATCACCTTCATGAATGATGAGCCTCCATTCCGAGGATCTGTAGCACACGTTTTTTTTTCTTTGGCATTTTATGAACGCAGGATGAAAAAAAAGAAATCCGGAAGCCGAGTTGTAAAAGCAGAACAGTTTAACAGTTCGACTGTGATTTACGAGATGTGCTGGATTTGACGAGGAATGCCCGAGCGCTCGGAACACACACTTTAACCTTAACCCCGTAAAAACCCAAAACTAGAAAAAAATTACATTTTTGGAGGTCTCGGATTTCAAATAGTTTAAAGAGCATTTTTAGTTGAATGAAATGTAAGCTATGAAACATGAGTAGGAATTTTAATTTGAGCTATTCTACTTCTACTTCTACTACGATACTGTATAATATTTTTTTCAAATATATACTATAAATGATATTGTGTTAGTTTACTAAAGTAACTCAACGTCGTGGAAATTGCAAAAAAAAAAAAAAAAAAAAAACTAGCAAAACATAATTACGGTATTTGACTGGAATATTGACAAATCTAGTCATGTGAAGAATGAGATCAGATGAGAAGAGTGAGTTCATTGCGAGATGACCTGATCTATGAAGAATTATTCAGCCATGAAAAATTACAATAGAACCCATATGGAATCAGATTAGCGCAAAAAATAAAGCGTCTGCCAACCAAATGACTTGTAAAGTTCTATTTTTTTCTAGTTCGAGTTTTATTTTTTAGCTTGTAATCTTCAATCTTGCAATTCTTCGTTTGAAATATTTTTTTTTTACTTCGGGTATTTTAGCTCGTTTCATTTTTTTTTTTGTTTGGACTTCTGACACGAGCTTCACGTGGGGGCGGACCTTTCTCTGATTGGCTGGTGAGAATGCCAGCTCTATGTTTAACTCTCCTATTATGTTCGGGTCAAATTGACCGGTTTTCAAAGTTTAAAAAATATTGTAAAACTACCTAAAAGTATTTTTTCCACTTTTAAACTTCTGATTGGCTTATTTGGGGGAATTATCATAAAAAATGACAATGATTCACTTCACTGATGATTCACATCACATTCATGTTTCTGTTACAAAGATACTGTTTGAGTCAAGTTGACCCGTGTATAAAATATATTTTTTCACTTTGAAACTTCTCCTGATTGTCTTAGTTAGTGTAATCTACATTAAAAACAAAAAGTGGTTCACTTGACATATTTGTAACGGCCGCTACATGTTTTTGTTACAAATATAATGTTCGGATCAATTTGACCCTTCAGACAAAATTGAAGCTTAAAAGAGTCGGAAAGATCAAACACTATTTGTTTTGTTGCAACAATGAGACACAACACACCGTTGTCTCACACACACACTTTCACACACACACACACACACACACACACACACACACACACACACACACACACACACACACACACACACACACACACACACACACACACACACACACACACACACACACACACACACACACACACACTGTTTTGGGGAACCTTTTGGTTTCTGACAATTATATGCATAATAAAAGCCCCCAGGGTCAAACTGACCTGCGAACATTATTGATGTTCCTCTAAAACGAACACAACAGGAGGATTAAATGTTAAAAGCGTCGTGTACGTGACAAATTAAAATCTGAATTTAAAATGGAACCAATCTATGACATGATTGGCAGATTCTTGTCAGTCAACACACCAGACTCAAGATTCGCCTCATTTCTCAAGCCGTTTCCGTCTGAACTTTTGGGAATGTGGACGGGTCAGGCTGGTCAAGGCGTCTGGACACGGGGTGAGCAAGAGCAGAGTGAGTCAGGACGGAGGAGGCTGCAGCATCCCTGCAACGGAAGGTTCCGGCTCAACATCCTCCTCCACACACGCTATAAATAAACGCTGAGTCACACACACACACTGGAAACATAATCGTTTTTGTTTTTATTCCCACTTATCCAATTTTATACCTAACGTTTTATTTTCCCATTTTCTCAACCACTGCCGATGTAACTTTATTCAAAAGCAAAGCTGGAGACTGTCGTTAGCTTCCGTTAGCAGAAATAGCTAACGGTTTGATTATAGCTTAGTCTGTGGTGTGTGTGCGTGTGTGTGTGTGTGTGTGTGTGTGTGTCTGTGTGTGTGTCTGTTGGCACGCTATAGCCAAACAAGCTAACACAAACTAGCGACAAAACACTAGAACAAGGGTAGACGTTAAATTCTTTACATTTCTCTCTGTTCTTCAGTCCATCCATCATCCATCCATTCATCATCCATTAAACCATATATCAATTCATCCACACCTCCATCCATCCATCCATCCATTCATTCATTCATTCATCCATCCATTCACCCAGCGACTGATTCATCCACTTATCCATACAGCAATCATCCAAAAATACATCCATCCATTCTTCCATCTATCCATCCATGCACCCATCATTCATCAATTTGGATCAATTTGTAAAAATGGATCCATACATCCATCCATTATCTATTCTTCCATCCATCCATACAGTATGTCCACCCATTATACAAATATCCATCCATCCCCCCATCCATTCATCCATCTATCCATTCATCATCCGTACATCCACCCATTATCCATCCAGCCATAATTCAAATAACCATCCTTCCATTCATCATCCATCCATCAATCATCCATCCATCATCCATATATCCATTCATCACCCATTTATCCATCCACCATCCATCCATCGATTCACCCATCCATCATCCATATATCCATTCATCCAAGTATTTATCATACATATATCCATCCATGCATCCATTCATATATTCATCCATTCACCATCCACTTGTCCTTCCCTCCATCATCCATATATCCACCCACCCATCCATCCATCCATCCATCCATCCATCTATTATCCATATATTCATCCATTCACCATCCACTTGTCCTTCCCTCCATCATCCATATATCCACCCATCCATCCATCCATATATCAATTCATCCACACATCCATCCATTTACCCAGCGACTGTTTCGCATCTCCTCTGGTTTCCCACCTCTGGACCCACTTTCAACACTTCCCACTTTCAACACCTCTGGACCTTCACTTCCAGGTTTACTGCTAAACGGTCCCATTCTTTGGCCTTCAGAAGCTGAGGACTTGTGCAATAGTCTGGCCTATTTTGGCATCTCACAGGTCACAAATTACTTTAGCATTTGTTTTTTTTTGTTTTTTTCCAAATTCGGCAGGGCAACCATCCAATGGTCTGGGACTAAGAAAAGCGCCATATAAATAAACTTGAACTTGATTTGTGCAATTTCCAATCTTCTCCACCGTTCTGAACAAACACCAACGCTCCAACGAAGAACTCGGGATTCCACAAGCTTGTTTTCTTGCCTTTTCACGACCACAGACAACGGTTTGGGCAGAACGGACGTGAGCGACGTCTGACAGAAGTGAAGAAAGTGAAGAAAGCAAAGCATCTGATGTCACGGAGCGTTCAGACATGCTCGGCCAACAAACGCAAGGCAACGTGGAGCCATAAAAGCCTGACAGGCATCACACATCAAAGCCAAGCATGTCTATTAAATCATTTCAGGGGAATAATCCTTCTTAAACGCTCCGTGTGACGCCTGTCAGGGTGTGAAGTAAAGGGAGGAAGCTGAACCCAGGCCAGGCTGGAAAGCACCGCTGAGGAGAAGGTCTCCAGGTGGAAGGCCAGCAGAACCTCACATGTCCGGCGCTGTGAGGGGCATTTAAGGTCTCCGGGTCGTTTAGAGCGGAAAACGTGATGGGAATGTGACGTTTACATGCGGGATGATGTTTCAGGCTCAAGTCAGTCAAAAAAACAAAAGTGAAAACATCTTGGAAAAATGCATTTCCATATTCATAATTTACCACGCTTCAGAACTATTGAATACATGTGATAACATTATTTATTTACAAAGCCTGAGCATCTCAATCTAGTTTTAAAGTGAAAAACATTTATTTAAATTATAAGAAATCATGATAATATTCATCATATAATTATCATGTAATTACCAGTGATACTAATAATGGTTTTCTTACCATACATAACAGAACACACACACACACACATTTTTATATATATAATAAAAATATAAAATATATAAAAAATTCTAATAAAAGTATAATATATATATATAAAGAAATATTTGTGTGTTGGTGAAAAACCACGTATGTACTATGTACACACACACAAATGAACCATGTACACAAATATGAACTTATGTACTGTATGTACACACAAACACACACACACACACACACACAAGCACCATGTACACAAATATAACGCATGTACCGTATGTACACACGCACCATGTACACAAATATAAACCAACAAAAAACAGGTTTTAGGTTATAAGAAAGGCAATACAAATAATAAAAGTTTCTTTTCTGCTCCTTTTTGCACTTCACATTAATGCATAAAACGACAATGTAAAATACATTTTTTGTCTCGTATGTATCATTTTTGTCATTTTTTGTATCTTTTGGTTTATTTAAGTGTGTGATTGTGTATTTTCGCTGCTGTAACTTTTAACCGAACTCACATTTTTGGGACAAATAAACGTGTTTCTTCTTTAATTTTTAATACAAATTTTGATCCATCCATATATAGTACATATAAAATTATTTAGTAATCACGCATTCTTTACCGCAAGTAAACGCATTACCTGCATTTTGCAGCCGCTTTTACCCAAATCTCTTAAAATCACTTGTATATGTTCTGTGACGTCTTCCGTGTGGATTACCTGTGGAATCAGGCTGTAGCGTATCGAGAAGCCGGGGTTGGCGGGGAAGTACTCGTCAGAGACGAAGCGGATCAGGATCTGGTTCCCCTTGGACACCTGAGGAGCCGGAACCGCCTGAGATCCACACCAGCGTCCCAGGACGATCTGTCCCACGGGCTCCTCCACCTCCACGTAGTCATACCTGCCACAGCAGAGAAGTCATCTCAGACATCATCATCTTCTGTGATCACTCTTCTCCTTCCCAAGACACTGCCGCTTAGAAGACTTACTCACGCTTTATTACTGACTCTGTACAACTGCTTGATACATGTAAAGTGGAACTTTGTGTAAAGTTCAAGTTCAAGTTCAAGTTTAGTTATATAGCGCTTTTCTTAGTCCGAGACCAACGCAAAGACGCTTAAAAAGAAACATGTCTATTCTTTATATGAGTTCAGAAATTTGTAGTGGTTCTTGAAAGAAAAAAAAAGTGGTACTTGACAACAACAATAAATATAGCTGCAAGCAGAAATGACCGGCCATTGTCAGAAGTAGTTATATTTTTATATACAATTTCCTGCATTTCTTGTGTATGCATGTGTGTGTGTGTGTGTGTGTGTTATGTACTGTACATAACACACAGTATATATAAACATGTTTATTTTATTTCTGTTTATTTTTTTTAAACTCGACTAGCGCACGACTCACATTCACTGTTCTAGTGCAGGTACTGAAGGAAAAATATCGACATATCGACCAATCCTGACCTCTAAAAACCGACATCGACTTTAGACAAACCAATATCGGTCGACCCATATTCGCAAGCTTGTTAGAGTTTTAAACTTTTTTTTTTCAATGCCACATCATCTTTGTAACAATAACATGTAGCGGGCGTTACAAATATGTGAACTGAACCATTTTTTGTTTGTATGTAGATTACACTGAGATAAGACAAGCAGGAGAACTAATAGTATAACTTTTTTATTTTTTTTTACTTTTAACATGTAGCGTGATTTTACAAATATGTGAACTGAATTGTTATATTTTTTACATGATAATTACACCAAAATAGCTAAACAGAAAATTCAAAAATATTCTCAAACCTTGACAATGGGTCATTTGGACCCGACCATCATAATCTCAATCTAGTGTTAAAATGAAATACATTTATTAAAATGTTAATAAATTATGATAAATTATAAGCACATTATTACCATGTAATTACCAGTGATACTAATAATGGTTTACCATATGCCATACATCACAAAACACACACACACACACACACACACACACACACACACATATATAAAATAAAATTATGAAATATGTAATACAAAACTAATAGAAGTATAAAATATATATATATATAAAAGAATATTTGTGTGTTAGTGTACAACTACGTATTGTATGCACACACACACACACACACGTATGAACCATTTACACAAATATAAACGTACGTACTGTATGTACACACACACACACACACACACACCATGTACACAAACACACACGTACAGTATGTACTAAGGGTTAAAGGAGACTTTGGCACATTTGGCCTTTCTCGACATGAGCACATGGCAGGTTCTTCCCTCCTGTGGTGAATGTGATGTGACATCTGTCCCGCTCCCATAATCATCCCACGTCCTTCCTGTCTGCAGGACACCTGATGTTCCACAGCTGCGCGGAATCCCCAATCCCGGCCTTCCTGTTGGCCACCAGCTCCGCGCGTGAACCTTCTGCTCCAGCCACACAAAGCGTCCGTCACTGTCCCAGCTCATCACCACTGGACGGCTGAAGACTGATGAGGACCAGTGAGGGTCTGGAGCTCCACCAGGGGCGTTCGGATGGAGAGCATTCACAGACACGCCATTGAACATGGACTGGAAGTAGTGGGACGGGGGGGATGGGCAATAGGGAATTTTTACCTTTTAAAACGTTACAAAGTATGTAAATACCAAAAGATTTACACGCTGTAAGTATCAGCTACAAAGTGTTTCAGGCTTGAATTTTTTCAGTTTCACTTGCGGCATTTCTGCAACAGCTGTTTAGCAGACAAATCTGACGAAAAATTGTATACTATTTTTTTATACATTTTTTTTTTATATTTCTTTATATATTTTTTTTATTTTTCTTTATATTTCTGTTGCTCTTTGATTTTTTTTTTTAGCCTTGTGCCGCTTAATTTGATCCCATTTTGATATTCTGATTTGTTTTTCCGTGTAGTTTTGTTTTCATTAGATTTTTCGCAAAAAAAAAAAAAAATATGAAGCAAATGTCTCTGCAAGTGAATGGTGTAAAAACGGTGAGATTAGCGGGACGACTATTATACTTATCTTCATTGGATCTGAAGCTAATGTGCTAAAGCGTTGGGCTTTTCATCAGCTACAATAGCCGTGACCTAGAAATCCATTCTCACGCGTGTATAATGAACTAAATAAGCCAGGAAGTGAAGCACGGCTAAGTGCATTATACCCATCGCCCGGTTGGCATTGTGGAGCAGAGCGAGGACGTCACGAGCTGAATGTGTTCACTTTTACACGCGCTGGATGGGAGTAATTGGGCATCTCCAATCTCAGCTCAACAATGAAGGATTGTTTCCGACACCATCGGCTTCAGGGAAATCAAGGCCAGTTAAATGAGAAAACATCACGGTAAATATTTCCACACCTCCGGAGCTAACGACTATATATAATACTGTATATTACATCACAGTGTTATATAATAATACGGCACTTGACTCGCTTCAATCAACTTTTCACGGAGTTAAAAAAACAAATGGATCAATTTGGAAAAATTCTGGATCCATTTTACTCAAGTTTTTCACTGAAAAAATACTAGTCAAAAGACTAAATATAAAATTAAGAATAATTATAGAAATAAGGAAAAAATTCATAAAACAAGAGAAAACAAATAGAGAATTTTTACATTTTAAAACGTTACATGTAAATACCAATATTTATATATTTATACAAGTTATACATTTACATTTAGACAAGTATCAGTTACAAAGTGTTTCAGACTTTTTTCAGTTTTACTTGCGCATTTCTGCAACAGCTGTTTAGCAGACAAATGTGAAAAAAATGGTATACATTTTATAAATATTTTTTGTAAAAAACTTTTTTATTTTTTTTTATATTTCTTATTGGCAGGAAATGGACTTCCATAAGTTGCTCTATGAGTTTTTGCAGCAGTTATTCTGTAATTAGTTCCTTGTGCCGGTTAATTCTTTCCATTTTCTCTGTAGTTTTTTTTTTTTTTTTGCAAAATAAAATATTAAGCAAATACCTACCAAAATCATTTGGCCAAAACTCAAAAGTACTTTATCTCTAAATTCCAGTTAATTGACTATAAGCTAAAAAACACAACAAAGTAAAATTAAAATGAAAAATAAGTTAGTGAAGAAACAAAACAAGAGCACGGAATCTATATTTCAGCCATGATTCTCCAAGACGATGGCTAACTCGACATTAAACACCACAGCGTCAGTGGGTTCTGAACTGTTTCTCCATAAACGTTGAAATTAAGCGTAATTCCAGCTTCCCCCCATTATATTTATCGTTGACCTTTATTAAGCCAGAAAGGCTTGGTTTAGTGATTTTGCTTGAACGTTCTCCTACATCTCTGGAAACATCTCGTTTCTTCTCGAACGTATTGTGGTCTGTTGATGTAACTTGGCATGAACACGGTGTCCTTAAACTTTCAAGAACTTAAACAAAAAAAGAAAAAGAAAGAGAAGGGCTGAGTTTGTGTTATTCCTGCCTGCGTGGCTTCGACGCTCCTGCAGGCTTCAATAAAGACGGGATTCACTGCGCCGAGCAAAGCCTGGTACTGATCATTTGATTGGACGGGGAGACTTCCTGTACTCTGAGCCAGACCTTCGGAGGTCGTGTTTACTCGCCGACGCGATGGGGAACGCTGGCCTTCCTCGTATGTTGAGCAGACACAGAACTGGTGCTTTTCTGTCGTGTTCAGCTTTGATTTTCGCCGAGTCAAAGACCCAGTTCAGTGCAGCGTGAATGATTCCGAAAAAGACCTGATAGAAACATTTGCCGACCGGTAGTGGGCAGACTCAAGCTCAAGGAGCAGTTGGGATGGATGGGAGATTCCAGGTTTCATCCAGAAACATTGTGAACATAAACAAAACCACTTTGCTTTCATGAATCTACTCTACACTATAAAATAAAGTGTATGGTCTGCAATCTCATCTCTACTATCTACTCTACTCTATTCTACACTCTACTTCCTTTTACACTCTACTTTCTACTCTACTCTATCCAATACTCTCCCCTCTACTCTACTCTACACCCTACAATAATAAAAAAAAAACGTTCTATGCTTGACTCCCTACTCTACACTTTACTTTAAACTCTACTATCTGCTCTAGACTCTACTTTCTACTATACTCTATTCTACTTTCTACAATAAAAATAAATAAATAAATAAATAAAAAGTTCTACCCTCGACTCCAAACTTTACACTATGCCCTACTCTCTGGTCTAATCTCTACACAACACTACTATCTAGTTTATACTCTACTTTCTACAAAAAACGCAAACTACAAAATACCCTACTCTCTACTCTACACTTTGCTCTATTCTATACTCTAATCAACTCTACTATCTCTTTACTGTATTCTACACTCTACTTTCTACTTTACACTACACTCTGTTATACACTACACTCTGCAATAAAAATAAAAAAAGTTTCTACTCTCGACTCCCAACTCTACACTATACCCTACTCTTTACTCTACACTTTATTCTACACTCTACTCAACTCTACCTCTACTCTGCACACTTTTCTATTCGACACTCTACATTAAAAATAAAAAACACTCAGCTCCCAACTCTACACTCTTTACAGTCTATACTACTCTAATATCTACAGTACTCTACTCTACTCCACTCCATACTCGAATCTACACTACTGAGTGTCCTTGATCAAGACACTGACCCCGTCACCAGAGCTTAAGGCTGCCCACTGCTCCATGTTTGTGTGTGTCACTTCACTGTGTGTGTCACTTCACTAGATGGTTACATTTCAATTGAGAACTAAATGAGTACACTTTCGAAACGGTCCAAACTCCGGCACTCTACACCTCATAAATATCATTTAGAACCAGCCCATCCAAACAATGTAATAAACTTAAACCCAGAAAGGAAAGCATCAGGCATAAATTTAGCACCTTAGAAAGCAATTAAAGGATCAGTTCTTGCTCAATGAAGTTCAAATAGCTCGAGTTCCAAGCTAGACCTGCATGTTCTTCCAACACACACGTCAATGAGCCACGGCGTTGGGGAATTTTCTGGAAGTGTGAGGTGGTGCTGGGTCTGAACAAACAGAGAGGATGATGGGAGTGTCTGTAATGGCCTGTCAGCTCTCTGGGCCGGGCCGGGCTGGAGGCGACGTGATGGGATTCAGCATGCAGCTTTATTACAGACTCTTTCTAAACAGAAAGACTTTTATCATCATTAATTAAAGTGAGGGATAAAAACTATCAGCACACTGAAGCGAGCTGAAGGGAGGTCAGAATGCATTTAGGAAATGACCTCACACTCGTCGTTAAATTTGTACTTTATTTAACAAACCTAGTTTGTTTTACTTAATAGATAGTCTGAAAATGTCGATTCTAGTGGTCAGGACTACATTTCCCAAGATCCTTTGCTCTGCAGTCAGACTCCGCACATGCGCAGAGCAATTGTTTCAAGCTCAGGCCTGTTTCAAGCTCTCTGTTTATCCGACGCCATAGCGAATTATTATTATCCACTGTGCAGTGACCCAGCGTTTTGATTGTGTCTGTACCTTAGATTTTTTACTCCTTGCCCGTGTTCTTTCGGCTCTACCGGTAAAAGCTTACCGTTGCGCTAAGCTTCCGATTATTTCCGTTTATTTAGTGTGTTCCTGACTTGGAATACGAAGAAAATGGGGGCTTATTTTTACGCGCATATTTGATATCGGCGATTATTAGCACCCTTTAGTTTTTGAGTGTTGAAAATTTGAAAAAAAGAGTGCTTATATTCGTGTAAATACAATATTATATATTTTACCTATATCAGGTATAATGTGTTACGTATATTCCTAACATTTTTCTTTCCAAATCTTTCAACTTCTTGAGCGTGTGTCTATTATTGAGTAAAATTCCTGTACTTACGATATATGTTTTTAACAAAAAAAAAAACTGTCACTAAATTGAGCTGAAATACAGTGGAATTAGAAAAAAAGAGTCAATAAAAAAAAAAGTTCTCTGACTTTTATTAGCCTTCTTATCTTGTATCTAAAACAGGTTGTTTTCTTATTTATTTATTTATTTATTTATCTATTTATTATTCAAATTGTAAATGTATTGAAATTGAAATTTCCCCACTGGTGGGACTAATAAAGGCTATATTCATTCATTCATTAATCTTCATTCATCTTAGCAACGACAGTAAAGTTTTATCCATCTGTCCTTCTCTTGGACCTGTCTGTCTGCCGTGTTTAGGAAATTCGCTTATTTCCCTCTGTCTTTCAGTAAATCAATTTGTCTGCGGACCTTCCATCAATCCGTCCATACAACCATTCATCAACCCATCTTTCCGTCGGTCCATCCGTCCATCCATCCATCAATCCGTCCACCCATCCATCAATCCATCCATCCATCCATCCATCTGTCCATCTATCCATCCGTTCATCCGTCAGTCCATACGTCTGTCCGTCCATCGATCCATCCACCCATTCATCCATCCATTCGTTCCCCACACCATCCTGCAGTTACTGAAGTGCGTTAAACATGCAGCCACTAGGAGGCGCTCTACAAGATCCGGGGGCAAAACTTGAAAGATCTGGGGTGATAAATGTGCAGAAAAACACATTATCTAATTGATTATTGACGTGTCGTAAAACCGCATCGAATTCCTAGTTCGCGCAATAAGTCTCACAAATCAAAGTCCTGTTTCAGAGCCGCGCCGACAACGGCTCCGCGGGTCCAGTCAATACGTCATTACGGCAGAACATGCTTGGAAAAGATGAGTTAAGGCATTTCCATCCATGAGCGAATGGACCACGCTGGTATTTACGAGAAAGGCCATCAAGCACCAAACCGGCTCAGAAGTCCAGGCCGGCCATTGATTCCGTAATGGGGGGCTTCTCATGTGGAGGGTGTGTGTGTGTGTGTCTCGAGAATCTCAAACAGATGGCGTGTGGACCTTCTGGTGGACTCGACTCGGGGCTGATCCGTGTCACCACATCCGTCACGGCTGGAAATAAATATATAAGCGCACATGATCAGGGGAAGGGTGGGCTTTCATTATTCATCAGCCTTCTCGCTGCTCAGCCAATCTCCCAAATGGCCTCTCCCGGACTCTAAATCTCCAGAAAGAGACGTGGTCCGGAGCAGCACATACATCTCCTGCGTAATTCCAGCTACCTCCCCACACACACGCATGTGTACGTCATTGTGTGTGAGCGCTTTATCGCACGTCTGACCCTGCCAGGCGAGAGCCATCGATGCCCGGTGCTGCTAGTTCAGGGTTGATGATTTGTCGCACGACGCCCGGCGGATTCCTCTCAGATCTTCCAGACCTCATCCTCTCTAGTTTCACCCAGCGCTTGGTTCCATAATGAAAGCCATCTTTATAAATCAGCATCTTTGACCCCAAACTAGGTGGCCTGAGATGATGAAGCGATGGGTGAATAGTTCTAGCTCAGTCTAAGATAGGGCTGTAGCTAAGGATTATTTTCGGATCGATTAATCTATCGATTATTTTTCACATTAATCGACTAATATATTGACTAATTGTTCAAGCAATCTAGCAATTTTCTTTTTTCGCTAGATTAATCAACCCAGCCGTTGGTTCCATAATGAAAGCCACATTTATAAATCAGCATCTTTGACCTGATCGAGCTAAAGATTATTTTCTAATCAATTAATCTATCGATTACTTTTCAGATTATCGACTAATCTATCGACTAATTGTTTGATTAATATGCCGATTGTTTTTCCGATTAATCGACTAGTCGGTCAATTAATTGTTCGATTAATCTAGATTATTTTTTCCCCGCTAGATTGATCGACATAGCCCTTGGTTCCATAATGAGAGCCATCTTTATAAATCAGAATCTTTGACCTGATCAAGGTGGCCTAAGCTGATGAAGCGATGGGTGAATAGTTCTAGTTCAGTTTATGATAGGTCTGCAGCTAAGGATTATTTTCAAATTGATTAATCTAAATAAATCGACTAATCTATCGACTAATTGTTAGATTAATCTATCGATAATTTTCCAGATTATTCTGCTAATAGACTGTTCAATTAATCTAGCGAATATTTTTTTTGTCACCAATCGATTACTTGTTAACAAAAATAAAATAAACATGCTTTTTGGTTTTTAACTAACACTTTTTTTCATCTTAAACACAAAGGCAATATGAAACGTTGGGGCATGAACATACACTCACTCCTTAACTAGTGCTGCAGCTAATGGATATTTTCTTATCCATTAATCTATCGATTATTTTTTCGATTAATCGATTAATCGAAAGAATGAAAAGAACAAGCAACGCCACGTTTTTGCGTCAACGCATTTACTTAATCGATGACGTGTCGTTGCATCTCCAGTCTAAGATGGACACCAGGATCCAAGACACAAGAAGATCTAAGACCAGGTTCCAAGACCACCAGGATCCAAGAGACAAGCTTACTTACTTGCAAATGCCGTCCTCTGCGTCCTCCAGGCCGAAGCGCTGATCGAAGGTGAGCCGGATCCGAGAAGCATCGCCCACGGCCACTAGCCTCCACACTATAGCGGTGTTCCGGGGATATGTGTTGGGAAAGTCGGGACTGTGAAGGATTCCATCCCCGGTGACACTGAGGACTTTCTCACGTTGGGACTCTTGCACTCCTGGTGGAGGGACAAGGAAGGTTAGAAGGCGTCAGAGGAAATTAAAACCATCCAGAGAAGAAAGAAAGGAGAAAAAAAGGACCAGGAATGGAAACAAAAAACCACAAGTGCGTAGGGTAGACCCAGTAGAGTCCATTTTTACAAAAATACAAAGATATTATTACATTTTCAAGTTTGAATTTTCGTTCAGTATTGAAGTTTCAATTCAGAACTATTCCTGGGATTCGGACCCAGAACCTTGAGGTTGCCATCACCACACGTAGCTGATTAAATTGGTAACTAAAAATAACTAAAATTCTAAAAACAGGTATAACGGCTGATTTATAAAAGTTCAGTTATATCTGATTGAACTCTCGCTTTTCCAAAGCAACTAACAAGATCAAAAGATGTCTAAAAAACCAAGTGTTAACAGCTAATTTAAAATAACACGTTTTATTATTAAGAAATAATAAGTGCAAAGAGCAACTAAAAATTTGTACAGGCAAATAAAGAAATAAATTAATAAAAAAACAAATACAAAAACATATTCACATGCCTTATAAGAAAAAATAAACAGAAAAAGAAACGAAACTCACGAAACAACATCAACATAAAAAATCAACTAAAAATCTATGAAAATAACAGAATATAACTGCAAACAGCAACGATGAGGCCTTTTATAGTTTGTGTAAAATTTGAGAGCAATCATTTTATAAAAAATATTTTTTAAATATATCATTAACATCAATCAGAATATGCCATTTATTCAGTAGGAATATTCAAATTTTCGATGATTATTAGTGTCCACTAAACTTGATTTCAACCAGAAAGTAAGCATTTTCAGATCAAATTCTCACCAGCCAATCAGAGTAGAGAGTGGTAAGCCCTGCCAAGAGAGAGAGAGAGAGAGAGAGAGAGAGAGAGAGAGAGAGAGAGAGAGAGAGAGAGAGAGAGAGAGAGAGAGAGAGA
>MU204250.1:13859926-13873292 GCA_017309775.1 Paedocypris sp. Pulau Singkep | reverse complement strand
AGAGAGAGAGAGAGAGAGAGAGAGAGAGGGACAGATGTGTGTGCAATAAAAAAAATAAGTGCAAGAAATAGAGGGAGGGAGAGAGAGAGAGAGAGAGAGAGAGAGAGAGAGAGAGAGAGACAGATGAGTATGCAGTAGAAAATAAGCGCAAGAAGATGCAAAGCGAGGGAGAGAGATGAAAACAAATGTAAACATTCCGAATGGAAACGTATGAAAACGTTAAGATGTTGCTACATTTTAAGAGGCATTTTTTTCCACATTGCTACTTTTTATTTCCCTTAATATTTCGAAAAGCCAGGCTGAAATCTGTTCTGTTTTCTGCTGTTTTCCACAGGCTAGCTTTGGTTTAAGCAGACGAGGAGCCGTTCCCGAGACTTTCCCTGTGTTTAGGATACAGAAATGATTACATAGTGATTTAGACTCTTTCCTGTTGTGACACGACTGAGAGAGTTTTCGCCCCTTAAGGAACAAAAAAAGCCCCATAATGGCTTTTTATTGCAGCAGACATAAAAACCCCGAGCTGTCGCCGTGCCAACGCTCGACAACACGGATGATTTCCAACAGGCCTGTACTGTAAATAATCCAAGGTCGTTCCCGACCCTTAATCCCGCTTTCTGCTCAAACACAGGTTAGCCATTAACAGACAGGTTCATGGTTAATGCTGTTTTATGAGGTTTAAACACAAACACGCTGCTCTCAAAGCCATCACGTGCTTCCTTATGATGCTCATTCCATCTGATATCTGCTGAAGGCCGCCAGCGTGGAAGCTTCCGGACAAGTGTCTGCGCTTCTGGACAAGTGTTTCGCTCATTACATGGTGTGAAAACGAATCTTTATTTGGCGTTTAAATGCAAAGCGCGAATGTATTTGTGACCGATGCTTCGAGTCAGGACTACAGATCCCAGAATGCAATGCTTCAGCTGCCTGGCCTTCGATAAACACAATTTAAATCTGTTTATTGTTTCCTTAAAAGCAGAATTTAAATGTATTTTTTTCACGAATCTTGTGGAGCATTTTCCTTTATTTATTCTGGAAAAATATCCCTGTTTGCTTGAATCCATATTTTTGTCCGGGAAACTTTTCGTTCTACGTAGTGTGTTTATCCCATTCGGCCCCTAAAAGTTTGAATTTTGGTCCCCCAGTGTTACACAGATATTTATTATACATATGCAAACGTTATAATAACATCACATTTGATTATATTAAAGAATATTTAATAGTTTTAACCTCCTGTTGGTTAGTTTCTTCTTTTGTGTATTTAAAAAAAACCAGCAGCTGTTGAACGGTGGTTCAGGAGTCAGTAACAGAGAAATCTACCAGGCTTTTGAAAGATCTGGAGGACAGATTTAACCTTGAGGTGTGTCCACAACCACGAGAGATAGAAAACACAGTCTGGCATTTGAAAGAGAACAAACAAGTGAGAAAGAAAGACAGTTTAAACTAGAAAAAGGACATGAGGGAAGAAAAAAAATCAAAAGACAAACAGAAAGTAGGAAGGAACGTAATATAGAAAAATAGAAAGAAAGAAAGAAAGAAAGAGCAGTAAAAAAGGAGACAGGGAGAGAGAGGAAGAGGGAAAGAGAGTGAAAAGACTGAAAGAGAGCGTTTGAACTAGAGAGAAATTATAAAGAAGAAAGAAAGATAGAAAGAAATAAAGTTCAAGTTCTGAGCATTTGTAAGGCGCTTTTCAAATAAAAAATAAAGAAAGAAAAACAGAGAAAAATAAAATTTGATAAAGGAAAGAGGAAAGAATGAGAAGAGAAACAATAAAAAAGTTAATTACAATAAGAAAGACAGTTTGAAAGAGAAATAGAAAAAAAGATAAAGAGATAAAGAAAGTATAGTGGTAATGAGGTGAGAGAGAAAGAGAAGAGAGGAGAGAGACAGAGAGAGAAATAGAGAGGGATGGTTTATGGAGAATGAGGATAAAAAGGACAAGAGGAAAGGAAATCGGAAGGCAGAAATAAAGAGTGGGAAACAGGGAGGAAAAACAGTGAGAGTTTGAAAAAGATTGAGAAGAGAGAGTGGTAGAAAAAAAGGAGAATACAAGAGAGAGAGAAAAAGTACAAGAGGGTGAGATAAAGAAACAGAGAGAGAGAGAGAGAGTCACAAGAGCATATATTTACAAAGGAGTTTGAAATGAAGTACAAAAGGGCGAAAGAAGGAGAGAGTGTGGGAGAGACTGAAAAAACAGTGAGAATCTGTTTAGATCATCAAAATCCAAGTCTGGCTGTGACTGTGAGACTGTGTGAGACCCTGCGAGACCCTGCGAGACCCTGTGAGAATCTGTGTTAAAGGAAAAGAGAACTCTGTGAGAAAGAGAAACCCTGTGAGACCCTGTGACACACCCTCCAGACTGGCAGCTGACCAATAGGAGAGCGGGACACGCAGACACACACTCTATGGGTGTTCTAGACACTGAATTAGCATCTTTAGTGAACGTTTGATTATTCTAGAAGCAAGGAGATATTGTACACATCTACACCAATATAATGACCGTATTTTCGCAAGTAATTTTTTTTTTTTCAAATTTTAGACGCTCAAAAACCTTTATAAGCGCCAATTCTTCCATATTTCTAGTCAGGGTCTTTTTTTGGCTCAATAACAGAAATAAAGAAACAATAGAGACGCTGCAACACTTAAAAGAGACAAAACAACACTGGAAGAAGTAAGATTAAGCTAAATAAAGTCATTAGTATTTGAACAGACAGACTATTTTGCAGCCGGTAGATCTGCGCTAACGGCTAACAGCTAACAGCTAACAGCTAACGGCTGAAAACGAGTCCATGAGAACCCAAAAGCTTCAAAAAGAGTCAAATGTAATCAAACCGCTCTGTCTGCTACACAACAAAACTATACATGTACGTCTAACAAAAACCCAGCTCAACTTTAGTCAGGTGTGCACTGGAGGCTCATGGGAGATTAGGGTCTCAAAGGAGGTTTATGGGAGATGGAGTTTTTAAGACTAGAATCGACTATTATTCAAGTGAAAATGACATTGAAGTGGTACGAGTCTCAAGTTGTAAGTCTCTAGTAATGTCCGATTGTCGAAGCGCACTTTGCAGTTATCGTGAAAACTGTGGAGAATAGGACGAAAGTTGCAGTGCGAGATGCAAGAATCTATTTGAAGTCTATTTAAATATATGAATTACGGAAAATTATGAGCGCGATGTTTAGGTCAGACGTATCGTGTTTCTTAGGACACGAAAGATCGATGAAAATAAGTAAATATTTAGTAGTAACATGAGTAAAATCTCCAACATTGTGTAAAAATTTTTTACACACTTTTCACGCTCCTTAAAGCTCTTTATATCTTTTTTCACGCTCCTTAAAGCTCAACTAGCAGCGCACATTTCAAAAAAAAGAGTATAACTTCAGCGCTCGGGTCACTAGAGGTTTTCCAGAAGACGGTACACGTACTCGATAATTTCCAGAAGCCATCAAAGCCCTCAGCGGAAGCGCACGGTTTGAACATCGGAAGCGTAAAGTGGGAATAAAGAAGGTTCTCTGTACTCGGCGATGACCTCATCTCACCGGGTTAAATAATGTCATCTAATGATCACAGGCCGGCCCCATGAGCGCATTACCTCAAACATGACTTTTCCTTGACCCACTTCTCCTCTTTTTTTTTTCACCCCCCTCCTCCCTCTCTCCCGAGCAGAGAGACACGCTGATTAAGGTAGGAAGCCGAGCATGAATAAATAAGGGTTCACAGTGCTGCCATTGTGCCTTGTTCACATGCTGGACCTCCGACCGAGTCTGGAGCTTAAGCATTAACCTGGAAGGAGCCGAAACAAAGACGACAAAGACACACCGATGCGTGTCTGCTGCCACAACAACACCAGCACGGACTCCGTCATGAAGTGAGAATGCCTCGGTTCGTCCCACAGCGGAGAAACTGCCTTCACTTTACTCTTTAGCAGATGCTATTATCTAAAGCGACTTAGAAAATGAGGAGCAAGTGAAGCAATTTGTCTGAAAAAAGGTTACAGTAGATGTTCACACACAAGGCTGTGTAGAGAAACTTACTAGACAGAACATCATGACAGTCAGTAAACACACTTGGTTTTTTTTTGTCCCTCGCATTTTGTCCGAGAGGGTTTTCTTTTTTAAGATGTCAGATTTGTAAATCCGGTTTGCTCGTTATAGCGGAACCATATAGACAAACCGTGCGTAAAAGAATTGTACAAGTTTACTCTGGTTTGTGTATTTTTTATTTATTTTTATGAATCGAGATACCACTGCATTTCCTCCCTATTCCAAAATGTGTATTTTGTTAAACCAATGTCTCCCAATGCTTTTTATTTTTATCACTGTTGATGTGCTAATGAAAGAGCTCAGTTTTTAGTGGTTTTTTTTACATTCTGTGAAGGTTGTAGACTTTCTAACAGGGATGGACAGAATTGCATTTAACAACGGCAAAGCCGAGAGACAAAGAATAGGAATGAACACTCATCGATAAACAAACAAACAGACATAAACAAACGTAAAATAACAGCACACGCCCAAACATTGGCCAAACAACTTAATACATGTTTGAAACTAATGATGTAATAATTAAATAATCTAGTGAAAAAAGCTGAACTTAACTATTCACACAAAATATGATCTGTTCAATTTGTTTGTGTTTACGTTTAATTAATTATTTGTCTTGTAGAGGGGCTAAAAAATTTGTCCTCAAAAGTTCCAGTGGTGCAAAGTACTTGAGTAAATTGACTTTGTTTACTACTTTACTTGTACTGTACGTTTACTCTCTACTTCACTACTCATTTGTGATTGAGTATCTGTGTCTTTACCGCGGTTGGTATTGAGGTGATATCTATTTCGGTCTGTCCTTTTGAAACATGGAGGTGCTACATTTTTATTCCTATATTCGGACATGAAACCTCATAAACAGTTTCTTGTTGTTCACATGTCTTGGAGTCTCTTGAGGCTAAATTCAGCACGAGGAATATACTCAAGTTCTTGTAAAATCGGACACTTTACGACTTTTACTCACATCTTCCTGGACTTCGAGTAATGGAGTAATTTTTACAGTAAGTACAGTCATTTGCACAGCTGCTTTACAGGGCATTGGACATTGAGGGATATTGCTAATACATACATTAATATATATTTTTATTTATATCAATGGTATATGCATTGCGAACAAGTGTGTGTGTGTGTGTGTGTATGTGAGTGTGTGTGAGTACTTGAAATAGTCATAAACGACTTCCAGAACAGGAACTGAGTAGCTACTACAAGTATCAGACACTGATGATCTTCACCTGAACACAATTCAAAAAGGTAAAAGGTATGGGCACTTTTACTCAAGTATTTTTTCCAGCTCTCTCTGAGTGTTACCTGCGGGCCGGTGGGTGGTTTAATCCCCCAGATGTGGCGAGGTGAGAGCCGTGGCTACTGAAACCGTACCCCGCGCCCCCCGTTTCCCCTTCTGCATTCCGACCCCAACATCTGCAGATGATCACGGGGTCCGTTACTACAGGTGCTGTAAATTCCTCCTCTGGCATTTTCCATATTTATTGCTTTAAGCTGTACAGTGGCGCTGCAGCGAGGATGAGGAGAGCGAAGAAAAGAGCGGGAAAAAAAGGGGCGGGAAGGTGAATCGGGGGTTTGGAGGAAACGCGGGAGTTTATCGTTCCATTAAGGCGTAATTTGGCTTCAAAGGCGGCGACTTATTAGGAAGGTTTCAATCTCTGGCTCTTATCAGTCTTATCAGCTTCAGACGGATCACGTCACACTTACGCCTTCACATCACTGAAGTGTGTTCGAGTGAAGATCATCACTTCTAGTAGTTACTCGGGTTCTTTTCTGGAAGTCGTTTAAGACTATTTCAAGCACACACAAGTACACACACACACACACTTGTTCGCAATGCATATACCATTAATATAAATAAAAAAATATATATTCATGTATGTATTAGAAATATCCCTCAATGTGCAATGTCCTGTAAAACAACTGTGCAAATTACTGTACTTACTGTAAAAATTAATCCATTACAAGTCTTCAACACACAGTTTGCGATGCATATAACATCACGTGTATATAAAACATTAATATTATGAGTGTATATATTAGCAATTTACCTCAATATGCAATATCCTGTAAACCAACTGTGCAATTTCTGTCTGTTGTAAAATTCCATGTCTGTACTATATTATTATGACATGTACATTTACGGACTCAAATTATTAATGCGTGTTTCAATGTATAGATTGTGTATGACATTCTATATGTGACATTCTATTCTATTGTTCGTCAACTTTTTATCCACTGTTTATATATATATATATATATATATTCTCGTTTTGCTCTCACATTCTCTCTCTCTCTCACACACACACACACACACACACACACACACACACACACACAGTGATGTCTTCAATTAGCCAAGCGTGTACTTTCCTCTAATAGACGACTGGCGTGTTGGACAGACGGAAGCGTTTAGTTTACAACGCTCAAAATAACTGTGTGATTGTCGTCCAGACAGTGTGAACAGCTACAATACGGTCAAGAAAAAACGATATAAAGCAGAGAGTGAGAGAGAGAAAGAGAAAGAGAGGGAGAGTGAGAGAGAGAGAGGCAAGGTGATACATAAAG
This sequence comes from Paedocypris sp. Pulau Singkep, assembly GCA_017309775.1. NCBI lineage: Eukaryota > Metazoa > Chordata > Actinopteri > Cypriniformes > Paedocypris > Paedocypris sp. Pulau Singkep. The sequence continues at coordinate 13,866,686 of MU204250.1, read as the reverse complement.
AAAAAAAAAAAAGAGAGAGAGAGAGAGAGAGAGAGAGAGAGAGAGGCAGGGAGATACAAAAAGAAAAAAGAGAGAGAGAGAGAGAGAGAGAGAGAGAGAGAGAGAGAGAGAGAGACAGACAGACAGACAGTAAGAGTATAAAAGTAAGAGAGAGAGACAGAGAAAAAGAAAGAAAAAGAGAGAGAGAGAGAGAGAGAGAGAGAGAGAGAGAGAGAGAGAGAGAGAGAGAGAGAGAGAGAGAGAGAGAGAGAGAGAGAGAGAGAGAGAGGCAGGGAGATACAGAAATAAAAAAAGAAATAGACAGACAGCCAGAAAGGGAAAGAAAGAGACAGAGACAAAAAAGAGAGAAAGAGACAGACAAAAAAAGAGAGAGTGAGATACATTGACATTTTGCAGGCCAAAACGAAACAGATTCCGCTCAAGTATTTTTGTTTTAAATAATCAAGTTGATTATATTACAGTCTAAGCTGATATTTTAACCTGTAAGGTCTCGGATAAGAGGAAATATTTATTTAAAGGGCATATATATATAAACATAAAGGGAATATATATTTATTCAAAGGCTCCTTAGACGAGCAAGGAGACGAGTTCAAGGCCCAAGATCTTGACCAAGGCCTGGTCAGTGCGGTTCTGTGTGGATTAAAGACTCCATCATCACCCCGGGTTTGTATATGTGTCTGTGTCCTGCTCTGTGATTGGTGGGCCACCTGTCCAGGGGGTGTGTCCTGCTTTTAAAGCTTTATATTCACCTCCGTGTTACCCAGAAATTAAAGAAGTGGACAAAGATGAATGATTCCCTATTAGAAATAGCTGGAGACAATAAATATCCATAATAATTTTTAATAATTATTTCATAACATTTTCATAATATTTTTTTTTATTCTAAGATGCTTGTCTAAGTATTGGGATCATTTATTTCTGGCTGTTTTTTTTTCCAGGTTTAATGGATCAAAATGGCATTGACAAAAAAAAGAAAAAAACTAATAAAAAAAATCTTGAAGTTACTTACTAACTGAAACACACCTCATTTTTAAATTTGTTCTCACTTTAACATGTTTGAAGACGTACAACCCTCTTAAATTATAAACAACTTTTAACTTAAAACAAACTCAGTAGAATTTTTTTATAAATAAAATAATTTTTGACTGTAAACGATCTCTAATAGTTTAATCAAGTATAGTTTACTCTTTTTTAAATATTTGGGGTACTTTTTTTTTGCTCTCGTTTTATATTGTATACTAGATATACTATTTATATTTTATCTTATTCAATGTGTATTTTCTTACATTTTCGTGTTCTTTTGCTTATGTTGCACCAAACGGAGTAGTATTCTTAATTTCATTGTAACCATGTGATGCGATGACAATAAAGGAATTCTATTCTATTCTATTCTATACATTTTTTATACACTTAATATGTATACACTCTCTCTCGGGCAATTGGTGTGTGTGAGTGTGTGTGTGTGTGTGTGTGTCTGTGTTTATGTTGTGTTCTGTGAGGCGACCTCGGGGGTCTCAAAAGGCGCCAAAATAATAAATAAAATTAAACGAAATTGAAGGAATGTACTTCACATGACCATCACAAACCTTTAGGAAAAACAACACGGAGCGAAGAGCGAGAAACGAGAAGAACGAGAAACTACAAACGCTGGTCCATCATGGAACCGGTCACCGTGGCAACCCAACACAGCAGATGAAGACACGTGTATCAACTTTCCATTTTCCCACCATCACACCATCTCGCAGGACTTTCTTCTCCTCCGGCTGGGTGGCCACATTAGAGTCTTAAAGAGCGTTCTAATCTCACATTGACCTGCCAGAGTGAAAATCATTACGGATAAGCTTTCCTATAATAGCAGAAATGGCGAGCTAAGAAAACACACCAGCTGCCACGAAGGAATCCCGCTTCCGTCAGCACTGCCAGCACATGTCCACCTTCCCCAGCTCTTTACGTCTTCTTCGGCACATCTGTAGTGAACAGCGGGTCCAGACGCCACTGTCGGACAACAGCTGTTCTCCTGCGGGACGCCTGCTCCTAAACCCCATCCCGTGACTTCAGGGGCCGCGTGTTCAGAGGAAGCCACGCCATTACGTCTTTTCTTCCGCTCCAGGCCACTACCGTATTTCCAGACTGCGGCGCTTTTAACTATCGCGTCAATTTTTTTCCGATTTTTGTGTGCTTAATCATAACAGAGATGGAGAGAGTGAGAGAGAGAGTGAGAGAGAGAGAGAGAGAGAGAGAGAGATGCTGGCTGAAAGAGAAGCAAATTAAGAGAGGAAAAAAGAGAGACAGACGGAAAGAAAAAAAGGAGGGAAAGAGATGGTAAGAGAGACAGACAGAAAGAAAGAAAGAAAGAAAGAAAGAGAGAGAGAGAGAGAGAAACAGCCAGGGGTATACAGAAAAAAAGAAAGACAGGCAGAAAGAGAAAGAATGGGAGAGAAAGAAAAAAATAGACAGAGAGAGACATACATAAATAACGAGAGAGAGAGAGAGAGAGACAGGCAGAAAGAGAAGGAAATAGAGAGAGGAAAAAAGAGAGAAAGAGATGTAAGAAAGAGAGAGAAAGAGAAAGAGAGAGGGAGAAAAACAGGCAGGAAGATACAGAAATAAAGAAAGAAAGACAGACAGACAGAAAGAGAAAGAAAGGGAGAAAAAAAAAGAATTGAACCAGAAAGAGAAAGAATGAGTGTGTGTGAGAGAGAGAGAGAGAGCTAGAGAGAGAGAGAAAAGAGAGAAAGAGATAGAGAGTGAGACAGACAAAAAGAAAGAGGAAGAGAAAGAGACAGACAGAAGGGAAAAGAGAGGGGAAATGAGAGAAAGAGATGGAGAGAGAGATACAGTCAGTAAGAAAAGAAAGAGAGCGAGAGCGAGAGAGAGAGAGAGAGAGTAGAGAGAGAGAGCGAGAGAGAGAGAGAGAGAGAGAGAGAGAGAGAGAGAAAGAGAGAGAGAGAGAGAACTTTTAAATATCACATCAAGTTTTCGATTTATATGAGCTTAATCAAACTCATAAATAATGATTCAAATAATAGAGGCAGATGTACAAATAAGGTCAATAAAAATAAAAAGAAACATTACAGACGCCGCGACACTTAACAGAGACAATATAACACTGGAGGAAGTCAGATTAAACTAAATACAGTCATTAATATTTGACTAGACAGACCATTTCTTATGTTTAACGCATGAACAAAATAATGAAAAATCTACTTGAACTTATAAATGAATGTGTATGGTGGAAAATATGGGAATCTGCAAAAAAAAAGTCAAAGAAAAAAAAAAAAGACAGAAAGTAAATGTATTCTGCTTGCTCTGACTCCGCCCATCGCGCATTTCTTTATTTTTGCCCAAACCTTTTTATTTTAGAATCGCTATGTTTTTTTACTCATTGTACGAAGCGACAATGTGATTATGGTCACACACACACACACACACACACATGGGTGGTTACAGAAGTATGTTGTACTTCGGACCCCCTAAGTTGAAGTAATGTGGGATAAATCAGCTGGATGGAAGCGTCTGGCCCCTACGCGCCGCGCATCTGTTCAAAAGCTTCGCCTTCGCTTCTTATGATGACAGCACGCATTCTTTAACAAAAGCCCCCCGCACATCCCCACCTCCCGACTACTCCGGCCCCCCAACATCACCGCTCACGTTACTACTCATCACCTTTATCCCAACAATGTGGCGCTTGCCGACTCCATCCCTGCTATTATTCTACACCAACTATACTGAATAAAAAGCAACAATCCTCTTACATATCCACACGTTCGCTTTGAGACTGTGAAAAGTACCTTACAAATGCTCAGAACTGGAACCTGAACTTGAACTTACTAAGACACTCGTGTTATTTTTTCGAGTCTGTATCGTTTATTCTAAACGGCTGGTGCTATTATGTTTGGCTCAAATTGACCCTTTTTCAAAGTGTAAGAATATTTAAAAAATACTTAAAAGTATTTTTAAGTATTAAAAATACTTGATTAAAATACTTGATAAAAAAACTTGATAAAAAATACTTAAAAGTATTTTTTCACATTGAAACTTCTGCTTGCCTTATTTGGTGTAATCATCATATATAAAATATAACGATTCAGTTCACATATTTGTAACACTCTCTGCTAAATGTTTGTGTTACAAAGATACTGTTCGACTCAAATTGACCTGTGTTAAAAGTTAAACAAAAAAATACATTAATAAAATACTTAGTATTTTTTCACTTCTTCAGCTTGTCTTAGTGTAATATACATATAAACAAAAAATGGTTCAGTTGACATATTTGTAATGCCCGCTACAAGTTTATGTTACAAAGATACTGTCCAGGTCAAATTGACCCGTGTTAAAAGTAAAAAAAATTAAAACAAATTTAACAAACACGTATTTTACCACTTTGAAACTTCTCCTGCTTGTCTTAGTTAGTGTAATCTACAAATACACAAATAATGGTTCACTTCACATATTTGTAAAACCCGCTACATGTTTTTGATATAAAATGCTTGTTTCAATTTGACCCTTCAGACAAAATGGAAGGTAAAAAGAGTCAGAAAGATTTCTTATTTCTTATTATGCAACAATAAGACATAATACACCACTGTCTCACACTCACTCTCTCTCTCTCTCTCTCTCTCTCTCACACACACACACACTATTTTGAGGAACATTTTGGTTTCTGACACATATATGCATAATAAAAGCCCCCCGGGTCAAATGGACTCGTGATCATTATTGATGTTCCTCAGAAACGAACATAACAGGAGGTTTAACTCACAGGAGGGAAAAAAAAAACCCCTCAAGTGCAAGTTCACGATGTGAGGAAATCATTCTTCACCTGTTTTCTGCAGCCTAGATCCATCACGACAAGTTCACCTGGTTCATTGTGAATGTCTGGACGATCTTCTGCTGGTATGTGTGCATGCTTGAGCAAGCTCGGTGGAGGAGAACCTCGCGAGGAACTGTTCTTTATTAAGCCAGGGACTTGTTTAACCAGGATCTTCAGACCAGCAGGAGTGACGCGGGCGACTTTAAAGTTTCTCGCCGTGAAGTGCGTTATAATTAGGATCGCGGCTCCTCGCGGCGGATGGACGTTGCAGGTCTGAACCGGTGTGAAAAATGTGAAAGTGCCATCAAGATTAGGTTTAGAAAAGGCCTGCGTAAACAAACTACCGTATTTAGGCGAATATAAGCCCCTCGTGAATATAAGCACCACCCCCTCCACCTTATTGTTCAGGGACAAAATATTCCAAAATGTTTTATTTTTTTACATTTCTGGTGGAAATTACATGACATAAAAATGTCTCCTAAAACTACTCATTTTTCTTTATTTAACAAACCTTACTCATGACTCGTTTCACTTCAGTGTCGTTATTACTTGAAAAATCGTTTAAAATCTAATCTTAAAAACTCCACTTCCCATAAACCTCCATTGAGGCCTTAATCTCCCATGAGCCTCGTGTGCTGCCAGACCAAAGCTTTTGTTAGACGTAAATATCAGAACAGTACAGTTTTGTTGTGTAGTGGACAGTTTTATTTTTGCTCTGAAGCTTTTGCGTTCTTATGGACTCGTTTTCAGGCGTTAGCTGTTAGCCGTTAGCGCAGATCTACCGGATGCAAAAAAGTGTCTTTTCGAATATTAATGACTGTATTTAGTTTAATCTTACTTCTTCCAGTGTTATTTTGTCTCTGTTATGGGTCGCGCCGTCTCTAATGTTTCTTTATTTCTGCTATTGAGCTAATAAAAGCTTATATGCACATTTGCCTCAGGAACCATTATTTAAAGAAACATGAAGAAATGTTTGAAATCGCCGATTACAAGCACCACCCAAGTTCTTGAGCGTAAAAAATTTGAAAAAAAACTGGTGCTTTTATTCGCTTAAATGCGCTATGTATCTATATTTTTTGGAAATAAATATTACACATAATTCGAGACCCGTCTGGTGTCATGTTATTAAATTTAATAAATAAATAACCACAGGTGTGAGAGTGTAAAGTTTCCAGAGATGGAAAGTGTATCAAAAAATGGATGGATGGATGGATTAGGTACCATTTAATCAAGTTCAAGTTCAAGTTTATTTATATAGCGCTTTTCTTAGTTTGAGACCAACGCTTAGTCGCTAAGCAAATTAGGGGAAAATAAATAGTCTTTAAGGAAGAAAAATGTCCGGTATTTATCTGTGTTTTAAAATTAGGAAAGAGAGTCAGTTAAAAATAAATAAATAAATAAATAAATTATCCGGCTGGTGAAGGAACAAAGCCATATTTAATAAAGAGCGAAACAGCTCCAGAGAGTCGGATGGTTTGAGTCTGATAATGATCGCGGAAGTGAATTAAAGTCTTTACTTCACACCGTGTCTAACACCAGCAAGAATTTACCAGCCCATTAGAGACTGAAGGCCAAACTAATGCGATTCTAAAAGCATCATCATCATCATCATCCGTCATCCTGCTGGCTACACCATCAGATTAGAGAGGAAAGCAGCGGTCATTCAAAAGAAAAAAAAAACAGAACAAAAAATACAACTGAGCCGCAAGCAGCAATTGTGGGGTTCAAGCCTTTTTGGAGAATCGAGACATCACACATCACTTATAAGTCTGTCAACCTATCTATCTATCTGTCAACCTATCTATCTATCTGTCAACCTATCTATCTATCTGTCAACCTATCTATCTATCTTTCTATCTATCTATCTATCTATCTATCTATCTATCTATCTATCTATCTATCTATCTATCTATCTATCTATCTATCTATCTATCTATCTATCTATCT